>LOEQ01000690.1:40812-60896 GCA_001685075.1 Bramus lutescens | reverse complement strand
TGGAAGAGCAGCCAGTGCTCTTAACCTCTGAGCCATCTCTCCAGCCCCCTTGAATGTACTCTTTATTGTTCATTTCTCAGTTGTTCTGTAGCTGTCATCATTCAAAAATAAAATTGACCCTGTATGTTCAACAGTTTAAAAAAAAATAACAAAAGAGTAAAAGTCTGGTGAGATCAGCTGATAAACAAGAACCTTAGATTGAAATCTCAAAGTCGAGATCAAGATCAGCAGTCTGCAGAAAAGTAAAGTTCAACGCTTTGTACAAATATATTCCTAAACCATAAGTACATAACACATTTAGGGGCCCAGCACGATGGCTCAGCAGTAAGTGTGTGTACACCCCAGGCTGGCAACCTGAGTTCAATGCCTGGAAGCCATGGAAAGGTGAAAGGAAAAAGCCAACTTCACAAAGTTGTCCTCTGACTGCTACACATGCACCATGGCACACATGCCCTCCTATCCTGATAAATCAATGTACTCCAAAGAACAGTCAAACTATTTGAATCAATACTTTTCTCTATGAATCAGAATATATAATCACATTGCCTAAGGGATGCATTTAAGAAGCACGTAGTCAGTTATCTTACTCAAATCAGATCATCCATTCAAAAACAAGACAACCCTCTGTCACTCCAGTCCCAGGGAATCTGGTGCTCTCTTCTGATCTCCTCAGGTACCAGGCATGCATGTGGTCATAGACATACATAAAGGCAAAACACTTAAACACATAAAATAAATATAAGGAAAAAATTTAATGACTAATCCCTTAAGGATTAAAAGCATCTCTAGTTATTTTTATTTTGGCAACATTTGCTTTCTTTCTTAATAAATTAAATATCAGAAACTATTCTGAATTATCCATAAAATTTTTTATAAATAATATTTCAACAAAGGTATTTCAGTAAATAAGGACAACAAATGATAAATTTACACTCAGGGAAGGTAAAGAAGAAAAATTTTTGTATCCAACATTCTGTGTTGGTTGCATTGTATGACTCATGGGGCAAAACCAACATATGTATGTAAATAACTGCCCATGTCCAAACAGGCACCCCATCACAGTTTGGAATGTCATTCACTTTCTATATCAAACTAATTTTGCTTTATTAACATGAATACTAAGTTCCCACAGGGAATTGATTTTAGTTTATGAATCATAGCAATAAGCATGCACTTTAGGCTTCTAGTAAATGTACCATGGGTGTGGGTGGGTGTGTATGTGGCAGAACACATATATACTCTTTCCATTTTGTGGATTAGCATCTTAAAACCAAGAGACATTGAAAGTCACCAAAGCAGAACACATATCTTCTGCCTCCTGATTCAGTGACCTGCTCTCCCATGATCATGCTAAGTTTGTCCCTGACCAAAGCAGCTGACATCTGCGCAATGTTTCTTAACTATCTTAACTATGCACCACTGAAATGGCTTCGGCAAGTTAATCTTGTCTAAGACGCATAACCGCTCTGGTGCTCGGTTTCCTTCATCTCCATAGCACAGCACATGCGCATTCATTAGAGGGGCTATAAATTCCCTGCTAACACTGCTGTCTAATGGATGGATAAGGAGTGCAGCTAAAAGAGCACCAAGACTAAGGAAAGAAAAATGCCACAATAAATTGGTTGGCTTACCATAGATACAAAATGCCTCAAGTGCATACACTTAGTTTTTGATGGCGCTTAATATCAAAATTAGGCATTACTGAAATATTTTACAGTGAGTTGGTTTTGTTCTGCTCTAAACTTGCAAAAATGCACACACACACACATATACATATACATATACATATACATATACATATACATATACATATATATATNAGAGAGAGAGAGAGAGAGAGAGAGAGAGAGATTTTGAGGCAAGCCCTCATTCCGTAGCCCAGACCAGCCTGGTACCCAGTAAATAGCTTCATTTGGCCCTGAACGCACAACAATCCTTCTGCCTTACCCTTCCAAATAATGAGTTTACAGACATGGGCCACCGCACCCAACTTCAACCAGTTATTTTCTTGACTCAGTTGATGTACAGTGAACAAACTATATTTCCACTGTTGCTCCCCTTCTCCTCAAATGGGACCTTCAGGAGTCTCTCTTATTTCACTGGGCCTCAGTTACCTTAGGCTTATGATCAGGAGCTAAGGTTTTAAGATAAGGTGCTGCATCTAAAATCATATTTCTGTTCTGAAGATGAAACAATCTATTGATTCTGTTCATGCCAATTCAGTCTTCGATTTGGGGCACTTGAGGTGAACACAGAATCATGAGAACTGTCCCAAAGCATTCAGGTTTCACACCAATAGACCACTCGCTATATGCCAGGCACTCTGCTAATTCTTTAAGCATAAAATAACATAATTTGATACCAAAAAAAGGACTATCATCTCCATATTATATACCATTAACTCTGGGTTCAATTGTCAGTTCTCTCATCAAGGATTTCAGGTACATGAGACTTTATTTAATTTCATTTTATTTTTCCAAACAGTCTGATTCATATAGACCAGATTATATGTAAAAGGATAAAGAGAGAGAAACGTTTCTGATCTTAAGCTACCAGAATCTGGTAGGAAGGGCATACTGTGTTAAAGATTGATAGATGCTACACAAACACAGGGAGAAAATTAGACAAGGCAAATGAATATCAGAAGACTTCAGGAAATAACATTTGAATAGGATAAACTTAAATGCAGGTTCAACAGCATCAAACGAACGACAAGACAAAACAGCATGAATAGGATTTGGGTGCTTTCAAAACACACACAATGGCCAGGCTTTAGCTTATGTGAAGGTGGAGGGTGAAGAACGTGAGATGGAGGCAGAAAGTCAGGTTCAACTAAACTAAATAACTGTTTACTCAGCATTTACTACGTGTGTGCCCTACTTCTAAACTCTTGGGATAAGATAAGCAAAATACATGGCCATGTGGAGTTTAGAACTTGTAAAGACCATGGGTATTAGAATGTAGACTTCGGCCTTTGTCCTCTACAAACTAAAACTTGATTTTACATGAGCATGATGGTTTTCTTTCACTTTCAGATTAGAAGCCAAGTTGAAGTCTTTGTCCTGTGTCCTGTGTAAATGAAGGGTTATGATAGTCTAGCTTCAGAACGGAAGATCGGTGACAGAAGACAACCACAGAGCCGAACTTTCTGCTATTAGACGCAAACTATCACTTCCATGGGCCTCCTGATAGTTGTCATGTTTCTCCTAAAGGAAACAAGTCTGAAGTGACTGCAAAAGAAAGATGCAACCCAGATATTAATGAGCACGTAAGCACGTACTGAGTTTTCTACCAAGCACTAATGTGTGACCACATATCAAAACCCCTTGGTTATCTCAGGAGTCTCATTCCTATCAGAACAGATATCAGAATCTTATAATCCAGGTAGTGCTCTCTGTATCAGGCACAAGAAAACTGTCCCAGAGTCCCTTTGGAGTGGAGGTTGGTCCTGGGCTGTCAAACTTCAAGGTAGCTTAGAGAGAAAGCTGGTGATGAAATTTTTCGTAGAGTAATTCTAAATATGGAAAAAGCACAGTATTTGGCACTAACCTCAGTACTGAGCCCAAATTTGATACTCCATCCTGAGCTTCAAGAGACTGACCTGTAACCCAGGTTGGATTAAACTAAAATCATAATGCTAGCAAACACTCGAATGAGCCTGTTAGATGGTGTCTGTCATGGAATGGAGTCTCGGAGCTCTCTATGCCCTCCAAGTTCTATTTGGGAGAAAGGGAAAGGTAATCTGAAGCCTGCAATTCCTGTGCCAATAAGCCAATTAAGGAGACTAAGAGTTCTTATCTCTTTAGCTGCCCAAAGCATTCTCCACCTAATAAGCAACAGCTCTCCCCATGACACATAGAACCACATTAAGGTGCAGTTGCCTCTAGGGTTCAAGACTTGTGAAGGAGATTCACACAGCAGTGACAGCAGTCACTGTTTTTTTGATCTATTTCTTTTCGAGCAGGCAAAGACTTAATGCCACGGGAGGTTCAGCCTTTCAACCCTCTGGGTGCTTCAAAGTGGAAGGAAGGGGAAATGCATCCAACACCATGCTAGAGGTGAACCTACATTGTTTCGTTAATTTTCATGGCACTCTATGAAGTAGGGGTTTTCTGGCTGAGATATTGATACAGAGGCTTGCTTGTGAATAAAGGTTTTTCTTATATAGAATGGCTGGTGTTAGAATGGGGTGGGAGTTAGGCTGCCATTTGGGTAGGTGTTCTTTCCAGCCTACACTGTTGTCAGTGTGAAGATCTGGAACCTTCTAAGCTCTTCAGTCACAAGACAGTTTCTCAGTAACAAAAATGTTGCCAATTCCTCTGGGGGGAGGAGAAAAGCCAAACAAAGTCACATGATAATTTCCTCCTCCACCACTAACATAGTCATAATCAGCAATATTTAACATCTCTCCACCCGTTTAAACATCATTTTATCAGGAAGTACAGGAAGTACGGCCTCTTGTTGTATTCCACTTCCTGTCTCCAGACTACTGGTTAAAAGATCCAAATAAGAAAGACAGTGAAAGTCACTGTCAAAATCAGCTCGTCCTTTTGTTGATAAGCAAAGTAACCGAAGGTGTGGTGGTTGGATTTGGGGAAAAAAAAAATGAAAACAGTGAAAGGCATGCAAGGAAGTGGAAACAGCTCCTACTTGTGCAAATTCTGGTTTATTTGTATTTAATTCAGGTCACATTTCAGGACCTAGAAGTTTCCCATAGTCCTAAATGGATAATTGTGCTTAAAGACAATTTAGCTCGTGATAACAGCTATCTTACTTCATAACGGCTACTGTACTTCATAACAGACAAGAGTCAAAACAGCATACGAGACTTCACCAATGCTGGGAGAACCAAGAGAAAATAAGAGGTATACATGGGTTTTGGATTGTTTGCTTGTTTGTTTTTCAAGACAGGGTTTCTCTGAGTAGCTTATAGACTAGGCTAGTCGGGAACTCAGAGATCTGCCTGCCTCTGCTTCCCGCAAGTGCTGGGATTAAAGGCATGGTTGACTATACCCAGCTGGGTCTTGGATTTTCTAAAACAACCTTAACTTTAGATTTGTTTCACTCTCCCTACAAAATTTAGTTTTGGGAGACTGTTTAGCTCAGATAATATTCCTGAAATATAATGCACAAATAAAACCATCAAAAATGGACCACAAGCCATGGGACAATATCCGAGCTAAACACCTTGCATCAAAAGTCCTTCACTAGTTGACTCTGACCAGCTGGGTAGTCTTGAAACCTTCCCAGTGAATTTTAGACTAGCTGTGCTCAACACAGGCCCCTTCCCGGGGCTCTTGGCATTTGTCCTGACTGAAGTGGCATATTGACTCATACACAAGCCAGGCCATCTTTGCTCTTTGCAACTGTGACTTCCACCCACTCACCAACACCCCCAATGCCAGCCTCTGCTCGCTCACATCAGCCGTCATGATACTTCCTGAGAACTGAAAAACAGGCCCCAGAAGCACCTGCACTACAGCTTTCTAGAATGTTCCCACTAGGCATAAATTAACATACAAACATACTAACATGCTAAAAGGTAAGAACTGAACATCCAGTTTCTAAGCAGTAAGTGTAACTTAATTGTGACTTCTGGGGACAGGATCCTTAGCGGTGCTAAGTTCCAGCACATGAATATGATAGATATCTGAGCACACCCAAGAATACACAGAGCCCTTTAAGTGACACTCAGGAGACCTTCAGCTACACCTTTAAAACCCAACAACCTCATCACATAAACACAACAGCTTCTTCAGTACTCTGAACTTATCCATTCATTCAATCGCATATTTGTCTACCAAACAGTTATTGAGTATACGGCCTGGGCTGGTGATGTGTAGAAGGCACTGGGTTGGATTTTTACAAATTTTTTCAGAGAAGGAGGGTAACTCCATGGACAAGTCTAAAAAAGTAGAGTGCCCCAAACCCAGCTTGGCAATTAGGGTTTGGTATCCAAAGGAGGACATTCTAGAGTTCATCTCTCCACCTTCCAATTGCCTACCTTAAGGAAGGACTTCATCTCAATTATTTTTATCATCTATAGACTACTATATCATTAAGAACTACTTTGTAAACCTTTTATCAGCTGCTGGCAATATATGTATATACATGCATTTCCATATTTACATTACCAGTATTTTTTTAAAGTCTGCATGCAATACTACTTTTCATGTGCTCTTAACTGGAAAAAAAAAAGCACCAAAATGCCATGGGAATTTAGTGGTGAAAGGAACCTCTTTACCCAAGACATCTTTTCTAAGCAAAAACACGTTGGCAAAGGAGAAGGAAGATCTTCCAGAGTAGGGCATTTAAAAGCAAAGCTGTGGCAGGAAAACCCACTGGAAATGCACAAAGAATAGCAACCTGTGCCATCCAGATCACACCTGTATCAGTCCCTGAAACATTGTCTGCCACCTGCTATATTCTCAGTAAAATACTACCTGTTACTGAATGGATGAATGGATGGATAAAATGCTATATTTTAACAGAGAAAGATAAAAAATACAGGTAGAAGGTGGGCTGATATGAAATTAAAAGTTTTAATGTTATTTTTCTGATCTTCTTCCAGAAGACAAATATGTCCCTCATAGTGGGGTGTCTTAATTGCAAACCATACTCTCAGCAAAATCTCTCTTAAATCCTGAGGTTACCTGCCTCCTGACCTTACAGCCTGAACTTTGCCTATGCACTGTGTTAAACAGATTGGAGAGATCTGCCTTGAAACAGTTCAGGGGCTTCTAAGGAGGGCAGAGAATCCAGCTGCTTCTGTGAAGGAGCAACCATTGCCAAGAACTGAGAAAGCACTCTAACACCAACTCTCTTCCATAAGAACCTGACAAGAAAAGAGAGACCTTCCATCGTGCAGATAAAATGGATGGAGAATCGAGTCCTGCAAATATTAGACACAGTGGAGCTGGTGGTGAAATACAAAAGCAGAGATGGCCTCCTCCTTCAGAGAAGGAGGGGCTCCTACACAGACAGCATCTGAGCCCCAGCTGTGCTATACAGCATTGTCCCTTCTGCCTGCAGCAAGATGGGTTTGCAGAAGTGCCGTGAGGTAAAGGAAGGAGCACCAACCATGACTAGAGCCACACAGATTCAAACACATGCTGTGCAAAAGGCATGCGCTTTCTGAACAACACTTCTTTAATTGGAGATAATCTAGAGATGCTGGTGACTTGGCACAGCCTATGGCACAGAGTAGGACAGCATCGAGTTCTTTCCATTATTTGGAAAGGTCTATGGGTTCCTTCAGTCTCTTTCCTGTCCGTCGCTGTGGGAGAGTCTGGGTGCTTACAAACGAAGAAAAGCATATGCGAACGAAAAGCATAAAACACAGGACAGAAAAGGATCATTGTTGAAGAAGATATTTCAGGACCAAGAGAAAACAACTGTCAAAACTGGACGGTGTCAGGGTACAGGGTCAAGAGGCGGGAGCAAACATGAGGATGTGCTGTAACTGTCCACTTAAAAAGACCATTTCTGTAGGAACCACTTAAACGCTACTCCCCCAGGCACAGCTGGGTCTGAAAGCAGAGAGAAGGAAGACTGCTGGGAACAGAGACTCCCATTGGTTATTCATAAAAAGGGGGGGAGGCAGGAAAGCAAACTCTAGGCTTGAGCAGCAGAGAAAGTAACTGATGCTGAAAAGGCAGATAAGGCCTCATCCAAAGAAACAGGTAGAGAAATAGAAAAATGTGGGAGACCAAAGGAAACTCTGACTCCAGCTGACAACCATGTCAAGGATATTCAGCCCCTGATTCAAAAAGAGGAATATACACATTGTGGGAGGAAGGAAGATCAGTGTGTAGATGAGGTTCTTAATTAAAATATTAACTCATCTATCATCCATATGCAAACATTAGGAATCCAGTCAGATGTAATGGTAGAATGTAACTGTCATCCCCAAACTGGGGAGGTTGAGGCAGAGGGTCACAAGTTCTAGGCAAATGTGAGATGGGCCACATACCAAGACAGAGACACACAGAAAGGGAAAGAAAGAAACAAAGCAAAGAGATGGAGGAAGGAAGGGAAGAAGGAAAGAAGGAAAATAGGACTGAGGGAAGGAGCCAGAAGGAATAAGAAATGAAAGGAGAAGGAGAGAGGGAAAGGGAGGGAAGAAAGAGAGAGAACTAAGAATGTTTTAATAGCAGAAAAGGTTTCCCTTTGTGGACACAGAGCAAACTCTGGAGGCAAGAGAAATAAATTCCTAGATTCGTGTATCGTTTGCCTTTGTCTTCATAACTTGCTGACTGATCTTAATACATTTGCAAATTTTAAAATCTAGCCTCATACCTCATGTCTCTGGAACAAGCTAAGCCCCTTGGGCTTCCCTACCTTTTCTTTCCCCCCTTCCCAAAAGGGAATGCATCATCAAAGGTCCCTAACCCTACGGCGAACATTAGGTGACAGCCAAGAAGTGGCAGGTGGGGTGAGTTAGGAATTGCTGATCTGTCCTCTGTGTAGAAGACTGATTTGGGAATCTCAGAGTCAATGTGTTATTCCTAACCCTACCCCTGACTCCTTGAGTGATCTGTACAAGGTCGCTTGTTTCCACCTGCTCCTCACCCAGCAACTTGGCCACAGCACCCTCAGTCCTTCCCCAGACCTACCTACCTTGACAGGTCAGAATGACCTTTGAAGCGTCAGCATCCTCCAAGTATGTCAGCAATTCAGAAACTGACGGCTTCTAAAATAGCTGGTGTGTTTGTGGGTGTCTGCTGCTCTCTGAAGGAGTGGCAGTGTTGCCGGCTGCTGCTGCACGATTTCCATGCCAAAGCCACTCTTTCCATTCTCCCCATAAGGCTCCACGCTGCCTCTTGCCTCCTGGCCTAGGAAGACTTGGAGCCCAGAGGCCATGGCATTTAAGTGCTGTCAGAGTTCCCACTTCAGCTCCCATGATGGTGCCAATTCAGCAACTGCCATGATGACCCAGTCTGAACTGTATTTAGAAGCTACAGACATGGCACCATGTTCCAAGCCGTCTCAGAATGACAAGAGATTTCCTGAGCACCTGGGCTTGTGATTTGAATGTCCCTCCTCCAGGGGAATGGGGTCAAAATGACTTTCTGCTGGTTTGTTTTCTCCCCAGCAAGGGAAGCCCCTGTTGGAGTCTTGTCTCAGAGTTACTTTCTGGGGATGTTATTCTATAATACTATTTTGAAAGCCCATCCTTTTTAAAGTTTGTGATAGATGTCAAAAGAAAGAGAGAATAGTGAGCAAACCATTCTGAAAAGGAGTTTAGTGTGGTACTAATGGGCAAGTAATACAAAGATGAATGTCCCTGAGCCTCCAGTGTTCTGGATCCAGATGTTCTCAGTGCATCAGGACACTAGCTGTGGTTTGACTTTATGGGGCAGTGATTATAACTCAGTTCATCTTTTTAGCAGCTTCTAAGTCTTTCAAAAATATCCTGGTAGAGTCCCAACATAACTGCAAGATAATCCTCTAGTGATAAGAAAAAGTCTTACACAGCTATACTTTAACATAGAGTCTTACCCAGGTACATTTAGTCTTACACACTTATACTTTAATACAATGTCTTATACACTTGTACTTCAATATAGAATCTTGCACATTTATACTTTAATGCAATGTCTTACACACTTAAACTTTTATGTAGAGTCTTACACGCTCACACTTTAATGTAGTCTTACACACACTTTAATGCTATGTCTACCCAAAGAAGCTGTCTGGTTGCTCATAACTCTAACTGGGTGGGCTGTCAGCTTAGGGGATTGCTGTGCACAGAACAGCTCTAGGCTCTCAGTACTGAAGATCACAAGAGAAAGGAAGATTGTCCCCCAACTCTCCACCCACTCTGACCAGAGTCCCTTAGAGATACCCTGTTATTTAAAAGGCAATAGTGTTTGGCCTTTCCCCATTTCTTGGCAAGGAACCAACATGCAGAGAATGTGGTTTTAGGCTCCTGGCATCTAATCCATTCGAGGATAACCCCCACCCAGTACCGTTCAGATGGGTGTTAGTCATCACCTCCCTTTGTTCTATAATAAATTCAACCCTGGCTAATTCCAAGCCTCTGTGCATCACTGGAGTTTAAAGATGGCATTTTGACAGGTCAGCTATTTAGAACCAATGGACCACCAACCACTCAAAAATTTTAAGTCATTTTAGGAACACATGGAAATAATTTTCCCCAAGAATTCACAAGTCTGGAGGATGAGATCTTATTGATGGCATATGAGCAGTTGTGTATGTTAAAATTTTATTATATGTACTATAGTCTATGTATAATCTAAGCTGACTTAACAATGAAGGGGGTTTTTCCTTATTATATGAAGTAACACGCAAGTGTTATCAAATACAAATGCAGTGCACTGGAGATCATGTTTATTAATGCAATAAAGGACTGAAATAAGACTATAAACAGATGAGTACCTGTTTAAAAGTCATATGTTATAGGTAAGGTTATTTCAAAGAGAGCAGTTATCCAACTACATTTTTTTGTGAGACAGTCTCTCATGCAGCCCAGGCTGGCCTTGAATTCCTGGTATTCCTACCTCAATCTCCCAAAGAAACACAGGTAGTTTCTGTACCTATGTCTTCCTTGCCCCTTCATCTCCATGGTAACCATGCATGCATGTTGCACCCAATTCAGATGCTTCATGGGAGGCAGTGAGATGTACTCTGTATACGGGGCTTTTTCCTCCAGACTCTGCAACTACCCCTTCTTATTCTCCTTCCCCATATCTCAGAAAAACATTAGTGGCACAGGAATCCCGTGCTCACTAGGTTTCTTCTTTCTCATTTGCCAAAACCACACCAAGTTTGCTGTAATGAGGTGAGCAGTCCAGTTCCCTGGTGAGCGATATGTTCTCTGTCAATGGTCCCAAGACCTTAGAAGAAGCCCCTACCCGTATTCCCTGAGTGTGTGTGTGTGTGTGTGTGTGTGTGTGTGTGTATGTGTGTGTAGTGTGTCACTGGCACTGAGGAGCTGCAGTTCTCTGGGGAAAGCTGGGCACAGTGGGTGGTGAGGCTGCCCATGCCAAGGCTTTCCTAAAGGCTGTGGTAGCTGCAACTGCCAAAGGAAAGAACACTATGGTGAGCTCAGTTTGTTTGTTGCCGAGAACCTACTTGCCCTGGAGGCTCAAGGTCTATTTTTAGCACAGGGTGACACTGGAGACACTTTGCTGTCATCAAAGTGAATGATAGTCAACTCTGAACTATTTATCATTTTATTGTGAAAAGGTGCCTTGAATTTTGAATCTGAAAGCCAAAAATGTGAGCCGTGGTTCTTTCTCTTCAGAAAGAGGTCACGTCACGTGGAAAAAGCCACCTTCCCTTGCCAGTGCTCTGCTGGCCCAGCTGGGAGATGGAGAACAAGGACTCCTGCCATTTGCTCCATGAGGTAAGGCAACAGAAGAGTACAATAGTGCACATGAAAGCACTCTGTAGACTATAAAGTGCTTATAAGTTCACGTTATCCACATCACAGCTGATCTCTGCATGCACGGCCAGCTAGTGACGTCCTTCAAACACTGCTAAATCCAAGCGCCGTGCCCATTAAAGATGAGGAAACTGAGACTCGGAAGTAAGGTGGTTTTGTGAGAAGCCGTTTCTCTGGATCCCATCTCCTCACTCATCCTCAGGCCACTCCTTGTCCCTCCTCCTCACACACCGTTGCGTGAGGTGTTTCATTTTCTATTGCTAGATAACTATCACTGGGTTTGTATGATGGAAATGATAACCATTTACTTCTGTGAGGCAAAGATCTGACAAAATGATCTCCCCAGTGTCTTTTTCTGCAGCCTGTGATTTCATAAGGTGTAAAGCAGTCACAAGTTACCTTGTGGTAGACTGGAAACAAGAGGTCAGATCTGCGGAGCAATGGGCTTACTCATGTTAGCTTCACTGAACTCCGAGCCATCCCCCCAGTGGTGAGCCACGGAAGAAACCAAAGTGCAGAAAGGCGCTGTTCTACCCTGAGTGAATTCTGCAATCTGATTTTCTGTTTCTCCATGCGCAAAGCAGCCATTCACTGATAAGGTAAGTACCGCATCACTCAGTGGGACAACCTGGTATCTCCTCTAAGTAGGGGTGCAAGTGTCTTCTAACACACAAGTCATCTGATCTGATCTTTGATGGCATTGGGGGCTCAGACTTGAGACCCAGGAAGCCAAAGTTAAGAGCAGAGGTAGAAGATTGATTAGTGATGTCTGTCAAGAACAGAGGAGGGCAGAACTGTAGGATCTGTGTTCACCACGTCAGTCTTCTATCTTCCTAAGGTTCTACTGAAGGCTGACCTCAGTTGTCACAACAACCCTTCTACCTGATTCCAGAGAATAAAGCCCATGATGTCACTGCCCATATTGTATGTTGCTCTTTCCAAGTGGTCCAGGTTTGCCAGGGACCTCAGAGAGGCCACTAATCTTTCTCCTCTGGCCATAAGGTCATCACGTTAACAAACTTCTGCTCTAACACAGTTGTGGTTTTAATGGAGAACTAGTGTCTTCATCAGTATCTATGCTATTTCACACTTCATTTCCTCCCCAACTCTTGGATGGAAACCATCCAGTCCTGATGATTTACTTTGTGGGAGTTTCTTTCAAGTGAGTCTCCTTCACTAGGGATGCCATGCAAGCATCTCAGGGCTCCAGCTGGGGAGCACCCAGCCTTGAAACATCAGTGTGTGTTTGAGTCATTCAAGAAAGCCAAAGGCCTTGGCAGCCATATGGCTGTGAGTCCCTCAGTCCAAGCCTTCAAATGTGAGACTAACAGAAGCAACTGCTTTAACTTCCATTCCTCTGTCAGTGCTGGATTGGTAGTTTAAGGTGATATAGGCTGCCAGGGCTAAAAAGTGGGAGGAAATGGGAAGAAAACAGATGTTCTGAACTCGTGATCCATAATTCAGTTTCTAGATCTCTCCATGAGTTTCAAAGTCTCAAAATTGCCTTAAGGTGAGAAGGGTCTTAAATTTCTTTCATTTGTCACACAGCCTACCTATCATTCAGCCTAGATTCCCCAAGAAAGTTTTGATATA
Organism: Bramus lutescens; assembly: GCA_001685075.1. NCBI lineage: Eukaryota > Metazoa > Chordata > Mammalia > Rodentia > Cricetidae > Bramus > Bramus lutescens. Next base: position 47,893 of record LOEQ01000690.1, on the reverse strand, counting down.
TATTCATCTGTGCTCAGGATATATCTACATTCAGAATATTCTGCTACCAACTGGCTTGAAATACCAGCCCTTAGAACGAGTACACAATAAATACTTTGATTTTTTATTTAATAAAATTATAGCTACATGGCACTTAGAGTGATGTGGGAGTCCCCTCTGTGTGCTGTGATTACCATTAATGAATAAGAAACTGCTTTGAACCTATAGCAGGGTAGATAAGTGGGAAAGCTAAATTGAATGCTGGGAGAAAGAAGGGCAGAGTCAGGAGACACCATGGAGCCACTGCCAGAGTCAGACATGCTGAAACTTTGCCGGTAAGCCACTGCCACTTGGTGATACAGAGATCAATAGAAATATGTTAAATTAATGTGTAAGAGTTAGCCAATAAGAAGCTAGAGCTAATGAGCCAAGCAGTGATTTGGTTAATACAGTTTCTGTGTGATTATTTTGGGGCTAAGCATCCAGTAACGAACAAGCAGCCTCCTTCCAACACTTAGAGGAGTGTGTTGGGAAGAATGATTAGAAAGTACTATAATCACAGCACTGGGCTGTTATTTGAGAGCAAAGACACCAGGTCTAGGAAGACGGGTTTGTGAAAGGGAGGTTCTTCTGGTGACTTGAGATCCATGACTTTATCAGCAAAAGCCCTCCACTGGAGGGGGCAGAGTAAAGATTTGACAGAAGAGCTCCGGATGACACCAGCCAATGCAACCTCAAGTCCCATAGGTGTGAAGATGACCCACCCTTCAGGCAGCATCAAAGCAGATGTTCTTAATATGGTCTCAGTTCTGATCTTCAACAAGGTGACTTGAGGACCATTGAAGCATTTGCCAAGAGCTTCAGAAAACAGTGTATGAGAACCTTGTCACAGAGTGAGCTACAGTGGCAAGCCCAAGGCCAGGTTTCCCAGAGAAGTCTGTGTGAAGGTGCTGGCCTGAGAACTGTGACCTGTGAGGTCCCTTTGTTGTTGTTGTTGTCATTGTTGCTGTTTTAAATGAGTACCTGAAACCCATTTCTTCTTAAGAACGGCCTGTATTTGTTCTCCAACACTCACGCCAGAGCAGAGTATAAAGTTCCACGGAATACCAAATACAATTCAAAGACTTCTGAAGACAAACAAGATCCACATTACCTAGAACTTCAGCTCAGAAATCTGGGACAAGAAGACTAAGTTCCAGGCCAGCCTGGACTAAATAATGAGACTCTGTCTCACAGAGTGACATCTTAGTGACACAGCAGCCTAGCATGCACAAAGTCCTGGGCTCAGTGCCCAGCATCACATAAACTGGAAATGGCAATGCACCCCTATAATCCCAGCACTGCAGAAGAGACAGGAGGATAGGAAGTTCAAAGTCATCTTCAGCTACAAAGAGAGTCAGAGGACGGCCTTCAAGACAGGAGAAAATCTCAAAAGAGAAACAAATACAAGGTTGGGGTGTAGCTAAGTAGTACAGTCCTTGCCTAGCAGGCGTAAGAACCCGAGTTTGAACCACACTGCAAGGAGGAAGAAACGAAAGAAGCAAAGAAGTGGGGGGGGAGCATTTTTTCTCCAAACTTGCTAGCACCCCAGCACAATATTCCAATATGTTTCCTATTTGCCGCAAGAGGAGCAGCTGGGTCAGTCTATGCGTGAGCTTGATTCCTTGCCAAGGAGGCAGTGAGAAGAGAAAATCCTAGCAGATCATGATGGCACCCCCTGAAAAGCCCTGGCACTAGTTACCCCCCGCCCCAAATGCAACATGTGGCAACTTTCATACCGCCATAAATTTAAACTTGTTAGAACAGACAGAAACAGGACTCAATTCAGGGGCCAAGTGGTAGCAGGCAGTGACAATAGCATATTCCAGAAAACAAATAACTAGAAATTACAAACTGATTACAACTGTGATGTCATAAGACACCTAGCTTGAAATAAATTTTCTCAGCAGGGAAATAAATAAATAGTCTCATGACCCAGTGATTGAAAATCAAACCCCAACTGTGAGGATAGCAAAATATTGGTAAAGATATTTATCTCCCCAACAATATGAGGTTCCTCCTCTAATCGGCTAAAGTCTTAAACTAGTCCCGCATTCATTTCTGTAGAGTTCCATACAAGCAACAATGACAAGTGGGTCCCCTCAACAGGAAACAGGGACAACCCTGTGCTGAGGAGGAAGAGTGGCTTGTGTGTCCAAAATTCTCCCAGCTGGAGAAAGGCCCCCGAGGCCCTTTGTGTAACAGTAATAACAGCTGTTGTCTTCCTGCCCAGGGCAGAGCTGTGGAATCCTCTGCCCTCCTCTTCCCGCTCTCTGCACGCCCCCTGGCAGGCGTTAAAGTTCACCTGCTCCAGCCGCAGGTGCTATTTTCTGCCTTGCCTCATGGCCTGGATTGTGTCATCCTAAGGACAGGTAGGAAAACACACAAAGGTTAGCATGACCCTGGGCTGAAACTGTGTTCCCAGCCTTGACAAGCTATGCTGTACAGTGAGCAAGGTTGCCTACCGTATAGCTCCCTAGAAGGACCTCGCTCTTCCTCCACACCCACAGCCTTGACTGGGCTATGGCTCTGGTTTCTTCCTTCCATGTCACGCTGCAGTCTGAGAGAACTCAGAGTCCCCATCCGTGTGGGGACCCCGTGTGACTTTCAGCTCGCAGGAATGTGGGGCTCCGGTGGGAAATGATACGAGTATACTGTTAGGTGGCAATAAAATATACTAATTTTCTGTACTTAAAGCCAACGGTGTCTTGAAGCTGAAATCAAGACTCAATTCTTAAATCTTTGGGGTGCAAGTTTTCATCTTGCCAAGAGCAACAGTCTCTATACCTACTCTTTTTTAGAGGACCTTTTACATTCCTGAGCAGCAGGTCTCCCCCGTCTTTCTCCTGTACTCCTAAGCACACAGACACCACACTCTCATGCAGGATGGCTGACCTTCCCAGGGCCGGCTCAACCATAGGGATTTCAGCTCATAGGCGCTCATAGGCACCTCTCTTTGGCTCAGAAAGATGAGAAGCAGAGAACTGCTTCCTTGTACTAGGACTCACAAGAGATAGAAATCATGGGGTTTGTTGTCTTTGTTGCTTTACTTGAAACTCAGTTCTCTGAGAAAGTGAGGTACATAAAACCACCAGGAAAAAACTGAACCAAAGGCCTCAGCATTTGAAAACCCTGTGTTTCCAAATTTAGATCCTCCTTCAGCTCAGGACTCTTACTGAAGTGTATAAATAGGAAAAGCAGCCGTGAATATGAGCTGGAAGAATGGGAGCCATTTCATTATTTTTTTTTTAATAAAAACTCCATACTGGCATTTTTCCACAGTGCCAAGGACTGGTTTCTAGGGAAAACCTATAGCTTTAGCTAAGGCGCTTTCCACTGAGATTTGATTCCATCACTAAAGTCATTGTGGGCATTGATCTCTTTTCCAGATCAGCAATTTTCCACCTTATTCTCACAAGTGAATTGCTGAAGTTTAACTCATTCTAAACATCCCCCTTTGTCTTAAATGCCTGGTTCAGTCACCCAGCCAAATAGAAAATGCGAGATGTGACGTAAATGTGGAACAGAAGATAAAAAGGAGAGGTAAAGAACCGGGGCCGTAGCCTTGCTGGGAAGAGCACTTGCCTAGTGCGTGAGAGGTCCCGCTCTGTTCACAGGACCACAGACAAACAGCATGAAAAAGAGACACAAAGCAGAGCATGAGCAAACTCTAACTCCTCCACAGCCCTCACGGTCTTCCCTCTTCTCCCTTCTTCCTGAGTCCTCCGTTCAGAGACATGGGACCCTCAGCATCTTGTTCCTACTAGAAAGAAAGATACAGATTGGGCAGCTCAAAATTCTAATTATAAAGTACATTTTTAATTAAAATCTCATTATTTCATAATTCACACAAGAAGATTTCAAATGAGACTGGAAGAGAGTCAAGAAAAGGCCATGTGCTGGGGTTGGAGAGACCACTCAGTGGTTAAGGGCATTTGTTGCTCTTTCGGAGGACCTGGGGTTCCATTCCCAGCACCCACATGGTGGCTCACAACTATCTGTAACTCAAATTCCAAGGGATCAGATACCTTCTTAGTAGCTCTATGAGCACTAGGCATGCAAATGTGCCTCTTCATACATGCAGATAAAACACTCATACGTGTAAAATAATCATTATTTAAATGTATTTATTATCATGTGTATGGGCCTTTCACCAACATGTATCTTTATACCAACTGCATGCATTGCCCATGGAGGCCAGTAGAGGGCATCAGATCCTCTGGGACTGGAGTTACAGATGGTTGTAAGTCACCATGTTGGTGCTGTGCATTGAACCTGAAAGAATGGCCATTAAGTGCTGAGCCATCTCTCCAGCCCCTAGAATAATTAATTAAGATCATGTGCTTATAATATGTGTGATGTCTCACATAGGGGAATTACCTAAAACCTGTCTTCCTAACCTAGGGCTCACACTTTATACACAGAATTTGTTTCCAAATTGTTTTAAGTTGACTGACCATCACTCAAGAACTTCAGTCCAACTTTTAAATGAATATATGATTACTTTTTGTACCCTATAAAGATAGACATTCTTTCAAAATATCAGGATTGGTTCTGAACAGCAATTCTGAAATGGGCAGAGCTAAAGGGCTGTCTGTTTTAGAAGTGGAGCATGTATAATATAGGCACTGCAGGCTACCTAGAGCAACCTTTGCCTGAGAGACCCGACAAAGTCTAGATCCTAACTCTCAGAATTTGTCACCAGCCAGGAAGTGGATGATGTCACTAATATGCCTATGGACACCTGGAAAACTCTGGCCTGATCAGATACCTTGCAGAGGGTTTTCAAAGCCCCGATCTGCTATCATGTCAAATGGTAAGGAGAAGACTAAATATTACAAGTAACAAAGTCAGATGAACTCTGGGGTCCAGGGAACACTAAAGGAGCTCCCCTACTTGGCTTGCCAAAACAAGGATCAAAGAAAGCTTGGAGTAGGTGCAATATCACAGTCCTGGAACAGAGGTCAGGTGTTTGGCCTTGTCCTGGCTTCCAGTGATATTGAATACACCAGATAGATTAAGAGCAAGGCACAAGGCAGTTCTAAAAGCACCAGCTTGTCCCCGGGAGATCCCAGGGGCGGAGCTATCATCTACCATGAGCCACATTGTATCCTCATTTGGAAGAACGCCTGTTAACACGGGAACATGGGGGTACATTACGTACAGCCATGTCTAGTCAAGAGCCCCAGAGTATGATCCCAAACTCTTTAAGAACATTCGCTTGGCCTAGCAAGACACTCTAACGCAGGGCAGGACAAGGTCAATGGGATTCACTATGCCCTAGATCTTGGTTAAGCATATGCGTGTGGAGACAGTGATTACCTAAAATAGCAAGAGAGCTCATGTGCTTAAAGAAAAGTCTAACCCTTTCACTTAAGGCAAGTATGCCTCCCAGCAAATCTCAAAGACAGAAAACATTCTGGGATTACTAACTCAAGCCCATATTCATTTCACCTTGGGGGAGTGCCCTCATCCAACTGTTGGTTTCTACAGTTGAGTGACAGGGGAACCTCAGCTGGGTGCTCAAGCTGTTTCCGAACCTGCCTTCAGCAAAGGGAGGGAAGGTCCCAGCATCTCGGGATTTTGTGCTACAGACTTCATCAGGTCCAAGAGTAGGAACCGATGAAAGACAGAACGCGTGTAAGACAGAACATGTGCAAGGTGTCTTTGTAGAGTCTGTTTCTACAAGACATTGAAGTCACTTGTGCATTGTCATTTAGAATCATGAGGAGGAACTTCCTTCCCCTAAGCTCGCCCAGCATCCACCAAAGGAGATCATCTGCACTGCAGCTTTATTTCCATTTATTTTGAATTTTTGTTGTTGGTTTGTTTTATTTTTTGAGATAGCGTTTCTCTCTGTAGCCCTGGTTGTCATGGAATTCAGTAAACCAGGCTGGCCTCAACCTCCGAAACAGACCTCCCAAGTGCTGGGATTAAAGGTATCACCACCACCTGGCTTGAACTTACTATACAGTGTCTCTTCCTTTTAAAGAAAATCCCTTTTAAAGTAGTTTTTCTGTCTTTTAAATAGAATGTTGATAAGAGAGAGAAAGAGGGATTTTGATGAAAAGCAAACTTTGGAATTGCTTTAGTGATTTTGACCCTCCAAGGAAGGTTCGGACCAATCCTAAAGAGTGCAAGTTAGCACAGCAAAGCCTATATTTCCAGGAGTCAACAAAATTCATACATTCTAAAGCAATTGGAGCTGCTCCAGAGAAGCAATCAATGAATAATTACTGAATATATCCAACAGGGAAAGCTAATAAGTATAATTCAGGTCTTTTCCCCCAAGGCAATCACAATACAGTGTACAGTGTGAAAATATAAAACTATTATGCCATTAGTGGAAAAAATAGAGAATTATGTAAGCTTAGTCTTTTCTGACTTAATTGTATATATAACCCTACCCTAGTCCCTAAGGAAATTTTGCGGCAATTTAGTGGACCCAAGGCTTATTCACAGCAACCCATACTTCTCTAAATATGCCATGATGAGATAGATCTATAGTACAGATATAAAAAACAATATTTATAAAATAATCTATCTTTCAAAGCAAGGTAAATGTGCACAGATTTCCATTTAAAAAATCAAAGATCACCAACAAACATATGGACCAATAGAAGTGTGTTGAGTGAAGAGGAAGGTTTACTTCAATTTTTAAAGAACACACCCAAATACACCAATTAAATCAAAAGGATACTCAAGTCCAGCTGTGTGCAAAACAGTGGATTCAAAAAGGGCTTTCTGGGGCAAATTAGGATGCCATCTCATAGCAAATGAGCATGGTTCTGTGACCATGTCAAGAGGCATTAAAACTATCAGTTTCCCACATGATATTCAAACTCCATCTCCAATTAGAATCCAAAGAATGTAGCTAATAAATCAAAATAAAACCGTAATGCTCTTGGAACAGCCTGATGCATCAGAAGGAACAAAATTGCTCAAAGAATGGACGGTGCACAAATGAACACACAGTAGCATCTTTGAAAGGAATCCCCCAGACCAAATCAAGAGATAGACAGATAGATAGATAGATAGATAGATAGATAGATAGATAGATAGA
>LOEQ01000690.1:29789-40721 GCA_001685075.1 Bramus lutescens | reverse complement strand
ATAGATAGATAGATAGATAGATAGATAGATAGATAGATAGATAGATGGGGGATGAAATAAAATAGGTAGCATTCATCCTATAGAAAGAAAATAAATAAATGAATGAAAAATTGTTCCTTGTAACGCAAGTTAAATTTGTAGTGGAGACAAAAATGGCCAATGAATACTAACAGAGGTAGTGGAAATGTGATTAGGAACAAGAGGTATGAAAATGTCTCCCTAGAACTGCCCGCCAGTTTCCCGGTGGAGCAAACTGCTTTTGCACAGTGGAGAGACTCGGCTGACACCCGTTAATCAAGTGGTCAGAGTTAAAATCACCAAAATTAGCTGAAAGCAACATCACCAGCTTTTGATACAGAACATTGAGGACTCCTCGCCCTTATGACATGTCTGTCACACAAGCCCTCGTCGTCGTCTTGATTTACTGGCGATCCACAAAGCGGGTCGTCCAGGCACTTCATATGTTAACAAGGTCAATAAAGAAGGCTGAGTAAGAGTGACAGATTAAAGGGGATTAAAGGAACTTTCCACCACAGGACCCTGCTAGAACCTAAACGCTAACAAGAGGACAGGCCGACATCAGATCCTGAGTCTATCCCTGCCTTGATGGAAGACTTCCCAGCCTTCAAAACCCTGAGAAAGATAACCCTGTTCATAAGCTCTTCACAGCATTTTAGCTGGAGGCTGAAATAAATAAGACAGCAATGCTGGATTCGGGTTTGGATGAGGAAAAACAGTGCTCGTAAGGAATTTCCAGAGTGCGGCGAGGTCAGCCATGGCGATGCTTGAGATCTGCATTTTACTGACCTTCTGGGAAATGCTCAGGTGTGAACAGGTGCATGCACACATAGAGTAACAAATGGAGGAAGCTGCCACTAAGCAAAGTACAGGAGGAGGGCATTCAGAGACAGTTTTTTTTTTCATTCTTTACTTTAATCTAGTAATTTCAAATTCTTTATGCAACCAGTCTTCAGTGAGCAGTAAAGTCAAGGGTTTTTTTTTTAGGTTATTTGATAAATTGAACACTATAATCATCTTCCAACTTTGGATGTCAAATTGATCGCACAACGAGAAAAGCATAACTCTACCAAGTTGTATTTAGGTGCTGGAAACTGTGCTGATGTTCAGAGACAGTTTTTACACTTCTATAAATCTGAAATCACATCAGAATGATCATTTTGGAAAAAAAATAATTATATCAGAGAACTCAAAAGCATTTGTACTCTTTAAATATACTGATAGTCCAAAATTTCAGAAGTCACATCAAAAATTTGCCTAACAAACCCGAAAATTTAGATTGGGTTCTCTAGTTCCCAGATTATCCCATTCATAGAAGAGATCTGGGGAATTAAACTTGGCTATCATGTTTAATTGATTACATCAGTGTTAAATAAAACCCAAACTGCTTACAGAAAAACAAAAGTGTATTGAGAACGCAATCATGCACTCCAAGATAACCAAGGAGGAAAAAAGGAATGAAATATATGATCAATGTTGGGCCAATACAATGAGTGGGCAGACCTCATGCCTCCAACTTAGAGTAATGTTTTGGCGGTTACAATCCCAAGTCTAGGTTTTCCCTAGCAGGAAGTCTAGCTTATGTGAGTAAGGCTTTGATGAAACATCCAGTATTTGAGATAAATAGTATCTCAATGAAACATTCCAAAATCAGTGGGAAAAAAAAGGAACAAAGTTATCAAAGTAGTAAATAAGATAAAGACAATATTAGGGTAGTCTTCTCCCCCAGAAGACTCATTACCAATGAGTAGGGTTAGATGAAATTATAAGGAGCCCCTCGTCTGATTGAATTAGTGTCTTTACATAAATACCAGAGAAGCTGTGTTCCCCCTTTTTACCAAGGAAGGACACAGGAAGAAGGTATGTATTTAAATGTCATGCAGAGAGCAACTCTCCACGATTACATCTTAATAGTGTAAACAGTAGGAATGTATGTTCTCAGTGTGGGGTACTAAGGCCCAGGTCAGTGTGTGGTAGGGCTAGTTTCTCTTTCTGGCTTTTCTTATCCACTTTCTTGCTGTGTGTTCATAGAGTGTAAAGAGAGAGCACAACCTCTCTGATGTGCTTTTGTATAAGGGTGTTAATCCTGCTAAGCCACTGTCCCATGATTCACTGATGTTTTGACTTGTTAGGCTTTGTTGAGGTGCTAACCAACTCTCTAACAGCTCAACCTGGCTTTTGCATCCTGGGAAAAGCAAACGATGGTTGGAATAGTACTCAAAAAGAAAGATGTCAAAGTCTTGGTGGAGCACCATGTTTAGTGTTCCAATATTGTTAATATTAGCAGGAAATATAATTTCAAGAGTAGATACATGAGAATTTATCAAATAGTTTAACCATTTCCATTAGATAGATAAGAGGTAGGTAGTATGGTTAGTAGGTAGGTGATAGAGAAATTAACTACATCTTCTGGTCAGTTTCCTTGTAGGAGAAGGAGAACAGTGTTTTGTAGAAGAAAGGAAGGTAGGGACCTAGTGACTTCCTGTATTCCCATATCATCCCACTCGAAGAGCTGGGCTGTGCAGGATGTTTCTGCTCAGATGCCAGAAAATTCAGACAAACAAGGTCTGTACTTAGACATCTGCAGGAGACCATCCCCTCACCCTCAGAAGGCAGAAAGCTGTACTCTGCAGAAGTCCAAGGCTTCTGCATCTAAATGTGAAACGTACCAGCTGTCTCAGGCTGGTGCTGGAGAGAGGATGTTCCTTGATGTTTCTAGTCCCTGCCCTCTGTCAACACTATTGGGGCTCCAGTCCTTGAATATGGAGGGAAAAAAAAACGCCATCCATGCCAATCTGGGCCGAGCCCTCCCTCCCTGGGGTTACTCATGGGCAGCACCTGTTTCGTTACAATTGCCCTTCCCGGTCTCCTAAAATCCCTTTAATACTCAGAATACCAGCAAAGCATGTGACAATGTCACTTCACTCCAGCCCCATAATTTATCATTAGCAAAGAGTGAACGGATTCAGCATAGTGAGAGCTGCATATAGACCGAACGAGACATTGATGGAACATGAAGGCAAAGCCAGAAGCACATGCATCTGTAGTAATGTCAGCACATCTAAAAACATTGAAACTGGGGTTAGGAGCCAGTTGCTCCTGCTTGTACAGACACCTGCAAAATGTTGCTTTAGAGTGTAATAAAGAGGCATGTTTCCTGTAGCTTTCCCGGAAGGAAGGAGTAGCCCCCAGTGGAGGCCAGCTTCTCTTGCTTTCTCCTCTACTCCCAGAAAAGGCCAGGCAGCTAGGGGATTGGAGGGACAATTATAGCCCCGTATGGTGGCTGAAGAGTCCCTGGAGCCAAAGGAAGCTTGGAGTGAAAGAAACAGAGAGAAAGCGGCAAGGCCAAGCAATGCAGAGTGTCTGGCAGGAGCCTAGACCTGGGAGAGGCAGGAGAGGGGACCCCCAGCTATTTCTGATCTGCATTTGGCAGCCTCTCCATCTTGCCGTGTTTATGGCCCCAATGTGACTTTCTGCCCAAGTACACCCACTAGGCTTGCGCTGAGAAAACCTTACCACCTTCCACTCAGTTCAAGTTTCATCTGGTTTGCACCCATGAAGCTCTGGTTTCAAGAGCTCTGCACATTTTTGCGGCTGAATGCAAAGAACTGGATACAAAGCAGATGTAGGGAACACCTGCAGTACTTCATCCTTGACACCAGTTCCAGTTTCAATGTGTGTGTGTGTGTGTGATGCACATGTATGTGTGGAGGGATGCTGTGCTCCACACGCACACAGGTAGAGGCCTCTCTCTATTCCTCTCCACACATTCTCTCATTAAACCTGGAGCTGGTTGACTGGCCAGCAAGCCCCGGGGAGCCTCCTCTCTCCACATCCCAGCCCTGGGATTACAGATGTTCACCATCACACAGACCTGTTCCTGAGGGTGTTCCAGACATGAAGGCAGGTTGCTACACTTTCACAGAAGACACCTTACTCACTGAGCCATCTCCCCGGAACCCCCATCTCCTTTCTTTTGAAGTGACTGATCTGAGTGGCCAGACTTGGTGGCCCACTTTCTCCAGGCTTTGATGTCCACAACTGCCAGCTTCCTAGGACACTAGAAAAGGAAACTAATCCTAAGAAGTTTCAGCATTTTCACAACATGGCAGGGTGACCAGAGGGCCACTGCAGATAAAGAAGGGAGGGGCTTCTGAGAAGGCATGCCAAGCACAGAGCACAGGTTGTAGTTTATAGAAGATAACACAGCCTATCTTCCAGGCTGTGGAGGAAGCCAGCAGTTTCTCTCCGGCCCGGGGCTGCATTTTCTGAATCTGAGAGGGTGTGCGGGAACAAGGACTAGTGGTCACTCTGACTCAATCATCCCAAATGTTACTTAGTGCTTTGAAGGGAGGAGGGGGGAAAATCTGAGGTCTGGTCTACACAGCAAGGACTCGAAGTGCAATTTAATCATCCTGGACTTCACCCAACCCATCCTGTTGGTGTGAGAGCGGAGCAATTTGTTACTTGTGCTGTCATCGACACTGGGAGGCCACAGTCAGAGATCCTCAAGCAGCAGGAGCAGAACCAGATGTAGAGAAGGAAAGTGGCAATGGCTGTCCATCTGGACTGAAGGGACAGGTAGGAGAGTGGTGGCCTCCTGGGTCCCCTTCATCCCAGGCCCTACTGCAGGGAACTGGGTAGAAGTCAGGGGGTGAAAAATTACTGTTTGTCTTGCCTTTCCTAAACCAGGCCGTTCTCCTAGCTTCTATCCACAGCCTGCCAGGATATTCATCAGCTTATGTTTCATTTTTCTGATTATGTTATCTCCTTAAGACAAGGACTTCACTTACTCAACTTGTCCCTCCCAGCATTTTTCACTCTGTTTGCTGATTAGACAAAGGAGACACTGCTATCGTCAGAGTGCAGTTGGCTTTCTCCGCTGAAACTGAAGGGCATGCGGGGCTGCAGGTCAGTCTTTGTCTACACAGCACTCACTGGTTGGGATAAGATGCCTGTCCTCTTTAGGGCAAAAGATTTTTGTTTTAAGTGTATGGGGCAAGGCAATGTGTCAGAATAACTCCCCATTCCATATTTAAAAGTCAGAGTCTTAGCTCTTCCAGTAACTGTCTCCTGGCAGTGGGGTGAGGGAACTCCGTAGCTGAGCTCTGAGAGAAGCATCCAAGGACAGGGAAGGCCCCATTACTCTCCTTACTATCTGTCTAGTTAAGGTGGCCAGAAACAAGCACCAGTCTTCCCATGTATTCAAATGGCAATGGCTCTTTGTCCTGAGGGCCTTGAAGTCAACTATATGGGCAAGAGAACTGATGAGATTCTAATAGATGAGATTTTAATTTCATGTATTTCACCAAGGGAATCTCAGAAAGAACTATGCCAAGAGCTAAACTGCAGCCTTCAGAGTCCCATAAAATATAACTTCTCAGTTTTTAAGGCCCTTCTCTCTGTGTCTCTCCATGGTGGAGGCATGGTACCCACTTCTACCTCAAAGCAAATCTGTTAGATTGGTGCCAGGGATGATCTTCCAGGAGCCATAGGTATGTATGTTATCTTTGTAAATTTAGGAATGGTTATCACACAGTCAGGAGGACAGCTTCAGAAGCAGAACTAGTTTTCATCAGTCCTTCAGTTCCATTAAGACTGAAACTCTCCAGAAAAGAGATAAGAGGTTACTTCTCCACTAGATGAGCCTGTCACTCTGTCTCAGCCATCCTTGGAGGCAGCCCAGAGGAAACCTGTGATACCTTGGAGCACAGGGAAAGCATCATGCTGCATCCTGGATGCCTGGCCCATGGAATCATGTGCAGACAGAACAGTTATTTGAGCTGCTGAGTATTTTGAATCAGTAAGCACCTAGAGTTGGTAACTGGAGCAAGGAGCAGTAGATAAGGAGTCATGGTTGATCAGTGCTAAGAGGCCTAACTATAATTGTCCCATCTCTTCAACCTCATTTCCTTCTTTGGCATCTTATTTATTAGTGTTGCATGGAGTTTTCTGAAGGAACCATGACCTCATGGTACCAGTGATTTTAGACCTCTGGCTGTGGTGACTTAATGTAATTCTTTTTTTTCTTTGTTCTTTCTTTTTTATTTTTCTGAGACAATGTCTCTCTACATAGCCCTGGCTACCCTGGGACTCACCTTGTAAACCAATCCAGCCTCCAACTCACAGCAACCTGCATCCTCCTGCCTCTGCCTCCCAGGTGCTGGGGATAAAAGGTGCAAGTCACCACACCTAATGACTTTCTAGAATTCTTAGGATAAGTAAGAACACTGAACTTAGAAGTTAAAAAACAAACCTACCCAGGTTTGGAGAATGTGTAAGAGGCAGAATCATAGTTCAAGTCCACCCTATGCTCTTACCCCTATCACCAAAAACTTCCAGTAGCTCCAAACAACCACTGAATTAACTTGACATCTGAAGTTTTAAATCTTTAAAGGAGACTGCTGCTTACACGGTTCCATGCCATAAATGTCCAGAAAATGCTTGCTGACTTTAACTGAATGGACTGCTTGTCTCAGGCCTCTTATAAAATGAGTGGATACATGTGTGCCTGGGTCAAAGGAAGCCTGAGCACCGGGTCAAACACAGCATGGCTCATAACTTCTCACAGCCACTCTTTAGAGTGGGGTGGCCAGAGTCAGCCGCAGCCATTGTCTGGGTCCCCCTCCAGGCTTTCCAGCAGTTCCAATTCTTTCCTACTACAGGAAGGGATAAACACCCTTCACGTATTTCCTCTCACCCCCAACTGCAAGGGAAACAGTAACACTAATTAGTTGTAACAGGGTGTTCATTTCACACAGCTCTCAGCAGGTCGCCCTGCCGTCCTTTGAAATGGTCTGGAAACAGCCTTGATTCTAAACATCTGAAGATAATTGAACCAAAGTTGCAGTCACTCCAAAACTCCGAGTGACATGCCTTTTCTTCTCTCCCTGGCTAATAAGAAATGGTTGGTGCCATTTCTTATTTACTCAACACCTTGACAGCCTCTGGCAATGAAGACTTGAACCCCAGGATCCTGAAAGAATATGTTAAAGTCATGATTGGTAGTAAATGGAGGAGCAGGGAAGCCTGTGCAACATTAATCCATTTAAAGGGAAGGGGGAATTGTCATGGACATCTATAAACTTGAGCTCCATACCTTGAAAAATATGGGAAACTGATGGAAGAATTGCAAGCTTGTGACAAAAAGAAATTAATTTGCAAGCACTTTTGAATGGCAAGAGCATATCTAGCAAATATGTGACTTTTTAACTACAGTGTTGGTGGAGGAGGAAGATAGATGGCCATACACAATGAGCAGAAGTGTCAGTTGACGTGCCCTTTGGAGCGTTATCTGGACTCTCCATCAAAATGTTAAATGTCATAGCTTCAACCACACAATTCATCTTCTAGAATTTAGTCTATGAATGCCAACACAAGAGTACCCAAAAGTAACCATACAGCTTTATTTAAAATACCCTAAAGTCTCACTAAAAATGAGTTTAAGAGGAGATATCATAGATCCATGGGATATAATGCCTTTATGACTTTAAATTACAGGGCAGAGGGGACCTGCAGTGTGGCTCTCAACATTCTTCAATACAAAAGCTCAAAAGTTGAACCGTGAAATCCAAAGCACCATGTGTCTCATAGCACAATCTTGTTTTGTGAGGTTTGCAAATATATATGCATGGTTATGCATATGGTCACACACGAGGCATTAATGTGATGACATATAAATACTTCTTAAATGAAAAAAAATGAAACTCATAGTAGTTATTCTGAGATGGTAAGCTGGTTTGGGGAAGGGAGTTGGGGAGTTGGGTCTGTTGGAGTGCGTGTGAGGTGGGGGAGACCTTGAATATCAACCCTCCACCTTGATTGAGACAGGTCTCTCATTGCTCATCAATGTGTATGCCAGGTAACTAGTCCTTGGGCTTCCAGGTATTCCCCTGTCTCCACTTAATAGCCTGCCCCAGGAGAAGGGATTACAGTTATGCACTACTCTATCTTGTTTATGTGGGCTTTAAGTATCTAGAACTTAGTCTTCAAGTATGCATAAAGTGTTTCACCTACTAACCTATCTCCTCAGACACAATTTTTAATACATGTCCAAATGATCTGAATTAAGTTTTTAGTTAAAGCAGAGCTAAATAGCAATTATTAATATCACAGCCTGGTAGAAAGCAGAAACATAAGAGGCCATCTTGATCTAAGACACAGAGACAGCAATAGATCATCCAGAGAACCGGAAGAGAGGTCATCATGAGCTTTGAGCCTTTTGACTCTGTCATTCAGGAACATTCTATGAGTTCTTTGCTCCTCAGATATTGGTTCAACGGATGTGGAGTTCAGCAGAGGCCCATTCCCAGGAGATACTTAACGACCATTGCCACCTCTTAAGGGTTTGGTAAAAGGTAAAACGCAGAACAGATGCTTCTCGAAGTACTGGCAGCAGCACGAGAAACACGCAGGTAAACACCCCAGACTCAGACATACTGAGGTTGGGGGCGCTCTGCTACAGCAGGACCATGCGTTGCAGACCCGGCCTTTGAGCAGAACCCATATAACTAAGAGAAACCCACTGCACATTCAGACGCCCTCAGAGGAGAAAACAGCATTCTGTCTGCCAGAGCGCATCCTTTTATCCTTTTTCCCTGACGGCCCAAGGTAAGGGAAGGAGATGGCCAGCCTTTTCAGTAAAGCCATGTGGGTTGGCCCGTCCACCTGACGGTGACCTTGAACAAATTGTCCTCATTTGTTTTCACACATCTAATATAAGATGACTTCATTTTTTATGGCTTTAATAAATGTAATTTTTAATGTGATTTTTTTGTCTCTTCTGGGACAGACAGTACTTTGAGAAAACAAATATGACATACTAGCAGTATTACACAAGTGATCTTTTTTGGTAGAAAACCAACTATTTGTCTTAATTTTCCCAGCAGTTGGATCAACCAGAGTAGTTACTATGATAACCCAGCACAAACAAAACTCAAAATATGATGGATTCATTTATTGCCATACAAATTCATTGAGCATTTATTAAAGTCAAGTATGATATGAAGACTAGAGATACACAGACCAAAATTAAAAACATTGACTCTTGATGTGTGGGAAAGACAAAGCTTAGTGCATGGTCTAGACATGAATATCCATGTTCTAATACTGTCACTGTAGTATTCTATTAGTCACATAGACAACGAACCACCACGAGAAGAGGAGTTGACCCTGTGAAGCTTGCTGTTCCAACCTTCACATCGAGACACACCAAATACCAAGGTACAAGGACTCACCATGCAGCACACTTAATTGTTGAGTAATCTGCAAGCTATTAGTACTAATTTTTATAGCTGGATACTAATCAACGTGTTTGTTGGCATTGTTTTGAATTAGTCAAGCATCTAATTGAATAATCACAAAACTGGAGGACTGAAATAACTCAATTAATTGGTGGTTATTTCAAATTTCACAGTGGTAGGAACACTGTACAAATTATAGATGTGACTCATAAGTAGCAACATTATTAGACAATATTTCTGTGGAGATGATTTTTAAAAATGTGTTCCCCATCACCCACCTCAGATTTTGTTATCTGTGGCCTAATCGATGTAACTCTAGTCCATCAAAACAATTAGCTGGTCTATCCACTCAGTGAATCGAACCCCTCAGTCAAAAGCCATATGACACACAGTGAACGCTATGGAGACAAACGATGAATCAAGTATTGCTCTGTTAGGCATGTGTTCCACTTGGTGCCTCATTCGGACCTAAATAGCCTGAGAGTTGCAGATACTGGCAGAGCTTCCCGAGTTAACCTGCATAAAATTAAATTTAATTCTAACGTAATTTCACTTCCAGCATGGTATTCTGTTGTCAATGTTCAAACCCCGAAGGAGTTTCGTTTTTCGTGACCTCTGTAGAATAACAAGATGCATTTGCCAGCGCTTCATTTGCCTAGGGATCCTGTAATCAGATAGTGTTTGCTGCCCCGCGTCTGTTCAATAGCCACAAATCATTCCTATTAAAACAAAAATTCATTCTCTGACCTTGCTACAAGAATGCATTCTTCTCAGCTATGACATTTGTTTGGGTTGCTGGAAGAACGTCTGCCGTAGTCCTAGAATTTTGGATTCCAGAGTCCTCTGATCAGACGCGCACTTTGTGGCCTGATCTCACAGGCATTCCTAAGACACAGTTCGTGGCATTCAAGGCCAGTGTCCAACAAATTACCTAAAGATTGCCCTAAAATGCAGGCTGCAGCCATTATACTCCATCTGAACGTTCTGGAAAGTATTTTGGCGGGTTGGAGTAGCGTGCCTTTCAGGCACGTTAAGTAAGGAACCTCACACAGACCTCTGATGAGTGTAGTGATGCGCTTCAAAACACTATAGATCGGAGGAGAACTGTTGGGGTCAGTGAGAGCTTTGCAGTTTCTGAATAAATCAGGGATATCTCATTATGGACTAACTAAAATGATATCAAGAAATTAGTATAAATTGTATTATATGTGATGATGGTATTGTGTTTTGGTCAGAAAACAACTTTTTTAAGAACTCCTTGAGTAAGGTTTTTAGTAGTGAGATGGTATGATACCTCAGGTTTATTTTCCAGTGCTCCAAGAGAATAAGTGTATGTGGTCTTGAAGGCAAATAACGGGTTCTGGGAAAGGGTGGTACTCTCATGGTTAGAGTTTCAAGGCAGCCTTTTTAACCATCTGAAGGATGGCAATAAAAACTATAGCCTACTGATGTCTTGTAATGCTATTTGTTTGTTATGGCTGTTTTGGCTTTTTGTTTGTTTGTTTGCTTGCTTGCTTTGGGGGTTGTCAAGACACAGTTTCCCTGTGAAGCTCTGGACGTCCTGGAATTCACTCTATAGTACAGGATGACCTTGAACTCAGGAATCCACCTACCTCTGTGCCAAAAATAAAAACAAAGAAATAGGAGAGAGAGAGAGAGAGAGAGAGAGAGA
>LOEQ01000690.1:11231-22559 GCA_001685075.1 Bramus lutescens | reverse complement strand
AAGGAAGGAAGGAAGGAAGGAAGGAAGGAAGGAAGGAAGGAAGGAAGGAACCAGAACACAGCATGAAGGCTGAACGTGTCTCATTCCAGAGATCATGACTTAGAAACCCCACTGACCCTTCGGTCACTGCCCTCTATAGTGGGCACTCAGAGACCAGAAGAGAGTATCAGATTCCCTGGAGCTGGAGTTACAAGGGGCTGTGTGTGGCTCATGTGTGTGCTACGAATGGCACCCAGGTCCTCTGCAAGAGTAGCAAGTGCTTCTAAACACTCAGGAACCTATTCAGGCCTTAATCACTCACTTGCTACACTTACACCTCAGAGAAAGATAATTGTTTCTCCATTGCGCAGACCAGGAAATTAAGGCTCAAAGATTAAATATCATAGCTACAACCATACAACTCCAGTTTACCCTAACCTGTCTGGCTAGATTCTGAATCTAGCTGTGCAGACTGCCAGCATCCTTACCCACTGCACTCTGGAGATGATTCTTAACTGCTTGGGGAAAGCATTCTGAGCTTGCTGCCTGCTATACCCCAAACAGATCATTAATCGTAGTAAGAGCTTATTTACATTTTAGGTCTCTGGGCTTCTGTTGTTGTTGTTAGTCCTTCCTTTCTTCAGGTGGCCATAATGGTACCCACTATTTAAGAGCAAATGATGTGCTTCTAACATCTGGAAGCAAGAACAACAGGCAGAAGGGGCAGTCAGATGTGGGTCCAGTCTGCGCCCCCACTGCTTCTCTTTTCAAAGAGCCCCAAGCTCTTTCCCTCACACTTGCAGGTTTTCCTTTAAGCTAAGCTCCTGGTACTGGAGACATGGTTCAGCATTTAAAAATGTTGGCTGCCCTCCTGGTGCCCACAAAGTAGCTCACAACTGCCTGTAAATCTGGTTCCAGGTGATCCAGTGGGCTCTTCTGACCTCCATGGGCTCCGCATACATGTGGTGCACAGACATACATGCAGGCAAAACACCTATACACATAAAATAAAACTAAATGAATCTCTAAGTGATCCCTTCAACTTATCCCTTAACCCCTTCCTCACCACCACTTCCTCCTCTGCCTCTCCTCTCTTCTCTTCCCCCACACCTGTCCTACCTCTAATTTCTTAACCAAATAGCACAGTAATCCTAAACTATTGTACCCTCAACTAATTATTGCAGCCCTGGGGTTCCGTCAGAATCTGTTTTTCAAAGAAATAGTCAGTCTTCCTATTTCCTGTCAGGCCAGGGTTAACCATCTAAAGACTCTGGGCTGCAGATAGACGCTAACCAGAGAGCTCTAGAGTTAGTCTGTCTCCCTGCCTCCAGACATCCTGCTCTGCCCCGGAACTGAGTTCTTAGAGAAGCAGGTAAGTTTGAGTGGTGCAGTCCAGTCCTATCTCCCACCTATCCACCATTCCCTCCTGCTGCGGGGCAGCGTGGATCTCCATGAACATCTCCACTTTCTCACTTTGAACTCATAGGCTTCTGGATTTTTGTCTCAGTGGACTACTGAGTAGCTCAGTTTTACTTTCATTTATTTACCATACATACTCGGACTCTGTATTGAACTGAGTAGCTCAGTTTTGCTTACGTTTATTTACCATACATACTCGGACTCTGTACTGAACTGAGTAGCTCAGTTTTGCTTTCATTTATTTACCATACATACTCGGACTCTGTACTGAACTGAGTAGCTCAGTTTTGCTTACGTTTATTTACCATACATACTCGGACTCTGTACTGAACTGAGTAGCTCAGTTTTGCTTTCATTTATTTACCATACATACTCGGACTCTGTACTGAACTGAGCAGCTCAGTTTTGCTTTCATTTATTTACCATGCATACTCGAACTCTGTACTGAACTGAGTAGCTCAGTTTTGCTTACATTTATTTACCATACATACTCGGACTCTGTACTGAACTGAGTAGCTCAGTTTTGCTTACGTTTATTTACCATGCATACTCGGACTCTGTACTGAACTGAGTAGCTCAGTTTTGCTTACATTTATTTACCATGCATACTCGGACTCTGTACTGCTTCCAATCATAGGACTATAAATGGGTGAGGAACCGGCTCTTACAAAAAAAAAATTGGGAAATGCACCCTGTCTGCTTGTAGATTACAATGTTCAGCCATTGCTTATTCAGGCTAATCACTAAGGTCCAAGCGTTGCCAAGTCATGTGGAAAGAATGACAGACATTGAGCTCCATCTTTTCTTCCTGTATGTGTACTATCCCAACTGATCCTAGTAACAACCATCGGATAACCACATTTATTGGTGCTGTTCCACAGATGCACACATTTGTGTTAAAGGACAATTAAGAAGTGTTAGAACCAGAGCTCTAAAGCAAGCAATGTGACCCCAAGCATCTGAGCTTAGAACCAGGATCCTACGTAACTGATGCAGTCACTACACCAGAAATAATAACACAGGACTTGAGAAATGGCTGAGCAGTTAAAAGCACTGGCTGCTCTTCCAGAGGACCCAGGTTCAATTCCTAGCAACCACTTAGTGACTCACAACCTTGAATAATGAGCTCTGATGCCCTCTCTGGCATGCAGATGTACAAGCAGACAGAGCACTTGTATACAAAAATAAATAAATCTCTTTTTTTAAAAAAGAAATAACACAAAAAGAGTAACTCTGTTTTCATATATGTACTTGCTGCATATAAATAATTAGTGTGTCTATCTGTGTGTGTGTATAAAACTTTAAATATCAGCACAATGGCTGACACAGTTACACATCCAATGAATGCTGCTATTTGTTATCATTTGTATTGAGCTATAATTATCATTTTATTTTAATCATTTCCTAAATGCTAAGCTCTCAAAAAACAAAAGCAACGAAAACAAGGCCCTTTTCCTTTAGCAATTTCTAAAACAGTAATGGGTCAGGGGGAAGTAATAAAATTTGCATATCCCAGGATTATAGGAGTCCAAACAGGGTCTGTGCAAAATGAGGTCCTAGACGAGGGTGGGAAGCCAGCCCTCGGGTGCAGACATCTGCAAGGAAGCGGGATCTCCCCAGGCTGCTAGGTGTGTGCTGGGCCCGGTTTCTGCTGCTGACCCTGCCCTCAAGTTCAGCGTCTATGAATAGAGGTCTTGAATTCTAAGCTGTCTTCTGATCTATCTTGTTGACAAGCCTTTTGCCTGTTACTAAGTCATCCTTTTAGCATTCTCACATCCCTGCCAGATCGAGATCTCAGCTTAGCGGGCGAGACATGGAAAATAGTTTACTAGTGCTCTCTGTCAGGAGGCTCAAGCAGTGAGAGAGGGCAAGCAATTCCCCCATTTCACCAGTGATGCTTTGCTTCTCTCAGTCTTTATTTTTCAGACACTTAGTTTTTATGATTGTCTCTGGGAAGTGAATGATCCATCGTCAAAGTATGAATAGTTCATGTTTCCTTTCCATTCACCAGTGCCCTCGAGCCCTTGTTGGCCTTTTCATTTAGGCATCAAACACACAGGACTGGAAATCACCGATCTCTGATTTCTGAACATGTGATATTAATATAATATAATTTCAAGAGCTGCATGAAAGCACCTAATTTTAGCTCTAAATGTTTTTGACCTTAGCTGCAACATTCCACAAGTGCAGTAAAATTTCTCTCATTCCAGTGGTGTAAAGGGCAGGTCAAGTATTGGCCAAGGTGCATTAGGAGAAAGTGTTAATATTCAAAACAAAAGCTAACGGGGGCTGTGGAATCTTGAAGCTAAATGGGCTTCATGTTTCATTTGAAACTGGCTCTCTCATCTCACAAGCCAGAAACCAAGGCCTCACTAGCCACTATGAAACAGGTTTAAAACTTTCTTTAAACATTAATGTGTCTGCTTTTATACCGTATTTCACCATTAATACCAAAGCCAGCACTAGAATTTAAGCCTCCTGCTTTAAGTGAGTCCCACCCTCTTCCTACCAAAACACAGGGACATAGAATGGAATATGGAGCCTGTGTAAGGCTTTGCCGTAAAGCCTTTGGGCAGAGTCACAAACAACATCCTTACTTGGGATTCTGAACCCTCTGGTCCTTTTGTCTTCAATCCATATTGCTCCGCCATCTTCTCTATACCTCTAAATTCCAAATTAAACCTTTTTTCCCCTCTAAATGTTCTATAAACCCAACCCATCGGGCTGTACTATTAACAACATTAACAAAAACAAATCAAACAACTGATGAAGATTCTGAGTTGAAAAATGTTGAATTCTGGAAAAGCATTGCTTTGTACACAGTTACCAGTTCAAAATGCTTTGCCCCTTCCCACCGAGAAGACCAGTGTGTTTTTTAAGACACAGTCAAGCTACCTAACTCCAGGTTTAGGTCCAGGCCATGCGGGTCAACTTTGTAAAGTTGAGGAGGTTCTCTTTTAAGGAAGTCACTACTTCTGTGTGCACCATCTTCCAAAGAACAGATGAAGGACAGTCATTTTCGGCCCTGCATCATGAAAGGACTCTACCATAGGCAGGCAATATAACCAACAAAATGCTTTTCTTCCTTTTTAACAGACTGGCTACAATATTTACTGACCCTAGAATCACCCATTTGGAAATGGTTAAGGATTAGAAGTTCTTCAGGCCGAGGGACTCATGGTTTCTAATTGCTAATGTTTGAAGTCAGTTTGATTCCTCGGAAATTTGTTCAGCCTGATGAAAGCAAAACTCAAACTCCCCTCAGGGCGCGAGGTGTAAGATCCTTGGGTTCCGTTGTTTTTCTTTCGTTGTTTGGGGGGGAGTCTGATTGTTTTTGAGGGATGGCTTCTCCCAAGCCTTCCCGGTTACCCGAAAGCCCTCTCACTTCTCCCGTAGGTAATTAGAGAGACAAGACCCATCCCTGGACACCTGACTCTGGACTCCACAGTTTCAAAGGCTCAGAGCTGCTCCCCCTTACCCTACCCTCCATCCCCCACACCCGGTGCCTGCTGCCTCGGCCCCTCAGACCAGGGTGGGAGCTCAGCCGAGATGGGCACACGGCAGCAGAGTGCACCGGGCCCAGAGCTGTGCAGGGGTCTCCCGCGATCTCCAACTCTGCACTGCAGAGCCGATCGCGACTGGGCCGGTGTGACCTACGCGGCCACTGCACACTTGTGAAGGTCACCCGAACTACGGATTCACAGGGAAGGATCCAATCCAGTTCCTTCCCTGGTGAAATGTCAGCTGAAATTCCTTGAGAGGCTCGAAAGATTTGCCATTTTCCCAGTGACAGGGAGGCTGGGGCGTCGACCTGAGGCGCGAGAAAGCAGAGAGCAAGATTAACTGTCCCCATTCATAGGTAAGGTCTTTTCCTTATGCTAGGGGGACAGGGAACAGCAGAGAAAGCCACAGGCTATGCGATTCAGGAAACCTGTCTAGTTAATATACAGACCGCTCCCGGGCTCCCACTAACATAAGGACCACTGAGGACGAGTTTATTTTCAGGTTTTTGTTTCTTGCTTTGTTTTGTTTTGTTTTGTTTTGGAGACAGTGTCTCACTATGCAGCTCTGGCTGGCCAGACTCTTAAAGATCATGCTGACCTTGAGCTCATAGAGGTTCTACTGCCTCTGCCTCCTGATTACTGGGATGGAAGAGGAATATCCCCATGTTGATATATCCAGAAGTTTGTGCGCTTGCTCGATTTCTTACAGTTTCATCCTATAAAGTATGTGGCAGTTTTCGCCACCCATCTTATCTAAACCTTCGCAGCTATGTGGGGCTAAAAAGAGAGAAGGGAAGAAAGGAGAGGGAAAGAGAGAAAGAAGAGAAAGAAAGAGAAGAAATAGATGCAATTAGGGGATATATTTCTGCATGTGTTTCATATGTTCCTAAATTAATTTTCCCAATTTACAATGCTTATCTCAACTCTATAAAATATAATTATTATCTAGACTTCTCCTATTCCACTTACTTCCTACTTGGGAAGGGGAATGATATTACTCTTTAGAATTGAAAGTAACATTCTGGCCATACAAACTAAAACCGGCATTAGTCACAAAATTAAATGACTGAGGGAGAAAACTTGCTGCCGGTGCCTGATATCTAATCAACTTTATATAATTTCATTTTTCTAATATTTCTCCTAGAATTTATTCAAAATCTAAATAAATTGGGTGGGTCTAAGAAATAAATGAAAATAGTCCGTATCTAGAAGTTTCAGATCTCAAATTCTCTAGACTTTAAAGTTAGATAAAAATGATTAAAAAAAAAAAACCTTTTCTTTCTCAAATAATGTGTTCCTGATCTGTTAAACTGGATATACCCTACACACTCACTCATACACACACACACACACACACACACACATGCGTGTGCACGCGCATACATGCACATACACACGGAGGGGGCATAGAGAGAGGGAAGCTTCTTTCCCTGATATATTACCTGTATACCACCATTCACGTATGTTTCTGAGGTTCGCTATGGTCACAGAGTTCATAGGGTGCCATGGTTTTCACATGCATAAACTTGTACTATTTTTTTACACCTTTATAAAGGCCAAAGCTGGAGAGCAGCTTGTTTGTTCATTTGTTTTAATACAGCATCCATGTAGAGATTGCCTGTTTTCACTTCTGGTATCAAAAGCTCCTTAGCAGTTTGTACTCAACAAAACACCCAGCTTCTAAGCGAGGCCATTAGTGATGCTGAATAAGCTTTGATTAGTCCTCTCCAGGTGCTTAAGTCCCCCACTTCTTCCATTTCACAGCAGGTCCTCCCCTCCAAGTCTCATTTTCTACCCGGATGCTTGGAGCAAGGGCCTCACTTAAATTAACTAATGATTATCTTTCCCCAAAGAAGTGTAAACAGACCTGATTTATAAATTTGCTAATTGCTGTTCCCGGTGCAGACCCGGGGAGTATCTCAATCATGTGCATATAAAATTCCAGGCTTACTAGAAACCAGAAAAGACAGTAAAAATAAACCCTGTGCATGAGAGGGCCGAAGAGATTGCACAGTCCACAATTGCCTGTTTTGCCCTTCTTTTGCAAAAGTCAAAATTTAAGCCTTAGGTGGGAAGGTGAGTTCAGGAATACGCAGTCGGCTTTTGAAAGCAAGAAAGAACCAGCGCTACTTTCAGGACCCTCGTCAGAAGGATTTCTGCATTTCCAACATAGAGAAAGGAAAGTGACATACTTATACACACATTTTTAAAGTAACTCCATTTGTTCTAAGTATAAGAACAGAGTTCTACTGGGGTTCATGATTAAAATCGCCAGAATTTGTCTCTCATATTGAAATTGTAATTTTCTGCTAATAGACTTTCTGCAATGGATCCGGACTAGTCGGTGTTTTAGCGAAAGCAATGAATGCCATCGGGTAGGCTTGAGCAAACAGCAGTTAGGTCTTCTTCACTGGGCTGCATCTGTATTGTCCTTCTCTTTGTGTTTGTCTAGTTCGACAGGTGTGGTTAAAGATGAAGGGTACATTTCCGTTAGGTTTGTGGCCCTATGCAAAGAAACTGTGCAGGGTTGACCCTCAGATTAAGCGTTTTAGACCACTGTTCACTCGCTCCACACAGACCATATGTATTAAAGATAGTTTACACTAACAATTTTCTTTCATAATTAAAATTTTATGGCTTTGGGGCTTATTGATACAAGGATGCATCGAGTGTAAGAAAAACGTCATGGGGTGTATACCGGTTTAATTTCTGCCTGAATCCCAATCCAAGAAATTTCTTTCCTCCTCCCTACATTAACATCACCCTATGAACTTTTCTTTATGGGAATTTCATCTACAAAAATCAGTAAACCAAAAATGGCTAGCTGTTAATGCCAAAGCATTGTTCAACGAGAAATGTAAGAAACCCGGCGATGGAGGGGGGGGGTAGAATTCAGAGTTTCAAAGCCCCTAGGTTGTATGCGGATTTGCATAGGAAGCCTTTGTCTGTCCTTAGGTTTGTACTTGACGCGAGACGTGGAGGGCGNGGAGTCTGAGGTACCCTGCGGACTGTGGGCTAGAGGTGTCTGAATGAGCCCTCCAAACCCCGTGGCGGCCTAGTGAATGTGCTGTGAAGTCCTGAGCCTAGTTAGTGTACTACTGACTCGGTGGGGCTAACTGTCATAGCACGGTTCACTGGACCGCCAGTCACAGGAAACTCTGGCCCTCTAAATTTCCCCATTCTCTGGCCTTTTAGCGGCAGACTAGCTGTTTACTGTTGTTATTTCTTTGAGACCGACTGAGTTAGAATTACTTTCCTCCCACCCGCCACCTCCATGGCGTCTCCCACCGCTGGGATTTTACGTAGCGTCTGCAAAACCAATTCCCATTGCATAGGAGCGAATAATGAGACGCGCTCTCCAAGCCCCGCGCATCCACAGACCGTAGTCACTCTTGGCCTTCGTTCTCCAGTGGACAATCTCCAATCAATGACAAATTCGCTTCTTACCTCCTCCTTTGCTTCTTCACAAAAGGTCACTTACCAAAGGGGGTAGCCTCTGAGGAAGGCCGTATGGACGGCAAACTTCCAAGGCCCACTTAATTCCTTGTCTGGTGCCGCACCCTGGATGCCCGCTTGTGTATCAGGGGCAGCGCACTCAGAGCAGCACGGAGAAGTTACAGTCCTGTGGGCAAGCCTCTACCCCAGGCAGACCCTCAACAGCTGCGTAGGGTTCTGCACACCTTACCCCGGGCATCTGAACCCATCTTGGGACTTGGCTGATGCTAGACATTAATATTCTTTGCGCTGACATCCGACTCATCCCTCTGTATCCGTTTCTTAAACGTCAGTGCAGAGTCACTTCCTCCCTTTCACCCCCATTTCCCTATTGGGAATGGGGTGGGTAACGTCAGGACTGAAATCCCCGTTTTGCTCTGAGCAAACAAACAATACACTGGCAGATTAATGAATGTGACCAGTTAGTCTCAGTGCTAACTCGGAGGAAACTAGGAACGAAGTGCTTGCTCTAGGGCAGTGGAGGTTCCTGCTTGGGCTTTTCCCCAGTCTCGTTTCACCAGGGTTTGCGCGCGTGGGTGCAAACGAAAATGTTAAGAAATTCTGCTTATCCACGAGTGTGCGGAATGTCTATCCGCCTGTACCTGCCTGTACCTGCCCACCCGCAAGGGATGCCACCTCCCTAAGCCCGTAGAACTCGGGCTGGCCACAAGGCCTTAGGCCTGCAGGCTGAAAGGGGGGGGGGAAATTCCTTCCCAGAAGGTTTAAATTATTTAGCTCCGCAGGAGATCGGGCCTTGGCCGCACTCTGCTGAAGATTTGGGCGGGAAATGTCTAAGCCAGACTTTAGGGGGGGTGGGGGAGAACCAGTTGAGCGTCGGAGGGGTCCGAGCACCGAGGGCGCCGCCGAGTGCCCGAAATACATTTTCAAGGCCGCAGCCACAGCAGCTGTTCAACCGATCTATCCTGGGTGAAAGTTTCCTCTGTTGAGCTTAGCCAGAGGCCAGGGCCTTGAGGCTGTTGCCCGTGGCCTCTACGTCCTGCATTCTATCGTTTTCTCCAAAAGACAGGGAGTGAGGAGCGAGTGCCAACCGGAGACTAAGGCAGGAGTCTGAACCGAAGCCCCGCAGGTCTAGAGATTTGGGAGACTATGAGGCTTTGGTGGAAGTTTCTGAGATAAATATTGCGTCCTCAGACCAGTGAGTTGCCTGCAGAGAGAAGGCCTTGACTGGCTGGTCGCCCGCTGCTACAGGTTGGCGCCTCAGGCTTGGGGTGCTCAGGCGCTAACTAAAGCCAACTTTGTACAGACCCAGAAAGAAACTCCGGTTGTGAAAAGGCAAACGGCAGGCGACTCTCGGAATTAAAGTTTGCTTTACAGTTTAACTTTACCAGTTCAAGTTGTATGAGGGTCCTGACGGTTTCAGGTCTGGTAGGGCTGATCGAAAATAGTTGGAATCAGCCAAAGAGAAGATGGTGAGAGCAACGAAGCTGGCTTCTTTGGCCCGATGAGTATTTAATCAGGCCCCAGGCCCGAGGCAGTTTTGGTTTTATTTTGTATTTCTTTTCTCCCTTTGCCTAGGACTAGCAACCTACACAGCAACCTCTCCCGCCCAAATCGAGAAAAGACAAATTATGGAACCCAGTAGGAGAAAGACATTGCTTTGAACAGGGTAGGTCAGTCGCCTAAGCAATTCTTCTATACATGTCTCTAACCGAGGCCTTTTGAGGGGTCAGGGTACTATACTAGAGGAGAAAAAAAAAACCTACAAGGCCCCCAATTTCTGCTCACAACGTCTACAACTGGGTCCAGAGTGGGCAGCTATGACACCAGGGCTCAGCGCGTCTCCACATCAAGGGGACCTTTTTCCTGAAGGGTGATTTCTCACTCCAAGTGCAGAGAAGAAGACAGCCTTTAAGCCATTGCCAGAGCTCCAACGAGAGGGCCCTGTCTTCCCAAGGCCATGCTGGGTTACCGAGTGCTCTCAGTTTTGGATTCCTGCTCCTGAAATCTTTCCCATAGAAACATTTCCCTGTTTTCGAACTCCGATGTACCCTTTGCCTTTTTCAAACAAGTGATAAAATAACGGGACAGACAAACTGAACTGTGTTGCTAAGGTTTGCTCTCTAGTGCATCTTTGTCAGGCAAGGACTATGGACTACTGAACAAACTCCTAGAGACTGGCTCCCCAGGCTCATGTGTCTGTGTCTGGCATAGTCTCTTCTCCAGATCCCTCTCCTTGTTCCCCTCACTTTCGGCTGAGAAGGATGGCTGAAGGGGAAAGTTGTGAAACTTTGTCCATGTTTTTGACCCCACATGTTGGCCCTTTTGAATATTAAGACCCTAGACACACTCCCAGCAACCTAGATTCTCCCCAGAGAAAAGCTCCTTTGACAAGACATCAGTCTTGCTAAGTAGAATAATTTCTCCCTTCTCCACTGTTAAGGAAATAAAATAAAAGTGATTCCCAAATCGAAAGTTGTCAGAAGGCCTGCAACACATTCCACTAACTGTACCGATGCCTTAGCGAAATTCTCACAACAGATAAATTCGGAGAGGAAACGGGCTCTCGCGAAAGAAGGGTGGGTCGCACATTAGCCATGCCTATATAGCCCACGCAGAGTTCCGAGTGGACCTGTCCTCTCTCCCAATGAAAGTCGTGAATGGACAAAATAAATCTCCTTTTAATTTTCTTTTCATCGACTAATAAAAATAATTCCCCAGCACTAAAGCGAAATTCCATTACGGGCTGCAAGAACACGAAGAATTTCTAAAGCTCTGTCTCGGCGGGTGGGTCTCTGGCTAATCGTGTTATTATTAGCCTCGGGAGCGTGGAAACTGAACTGTCAGTGTAAGAGAAAGTGTAAGCGACAGCTGTCCCTCTTCACTCTTTGGCCAGCTTTTAGGCCAGGATCTCCAAGCTCTCCAGCCTACTGGCTTCTTCCATCCCTGTGTGGGTGGTTGCCCTACCGCCCCC
>LOEQ01000689.1:303147-319974 GCA_001685075.1 Bramus lutescens | reverse complement strand
AGAGAGAGAGAGAGAGAGAGAGAGAGAGAACTAAGGCCTAAAATGGAGGGTGTGTGTATTATGCCACAAATGCAGAGGCCAAATGTGATTCTCTAGACAGAGCAGCCCAGCAGCACCTTGCAAACGTCTGGCTCCACCTAACATATCCCAGAGGGAGGCAGAGAAAGAGGAGCCATGGGGGGAGGTGGGAGGAAAGAGAACCAAAGGAAATTCTTGTTTCTAAGGGAGTAATGGGAGACACAAAGTGTGTTCCCGAGCCCAGCTGAGAGCAGAGGCTTGCTCTTCTGGGTGAATAGCTTCATTCTTTTCTGCTTGTTTTTAAGACTTCTTGCTTCTAAGAACCCCCTTAAAGTTCTTCAGAGGCCCTGAGCTCTTCCCTGCAGTCTGGAAGAATCACAGGACACCCCATTTTTGCCCCCAGGGTGCTGTGCCTCCCACCAACTCACACTGTGGATATGATCTCCATTCTCCCAGGAGCTACATTTGCTAAGAGCCCCGATGACATCCTCCCTACTTTCATTAAAGTCCTTTCTCCCCTCTCCAGAGCTCCGGGTAATCTCCAGCGGGCTAGGGCGCACTCTGCCTTTCATGACGGACCCTCTTCAAAGGGAAAGTACAGAGGCAGGGGTCCTGACCATGGTCTCTCTCCCCACCCCACCCCCTCTCTCTTGTGTGTGTGCTTTGTAAGGGTGATACCGAGAAATCCTGAAAGGATATGACTTGCCCAGGCTATCAGCAGGGTTTTAAAAATGCAAATGGAGTCAGGCCTTTGAAATATGTCTGCTGTAAGGGAGAGCCTGTGGTGGCCACAGAACAGGCTCAAGTGTGGAGAGCTGAGCGAATCCTGCTCAGGGGCTGTTAGCCTTTCCTCTCTCCCTGGCTGTCCCTGTCCTCGGGCACCTCCCTGAACCCCACCCTTTACTTCCAGGATCTCCCCAGAGATGACTCCAGTGGTCCCATGATGGGCCCAGCTGTGAGGCAGTGGAGACTGCCATTCCCCATCTTCCCCTCGGTCTCCGAATTCCAGTGCCTTCTGCCGGAAGTGTTTCCTGGGTCTGATTTAAATGCCTCGTGGTGCCCAGGAGCTGCTTCCCTTGCATTTGTCTTCTCAACCAATTAAAAAGTCTTCTCTTGAAAGGGATGGGAGCCATAAAGAGCCACTTTGTCCTTGGTTCCCATTCCTCTACTGCCCCTTCTGTCTGGTCTCCAGCTATGCAAAAGCAGGGCCTCCAGTCCAGCTTTCTCAGGAGATCTATTTTCCTGTTCCACTCCCTGCCAACTGCTGTGTGACCTTGAGAAAGTTACTTCACCTTGCTGAGGTCTCACCTCCCCCCCTCCATTTATAGAACGGAGACAATGAAAGTACCTGTGCTGTGGCAATGACTATCAAGGCTTAGCAGATAAGAGCATCCCTATGAAAAGCAGCATTTGACGCCACGGCACAGATTAAGACGAGGGTAAGTGTCAGTGCCGTCTACATACTCCTGGAGCCAGGATGCTAGTTCCTCCTATTTCTTTGCTCCACTGGTGAGGAAGAGTGTGCACAAATCAGGTTATTTCACCAGATAGCTGAGCAGCTGAGGGTTAAGCATATAGGGAGGGTTGGGAGTGTTTATTTTTAAAAATATGGTATATTAAGACACTGTCCCAGCATAGTGGAAGGGGATAAATACTTTTTGAAATAGTTCCCTTTTTAATCGGCTAACACTCTGACTTTGGGGAAAAGCTGGGGTTCAAGGTGTGTGCGTGTGTGTATTGTAGTAACCATGTGAACTTGGGTGAGCTGACACTTAGTTTACCCATCTGCAAACTGGGATTAAGGAGGACCTCCCCTGCTACTACACTTGTAGTGAGTTTTATGGCAGATGCAGACTCATTTCTAGGCAATTGTTCAATCGTCACTTGTATAGAGTTTAATCCAATGTAGTCAGAAAGATAAATGATAGAATGATTGGATGTGTTTCAGCCATTCTTAGGTTGGTAAGCTTGCCCAGGTCCTCTTTGAGGAAATCATCCTCTTGAGTTCACACAAGGTCGTGGGTGAACTGGGGTTGAAGTCCAGGCCTTCTAGGGTCCAGGTTTGCACTTGCTCTGAAATACAGTCTTTCCTCCCCCCCAGCCCCCTCTTCCCTAAAGCTCCATTTGGGAGTCTGAGTTTACAGAACTCTCAAAAGGAGAGAATAGATGACTGATCATTTAGGAGAAGAAAGAGGTTTGGGGAAAGCAACAGTGCCAACCCCAGCTGGGTTGCTCTGAACAGGGTTGGGTTGGGGAGGTTGTCAGATGGGTAGCACCCTTCTTCCTCCCCCAGCATTCTGCAAGCAGCTAGGTCTAGCATTCCTTTCCCAGCCTCACTTGCCTCCTCCAAGGAAGCAGGCAGCCTGCGCCAGAGTGAATACAATCCAAGTTATTAATTGCCTGCAACAATTAGCCCAGTGCTTGGGCCTGCAGACGCCCAGGCTCTGAAAGAGGGAGCCAATTACAGCTTCATCAATATTCACGCTGCTGCATAATCTTCTTCTGACATGAGGCCCCCAGCTCCCCACCCGTGTTTCTGGAGGCCTTTGCTCTAACCCACAGCATCTTCAGAAGACCCAATATTGCTGAAGCCTTTGAGAGGAAATGTCACTTGGGGCCAGACCCAGAGGGACGTTTCGTGTAGTAAAGTCATACCACTGGGAGAAAAGACAAGGACTGTGCCAAAGACCTCAAGGAGTGGCTCAAGCCAGGATGGTCATATGGTGGGGGAATCATTAGCATCTCCAGGTTGTGGATATAAGTAGATTCCTTGCTGCTCTTGTTGCTAGAATGGCTCGGAAAGGGGAGGTAAAACTTCTGGGGCTTTTCATCATGTGTGTTTATGTGTCTGTGATGTGTTTGTGCATTGTGCAGGCCATACATCCACATCGGGGTCCTCCTCTATTGCTCTACATCTTATTTTCTGAGATATGCTCTCTCACTGCACCTGAAGCTCACTGATTCTACTAGACTGACTGGCCAGCAAGCTCCTGGGGTCCTCCTGTCTCTTCTCCAGTGCTGGGATTGTAGGCATGTGCTCCTGGTTCAGTCCATGGGTCTCTGAACTCAGATCCTAAGGTTTGCACAGCAAGCACTCTGCTAACTGAGCCATCTCCCCAGACCTAGTTCTCGTCTTAATTCCAGTTCTGTCATACACATGCTTCATGGCCTGGTAAAAGTCGCTTCTCATCTCTGCTCCCTTCCTCATGCAGGAAGGAAGGTTTCAGAAGGGGCTAAGCGGAGCCCACAGTGAGGGGCACACAATGAGTTGGAAAGAAAGACAGTGCTTCTGTTCTGTCTGGGAAAAAAATCTAAGAGGAGAGACCATGACCCCCAGGGAAGAGTGGGGTGATGGGGATAGGACAGATAGGCAGTTAGAAGCACCGGATGCTGGCCCCAGATTTGCTGTAACTCACTCCTTGGCCTCAGCATCATTTTGTACCTGGTCTCTTGTTCCTACTTGCCAAGTGAGGACACCAAAATAGATGTGCGCAGAGGTGCCCTGGTGGAATCTCCCAGGAAAGTGTGGGAGGTACGACGAATGTGCAATGGGTCCACAGTGTCAGAGAAACAGGAAAGCCCTGATTTTCAAAGGGCAAATGGCAGGGGCAGTTCAGTGAAATGGCCCAGAGAACACGAGACGAGGCACACCGCTCTCGCGGCCAAAGCCATGCACCTGTGTTTCTGTGACAGACAAAGAAACAACACACTTTTAAAAATCAAGATAGAGAATAAAAATTATCTCCTGGTACAGAATTTCTGAGACATTAAGAATCCTTGGACAGAGCCTAGCCCAGGATTGTTTCAGCACCATGGACAGTGACTGGCGCTTGCTGTGGTCAGGTGAGGGCTTTACAACTACTGGAGTTCAAACCTTGGAGGTGGTATGAGGCTTGGAGCCAGGAGTGTTGAGCAGCGCTCAGGTTCAAGCCTACGTTTGTGTTGCCTGGCTTTCAAGGGCTTGGTGAAGCTGCCCAAACCTTGAGAGGGCAGAGGTCTTTCTCACAGCCTGTCTCTCTGCTCCTCCAGGGATACTACTCAAGGCTCAGCATGAAACCACAGCCTGGCTCCTCATCCTGCCCTTTATCTGTCTGGCTTCAGCTTCCTGGTACAAGTTGGCCAGCATCTTGTGCTCCACTCAGCTCTGCTGGCCCACTGGCGCCAGGAGACAGGACAGCTTTTACCCTGGCACCAGGATTCATCTAGAACTCTGCAGTGACAGCAAGAAAGAGCTTTACTGGCATCTCCCCAGTCAGGAATCTGTATGGTTCTGATGGGCTGCCCCCCAGTGCCAGCTTCTATTCCTGCACATCTTGTGTGGGCAGAGCACAGAGCTCTCTGCTCCAAAACACAGTGGTAGGGCACTGAGCTGGAGTGGAGGGCTGGGGGACAAATCCGAGTTTTATCAGGTCATATGCCTGTTAGGCAACAAGAAGGCTGTCAACCATATCTGTCATGACCCTAACCAATGGCTGCCATGATTGGGTGCCAGGTCCTGTATATATATGCTTTCACCCAAGCTCTGCTCCCAGGGAGTTCATCTATTTTCAGAGGAGGAGTAACTAGTGTCTTCATCACGTCACCAAGCAGATTAAACCAAGGAGTCAAATTCAGGGAGTTTGATTCTGTAGCCCAAGTTCATCTTTACATTCTGCCCACTTTACAGTTGTGAAGACTGAGGACTGGAGTTGTCAGGGCACTCACATCATAGAAATGAGAGATGGTGCAGCAGGTTTGAACTGAGGGCTGCCGCTGTCTCCTCTCTATCTCCCAGGGGGAGCACACGTCTTTCTGCTCTGGTCTATGGACCTCAGGACTCAGCAAGGTCTTGAACACAACTACTGTAATTATCTCCGCACGTTTTTAGGAAAGTCATCGCCAAGAGAGCTGGTCTAAGCCAAAGTTCACATTCAACTTGGTTGCACTTGAGATGGCCTGAGTTGACTATGACCTGCCTCAGGAAACCAGAGGGACCAACCAGCCCCAAGGAGGGAGAATCATACCTGGTCTCCCTAGGACAAGATCCAGGGGCAGGACTAGTGACTGCAGACACACCCTAGCCCTGACTCCCGCTGGCCCAGGTCCCCAGGTCATCCAGCCTCTTCTGCAAATGGCAAGACTGAGGCCCAGCCGAGGATCCCACGACCGTGTTTACTTCACAGCATTGTTGTCCTTTCGGCTACTTCTCTTCTGTCCCCTTCCTGCCATCTCCGGGTCCTCGTTTTGCAGCTGGGCACGTGGGGGACAGCTGCTCTTGTTGGCAACCTCAGGCAGATGTGTCAGCAGGATGCAGAAGGGATGTGTGAGTAGCCTTAATGTGATGTGGGGGAGCAGCCGTGGGCAGAGCTGTGCTTGAGGAACCCGCTTGATGGCCTCCCCCTTCTTTTCTCGTCTCTTCCCTGCCTCTCTTCCTTTTTCTCCTCTTCTTTTTTTTGTCTCTTTCCACACTCCACACCCCCTGACCTCATCCTTTACCTGTACCTCCTTCTATATTGGTCCCAGTAATTCACCACTGTATTCCCTCATCTTCCCATGACCGAGGAGGGGGGATAGTTATCTCCCTTCTATAGATAGGAAGAATGTAGAAGTCAAGATTTGTAGGGCCCTGAGAGTTCAAGCCCAGTCCTTGGGTCTCTGCTCTCCCAAGCGTTGAGGGAGGAAGCATAGCACATCAGCCCCATGGGACAGGAAGGCCAGAGCTGGCGATCCACGCTCTTGGTCTCAGAGAGGTTGTTGGGAGGATGTGTCTCCCTTGAAGCTCGGAGCTGGTCTTGAACCCAGCCTAGACTGAGTCTCTGAACTCCAGCTTAAACCCCCTCCCTTGTCCCATGCATGGGGTCAGCCCAGGGTCCATGAAGTTTATCAGATGCAAAACCAGAGAAGAGGAAGTAGACACAGAAAAAAGGCAACCAGGCTGTTCACAGGGACCCAGGCACAGAAGACTTCTCCCCCTGGGATTCTGTGACTGCCATTTCTGCACTGGGATGGAGCGCTTGGTACTGAGTGAACCTGAGTGCTTTGATGTTTGCGCTGCTGGCTGGAGGATGTTGTCTGAACTCACCTTCAGCTGTCTCNATGGCAGCCATGACCGTGATGCCGGCACTCAGGAGGCTGAGGCAGGATCCTAAATTCTAGGCCAGCTTGGACTACATATTGAGATAATATGTCTTGTAAAACAACCAACACGCCAGGCAGTGGTGCATACCTTTAATCCCAGCACTTGGGAGGCAGAGGTGGATCTCTGTGAGTTTGAGGCCAGCCTGGTCTATAGAGCGAGTTCCAAGACAGTCAGAGGTACACAGAGAAACCCTGTCTCGAAAACATGAAAATAAATAAATACAAGCATGCGTGCGGTTGGTAAAGTCGAGGGGGATTGCATGTGCTGTTTCTTGGGTGCATGGCAGATGCCAGGAAGGGTCGCTGCTGCCTCCTAGGTGCCGGGATTGTCCTCCTCCCAGCACCTGCTTCAGTGCTGTGTTCTCAGCTGCCTGTTCTTAGTGTTTGCTTGTTTAGTGGGGTTTAGATAACAAGGCCCCAGCAAACAGCTTGTGATATATCAGCTGCCCACACAAGCCCTGCAGTCTAACGACTTGGGCTCAAACCTCAGTTCTTCCAGTGACTGGCAGGCCACTCTGTCACATCGGGAAAGTCACTAAACCATTCTGTACATCGATTTTCCCACCTGCAAAGGAGGCTCACAGTGGTGCCTGCTGACGGAGGCTGTGCTGGGGGCAGGGGGAGTGGGAGAGATAAGTCAGATGAGTAAATGTTGGCTGGCATCCCAGAGGGTTTTATAGAAAAGGTAATAGAGCCAGACGTGGGACCTGCAATCACGGGACTTGGGGAATAGAGGTTCAAGGTCAGCCATGGCTACATAGCAAGTTTCAGGCCAACCTGGGCTACATTCGACCTTGTCTCAAAAAATAAACAAATGTCACTATCATCAACAAAACAAAAAAGTTAATGATGAGACTGAATCACTAATCCAAGGTACAGCAAATAAATGACCTAACTATTGGAATGCAGGATTAGAATCCAGGACCAACTGGTTCCCAGGCCTATGCCTCTCACCAGCAACCACACACCCAGAAGTATGAGCAGGATGGGGATCCATGAACCCCGCTAGGACTGAGACAGCACAGGAGCTTCACACCTGCCTGTCTGCTCCCCCAGTCACTCTTTCTTAGCTGGGAGCTCGCCCCTCCCACCATTTAAACTACACTCCTTCCTACTTAACTGCAGCTCCCTAGGGTCCTCCCACCTGCCAAACCTGCTTACCTTGCAGGTCCCAGGGGGACTACAGAACCCTGAGCCCCAGCCTTGTTCTGGGTCTGGGCCTGGTATGAGGCTCTGGGAGAGCCAAGAGAACTCCCTTCCCCCTCTCCCCTGACAGTGGGAAAGTCCATGTTCCAGGAGCAGCACTGCCCCCCCGCCCCCACTGCCTGGCCCTCCAGGACCGTCCCTCTAGCTTTATAACCTGCCGTTGGCTAGTCTTCCTCTGTCCTTGCCAGCCTCCATCCGGCCTGTCCTAATACGCACTGATCGGGCTTCACTGCCAGTGGATTCATCCATCCCTGGGCCAGCTCATCCTGTCATCAGAAAAACCACCCCCATCCTTCCCACACCTTTCCTCTCCAGAGTGCCACCCCACCCCCTCCTGGCTCCCAGAACAAACTCACACATTTATTTCTGCACTTATCCCAGCCTGACTTATGTGTTCTTTATGGAGATTGTTGACTAAGTGTGAGGGCCCCTAAATCTTTGCCAGAGGCCACTTCCCAGGCAAGGGCTCCAACATGGCTAAGGGGGACCCACTTCCCAGGCAAGGGCTCCAAGTATGGCTAAGGGGACCCACTTCCCAGGCAAGGGCTCCAGCATGGTCGACGGGGACCCACTTCTCAGGCAAGGGCTCCAGCATGGTTGAGGGGGACCCACTTCCCAGGCAAGGGCTCCAGCATGGTTGAGGGGGACCTACTTCCCAGGCAAGGGCTCCAGTACGGCTAAGGGGGTCCTTGGGCAGCAGATCCTGGAGCTATGGGTCCATCTGGCTCCCACAGCCAGGTCAGACCCAGACACTGGTGTCGTCATTTCAGAGACAAGACAATGGATATTTCCTTGAAGGTACAGGGTGCTGCAGAACTGGGTCTCTATTCTGGCATCCTACAAGGACCCTAAACCCCGGCGCAGGGCTGGGCTAGGGCACATTGGAGTCTCCAGTTCGCACTGTGAGTGTGGCAGCTGGGTTACTCTGAGTCACTTGAGTCCTTGAACAAGAGGTTTCTGTTTGGCTCACAGCTGGAAAACCGGTTGGGAGCTCTGCTGTGAGTCATGAGTGAGGCCACCTCTGCTCTGGGGTCCTGGAGGGGCCCAAGGCTACTCTGACTATATTCCTCTTCTTGCTAAGGTAGGGAAAAAAATACAGGCCAATTGTGACCCATAAATACGTCCCAGACTAGGGGCTGCAGACATGGCTCAGAGGTTAAGAGCGCCTGCTGCTGTTGCTGCAGACTAAAGTTAAGTTCCTGGTGCCGGTGCCTAGGCGCTCACAGCCACTGGTAAGTCCAGCTCTGCCCAAGGGGTGGGAGACTCCACTCAGCTGCAGAGGGTGTTCAGGAGACCCAAGCACGGAGGCCACTCATGCAATCTTTATGCCGTGTCCAGGCCTCTCTTCGTACTTTTAGACGGAACTGATAACTAGATGGTCCTCCAAAGCCACTAGACAAGTTCCCTGTTTTCCACCCCCAGAGCTACTAACTGCGGAGTCCTTGGCTCAGTCTCACATTCCCTGTTGGAAGCTAAGCCCGGATGGCTGCACATTGGCAGAGAAGGGCGATGGAGAGAGTGCCTCCCCACCCCCAGCATTGCAACATGGAGGAGGGCACAAGGGTGCCTGGTGCGCTGGGTCCTGAAAAGCCCTGAAAAGCGAGAGAGCTGGGACCATGTGCTCTGGACCTTTGCCACACTGTCTTCTGGCACCATCTGCTGTCCAAATTTGGGGAGTTTTTAGGACTTTCCAAGGGACCTTGGAGTTGGGCTGACTTGGTGGCTTAGCAGGTGAAGGCACTTGCTGCCAAGCTCAAAGATCTGATTTTGATTTCTGGGACCCACGTGATGCGGGAAAGAACTGACCTTCACAAGTTGTCCTATGACTTCCTCGTGAGCACTGTGCATGTGCGTGCATGCCATGTGTGCACGTGTGTACACACACACACACACACACACATGCACATGCGCACACTAGGTCTGAAATCTAAAAAAAGCTTAGTGTGAGGTTTCATGGTATCATTGCTCAGCGCAGCCTGAGAAACTGTGTGGGGATTTTATTTTTATCTTCCTATAACTGTTCACCCTCTATTTAAAAAAACATTTATTTTTATTTTTAATTATGTGTTTGTGTAAGTTCCTGTGTGGGTTTTGTGTACACATATCCAGGTGCCCAGGAGAGGCAGGGAAGTTGAATCTCCTGGAACCTGAATTGTCAGCAGTTGTAACCCTACCGATGTGGCTTCTGGGAACTGAACCTAGGGGTCCTCTGGTCCTCTAGGGGTCCTCACAGCAAGTACTCTGAACCACCAAGCCACCTGGCCAGCCCCATGTCCATCCACTTTTGATAGCAAATGACTGCCACCCCTTCCGCTCAATTTCTAAATCACCTTTCTCCTTCCGGCCATTTGATTTGGATGGAGGCAAGCATTTGGGAGTCGGATGAGCCAAACAGGGTGGTCCATTATCCCCCTGACCACTGTGTCTGGTTCATGGCCATGACGGCCTGGTGGCAGATCCAGTTCAGTAATCAATCTTAATGCTTTCGTCACTTGGCTTGGCGAGAGACCCTCACCTGAACAAGGGAACGTGGGCTCGCTCTTTACTACTAGCTGTCATACCATTGTTTCTGTTCTCAGAGTAAAGGCACCGTGAACTGGGGGGGGCAGAGAGGGGGTGGGAGAGAGAGAGAGNTTTGAGGGGCGGGTCAAGCTATGCCTGGAGTCTTGGCTCTACTTCTGAGTTTTTCTCTGGCTAGGCAAAGCAGGATTTTGTCACTGATAACAGAAAGAGTCTGGTTAAACAGACTCGAGATCCCATTTCTCGTGTCGCCTTTCCCCGGGGAGACATGAACAAATGTCAGTTCATTCCAGATAGAGCACAATGACAGACCAGAGAAATCATTCTGCCTGAGTCTAGACGGGTGAACCAGCGAGTTTTGGGGCTTGCTTATAGGAGCTTGGGTGAGGGGCTTCTTATGGAACTGTGGGCAATTCCAAATCAGTCACATCTCCAAGAAGTCTGCCCCCAGCGTGGATGATGAGCTCCCTATAGCTGCATAGATGGAGGGCCTCCGTCTTATTGCGGTTTCCCATAGGGAGTCTCAGCAGATCTGAGTAAGATGGTATTGTCTGCCATCCCCGGAGGACAGCAGCCCACAACGGCACATCATAAAAATTTGAACACTCAGAGCCGAGCAAGAGTGCTTAGAATCATAAGTTTGGTGTGGCCCAGAGAGGAAGCCCACAGTGATTAATCCTATCTGGGGGGGAAAGTGGGAAGAGCTTTAGCTGTGGGTGTGGAGAACCAGTCTCTCTATACAGCGCTTGTTGCTGGCACAGATTATCATCCGTGTGCACACAGTTGGTGCTCAGTAAGTGCACAGATTGACTGACATACCCTATAGGCAACCTGAGCAGGAGGAATCCTGGTCAGAATGACGGTGAGATTTGGGGGAAGCACCAGCAGTAAATGAGATGCCAATTTTCAGCCTAGAGGCTGGCTTTCCAAGCAAAGAATCTAAAGACCAAAATGGAGATGAAGGCAGTGAGCAGCACAGTGGCTGCTGGGCTAACTTCCTCCCTGCAGAGGCACCTGGAGCTCTTGCAGACTGTGACTGGGTGCTGTGCTCCAGAGTGGTCCCTGCATTCCCTGCTCAGGGTTCACAGGGAGAGAGGGTGTGCCAGGGACTCTGGGAGTTCCATCTGGGAAGGTCTTGCAAATAGTGACATTAATACTGAACTCTCTACGTGCAGCATCTTAAAATATGTCAGCCCGGGGTTAGGAGGCAGCCTCTCTCTCCTCTGGACCTTGTTTCTCGAAGTGTAGTCCTTGGAGAGGCAGTACCCGCAACTTGTAGGCGTTTGCTAAAAATGGAAGGGCTGGAGAGATGGCTCAGTTGTTGGTAAAGGGCTTGTCACTCAGGCAAGAGAACGTGAGCTCCATTCCCACCCAGCACCTATGTAAAGACTGTGGTGGTGCCCGCTTGTAATTCTAGTGTGGGGGAAGAGAAGACAGGGGGATGCCTGAAGCTGACTGGCCAGTTAGCCTAGCCTAATTTATGAACCCCAAGTCCAATGAGAGACCCTGTCTCCAAAAAGAAGGTGGTCAGCTCCTAGCAACACATCTAAGGTTGTCCTCTGGCCTCCTTGTATAACTGAGTGCATGTTGTCACACGGCATGTGTGTGCACACACCATACCAGCTGATTGTGACAACGTTTTAAATTAGATTCTCCCACTGTCTCTAAAGCTGGTTAGAATTATCCGAGCATATTTAGAAAACATTGCTGGCTGGATTCCCCTACCCTCAAGCTTCTGACTCAGTGGCTCTGGGCTGCAACCTGGGCATTGGGAGCTCTGAAAGTCTAGCAGGTGTTTCTCCTATGTAGCAGATGTTGAAGACCACAGCTTGAACTGTATGGGGTGTGCTCCCCAAGTGAGGTTCCCATGCTAACACTGCAGCTATCATGGAGCTTACTAGAGATGAATCCTCCAACTTGGGGCCAGAGGCCAGCATTTGTGTTTTAACTTCTGGGTCAGTAAGAAAAGTCCTAGGTTAGTAGAGGGGTTCAGGCTCGAACACCCCACTCTGAGTCTGAGGGACCCTCTTTTCCCCCTGAAACTGGAGTTACAGGTGAGCCACTCAGTGCAGGTGCTGGGAACTGAACCCAGGTCCTCTGGAAGAGCAACAAGTGCCCTCGACCACTGAGTCATCTGTCCAGGCCCTACTTATCCTCAGTTGGCTTCAGTTTCCACATGTGTAAAATAATGGAAGAGTGGGAACCAGTTCAGAGCTGCCTGCTCCCTTGCTGTTCTCATGGCACACATGGCTAATTCGTTACGGAACCCTAAATTCCTCCCAGGAACTTTCTCCGCGCCCTCCAGCCCTGGACTTGCAGGCATTTGGAGCTGTTAGCTTGGCACTGGAGTGGATGCTTCAGGCTGTGGCTAAGATCTCTGATCTCTGAGGTCAGGTGCAGGCTTTGGGCTCTATGCTCTGTCTCCAGCCTCCTTCTTTCCCTTTTACCCCAAGGAATGGGGAAGCTGGTGTACCTGTGGGGCACAGGTCATGACACCCCGTTCCACACACCTCCTATCTCCTCTTCACTTTGGTTGAGCTGACCCTGCCTACTGGGCTTTTCTTCATCTCCTCCTCGTCCTCTAGAGTGAGCTGCAGCCTTCAAGGCCTAGCTCCAAGACTAGTTCCTTAGGGAACTGTTCTGATGCCTGCAGACAGGGACTACCCAGCAGCTTCCTTCCTGCCCTGTGCACCTGCATTGAGGTCTGAAGCGTCTGAAGGGTGCTCGGCACAGCCTGGTGGGCTTGCTCCTTCCCAAGGAGATCATAGGAAGGAGGGGGCAACAGAAAGCTGCGGCAGATCCCTGGCCATCGATAGGGAGCTAACAGGCAGGTGAGTGAGGCATTAACCATAGTCACTGAACCCCGAGGTTGGGACCGTCAGACCGGGACTGCATCGCGCTTCTCATTGGGCTGAGTTCAAGGACAGAAGGAAGCTCCCTCTCTTCTCCTCTTCATACCCCCGCCCACTGTGCTCAGTCCAGCTGGAAAAGAGGGAGAAGTCCATTCCTGCCACACTGACTGTGCCCCTACTGTGCGTTCAACCACCAGAAGCCTTAAAGAGGCGTAGATCCCACTCCCAAGGGAATGGAGAAGGAGAAAGACACGTTGAACCCAAGGGCACACCCAACCTTGTGTGAGGCAACCATATACTTAGCGCTTACCATGTGATCGCTGAGTGCAGGAGTGTATGCCAAGCATCTACCATGTGCAGGTCCCCAGAGAGTATGTATGGGGCACCTACTGTGAGCAGGCTCCCATGGGTTCCACACTGAGCCCCGGATGAGAACCTCACATCATGGAAACCAATCATGGTCTTTCAGAAGCATGTCTGTATTTCCTGGCCCCCGTCCACCCCAGGGACCTACTTCCTCCTCTGCCAAGACCCAGCTCCTAGGGCGTGCTGTCTCTGTGCAGAGCCTGGCTCCTGCCTTGGCTTGCCTCTGCTTTCCCACGGCAGAGTGTTCAGGCAGTTCCGATGCTTCTGCAGATATACCTCTCATTGCTGAGATGGCGCTGTCCTGCGGGGGCTTTCTCTTTCCTCACACTGTAGAGAGGGCTGGCGCTCGTGTTAGTTTGGGAAACCAAGGCTCTAAGAGGCCGCTGGATCCCACTGAAGTCGTATAGCCAGCCAGTTCAGAGAGCTGGAGTGTGACTGGGCGCCCAGCTGTCCCAAGGGACACTGGGTGAGTGGCCCAGGTTAACTGTGGGTCTCTGGTCATGCCGGTCCCCAGAGATCACCTGACGGCCGTTCTGCCAACCATAGCTGAGCCTTGTTCTCAAGTGGTCTCTCTTCTCCCTGTTATCCCCCTAGATGCCTGCCCAGGAGCCCAGCAAGCCTGGGGGTGTTACATCCCCAAGGGGTGACGTATGACATTTCTCAGTGACAGCCTGGCAGCAGATCACAGTCTTGGGGGCGGGGCTTCCCTCTCCCTTGGGGGCTTGCAGGCTGCATTTACCCACCAGGTTCTCCCGCCCACAAATAACTACTGAACAGCTTGCCTGGGAAGGAGAATTCCTGGATTATGGAGCCATGATTCTAAACAGCTTTTTATCTGTGTGTTTTGTTTTGTTTTGTTTCATTTCTTAGACAAAATTGTTAAAATTTGAGTGAGTTAAATGCAGAGGAGATAAAAAGCTGTGCACATCATGGCATAGGGGATGGTGTCGGACACCTTGGAGGAAGAGAAGGGAGACATAATGGCCGCCACTGCCTGCTGATTTTCCGAACTTATTCCCTATTTTCCCGGCATGGCCTCTTTCTCTTGCTCCGCATCATACACAACAGGGAAAAGAGAGCCCAGAGAGGTCAAGTAACTGGACTAAGGTCGCATGGCCAATATGCAGCTGTGTTACAATTGAAGCCAGGTGTTCTGTCTCCAAGGCTATGTCTCTGACTCCTGGACATGCTAAGTTGGATC
Source organism: Bramus lutescens (assembly GCA_001685075.1). Taxonomy (NCBI): domain Eukaryota; kingdom Metazoa; phylum Chordata; class Mammalia; order Rodentia; family Cricetidae; genus Bramus; species Bramus lutescens. The sequence goes on along the minus strand of LOEQ01000689.1, from coordinate 305,694 downwards.
ACTGCCCACTGAGAGGCTGCCCAAGAATGATGCCCTTATCACATAGCTGGTGGGCCACAGAGCTGGGGTTAGAACCCAGGTTCCATCCTTGGTGGGCATGGCTCTGACAGAATCCCACAGGGAGAGGCAGGGGACTTGTCCTCATCCACCATATACCTGGGTCCCAGGCAGCCACGGCATGAATCCTCTAACACAGTGGTTCTTAACCTTCCTAACGTGGTGGCCCTTTAATACAGTTCCTCATGTTGTGCTGACCCCCAACCATATAAAATCATTTTGCTGCTACTTCATAATTGTCATTTGGCTACGGTTATGAAACGTAATGTGAATATCTGCTATGCAGGATATGCTATATGCGACCCACAGAGGGGTCGTGACCCACTGATATCAGCTCTTTAGACCCTGGGTACCAGCTCCCACAGGCTAGGAAGGTGCTGTCCCTGCTGTTCAACCGCACAGCCCTTTAAGGGATTATTCACACTGCCTGATGTGAGTCTCTGCCTCTTCAGCTTGTCAGTCATCAGACCGTATCCCAAGCTTCATTCCACATCTGGAAGAGGGGATGAAGACCAGCACCTGCCTTCTGGGCTTCTTGGAGATGTACGAGGCCTCGGAACAGTGCCTGCCAGCAGGATACGGTACGTGCGCGGTAAAAGCTGGTTCTCCATTCATCCCTTCAACCGTGTTCTCAGTGCACACCTGTGTGTCCATGCAGGAGAGTGCACACACAGCTCCCAGTCACTCCAGCAGCCAGCTCACAGCCTGTGGGGAGTGGGAAGGGGTCAAAGGAAGGAGCGGTCAGCGAAAGGCAGCCTAGATAAGTGCAGGGCACTTAATGATCTTAGACAGGAGTCAGTGAAGACCATGGCAAAGAGACAGTTAAACTTAATTCTGATGGTGGAGGGTCCTTTCACCTCCTGGGCAGCCACGTAGGACAGGTGAACAGGGAGCCACAGGCCAGGCATTGGAGCAAGGAACAGCATTCAGTGACCTAGGAAAGGAAAACTGCCCCCTTAGGGGCCTGTGAGTTACCGGGGTGGCCAGATGTGAGCTGTGTCTCAGGCAGTGAGCAGAGATTGTACATTGGGCTGTCAGGAGTCTTGGGAAGAAATGCACCCCAAGTCACCATGAAGAGATAAGTTGGTAGGGCTCTAATCCTAGTGTTGGGAGACAGAGAAAGGAGGATCCCTGGGATTTAATGACCCACCAGTGTAACCTAATAAGTGAGCTCTAGGTTCAGTGAGAGACCCTGTCTCAAAAATAAGGTATACAAGCCAGGTGGTGGTGGTGCACACCTTTAATCCCAGCACTCGGGAGGCAGAGGCAGGAGACTCTATGTGAGTTCATGGCCAGCCTGGTCTACAAAGCAAGTTCCAGGACAGTCAGGGCTTCACAGAGAAAATGTGTCTCAAAAAAAAAAAANAAAAAAAAAGAAAAGAAAAGAAAAGAAAGAAAAGTGTGCAGTCCTAACCCCTGGTGCCTATGAATGGGACATTATTTGAAATAGAATTGTCACAGCTGCAATGGGTGAAAAGGAGGTCACACAGCCATAGGGTGGCCCTTAGCCTAATGTCATCAGTCTCCTTAGACGAGGAACGAGAGCCAGGAGGGTCAGACTTGGTGAATACCAAGGGATAAAGGCCGTTCAAGGCAGAGATTGGGAGGAGCACCAGGAGTGACTGTCCCCCAACTAGAAGCTAGAAGGGCCCAGAAAGGGGTTCTCTTCAGACTGCAAGGCCCTGTGACAGCTGGGGCTTGAACTTCCAGACCCCAGGAGAGGGAAGTGACTCCTCTTATTTGAACCACTCATTTGTGGGACTTTGCGCTGCTGCCCTGACAAACCTGCCTAGGCGCTGATCTGCCGCCAGAGTTCATCAGAGGGTGACCCAGAAGGTTCTGGCCTAAGTTGCTTCTCCGAAGCTCCCATGATGCCTGGCACTCTGTAGCACCTCGTAGAGCTGGCACCAGACCACTGCCTGAGCTGCTGAAATCCCTTCTACCTGTTTATTATTTCCCGAGGGTCCCAGATACCTGGGCTCACCTCAGGGCCATAGCTTTAGCAGTGGCCTGGGTTCACTGCTGAGAAATACAGCTGGCCTTAGGTGGTGACAGGGCCAGCTGGGTTGGCATGAATCATGTTTATTGAAGACAGGAAACAAAGGGAGGAAGAGAAGAAAGCCCAGGAAGGGGAGGCGGCAGGCAGAGGTGCCATGTGCGGTGGGGGCAGCCTGAGAAAAGACCCATTCATTTCCGGATGCTTGCTCCAGGACACCGCAGACCAGCATGCTGGCGAGGTTTATCTGCTTGCTTCAGCTGTGAAGTTCACTGTGGGCCAGCAGCTTGGGTGCTTCAGGGATATGCCAGCCCAGGAGGGGACAGGAGGCCCCCCAGAGCAGCTTCCGGCCCATCTTCTGGCCAGCAGAGGCCTGGCTTTCAGTGCTGTCCAAGGGTGAAATTGCTTTACATTCTGCCTGGTAATGAGGTGTTGCAAATCTCGGCCCCTAGCCAGGAGGAACAGCTCGGGCCACTAGCCTTGGCCCAGCCACG
>LOEQ01000689.1:290245-303137 GCA_001685075.1 Bramus lutescens | reverse complement strand
TTGGCTAGTGCAGCCAGGGAGGAGGGATGGGTACAGGTATTTGAGGTAGGGACAGGGAAGCGCAGAGGCAGAGGGTCAATGCCAGGAGGTGAAGGGAGGAAATCTTTCTGAGAACCGCCAAGTACTGAGCACCTCATGCCCAGCCCCTTGTACCCAGCATTTCGTACTCAGTACCACGAACTCAGCACTTGATCACTAGTACCTGGAAACCTGCTCAGCTATACTGCTTTACACAGCAGGTCTCTAGTCCCCTGGGGCTGCCACAATTAATCAGCAGGANTTGGCTAGTGCAGCCAGGGAGGAGGGATGGGTACAGGTATTTGAGGTAGGGACAGGGAAGCGCAGAGGCAGAGGGTCAATGCCAGGAGGTGAAGGGAGGAAATCTTTCTGAGAACCGCCAAGTACTGAGCACCTCATGCCCAGCCCCTTGTACCCAGCATTTCGTACTCAGTACCACGAACTCAGCACTTGATCACTAGTACCTGGAAACCTGCTCAGCTATACTGCTTTACACAGCAGGTCTCTAGTCCCCTGGGGCTGCCACAATTAATCAGCAGGAGCAGGAGATACTGTCACCTTCTGTGGCTGCCAGTCCTAAGCCCAGGTGTTGACAAGGTCGCACCTTTTTGAGGCTCTGGAGCTGATCTATTTCACACATGCTCTTCTCCTTCAGTGTCCCCGGGGTTAAAACAATCCCTGGGCTGTCACTCCAATTTCTGTCTCCATCACCGTACAGTGCTCTCTCTTTATGTCTGTGTTTGGGCTCAACTGTCCCTCCTATGACGGCACTAGATTAAGACGACGCTAATCCTGTACGACATCATCTTAACCTCATTTCCACATCCAGTCCCATTCCCAGTGTTAGGGATTTAGGACACTAACCAACAATTGATTAATACTGACTGACAGGTTCTGCTGTCCATCCTGCATTGTGCTAGGAGCTACCTGTGACCTTGCTGGTCATATTGTCATACCAGAGTTGGATACCCATCTTACTGATGAGAAGATTGAGGCTCAGAGAGAACACACACACACACCACGCATGCATGGTTGCACTATAGCTACAGCTGGGAGTATTTTCATTTATGCTTTAATAGATAAAACTTGCTTGAAGATCAGAGGATAAAACTAAGCTACTAGAGGCCAGGCAGTGCTGACACACACCTTTAATCCCAGGTTTTGGAAGACAGATGTAGATGGATCTCTGTGAGTTCAAGGCTACCCTGGGCTACACAAGATCAATGCAGAAACAGATCCAGGTGGTGGTGGCTCACACTTTAATCCCAGCACTAGGGAATCACATGACTTTAATCCTAGAACTAAAGGGGAATGGATATAAGACAGAAGGAGACAGAGGCTCAGGGCTCAGTCTGCAGTTGCCCAGTCTTGGCAGAGGTAAGATTTCTCCAGTGGCTTGGCTGCTTTGCCTTTCTGATCTTCAGGTTGAACCCCAATATCTGTCTCTGGGTTTTTATTATTCATGATACATTAGATCGCTTGTCTACCACACACAATGCCTGGTCTCTACCCACAGTTTTACAAACAAAACAGAGACCTGTGGCTAATAGGTGATGAGTTTAGACCTTGATTCTATAAGACATAACACAGTAGCCAGGCAGTGATGGTGCACGCCTGTAATCCCAGCACTCGGGAGGCAGAGGCTGGTGGATATCTGTGAGTTTGAGGCCAGCCTGATCTACAGAGCGAGTTCTAGGTCAGGCTCCATAGCTACACAGAGAAACCCTGTCTTGAAAAGTCAAAAAAAAAAAAAGTAACATAGTCATAGCAAGAGGTGGGAATGTGGAGTAGTGAAAGCATTTGAAGCAAGAATGGGGACCAAAGAGGCTTCCTGGAGGAGAAGATACCGTCAAAGAAGGGAGGGCAGGCTCAGGGTCGGTTAGCAGGGTAAGGTGTGGCAGCTGATGTGTGGCCTTGCTGGAGGAAGTATGTCACTGGGGGCGGGTTTTGAAGTTTTAAAGCCATGTGCCAGTCCCAGTGTGCTCTCTGCTTTGAGCTTGCTGTAGAAGATGTGAGCCCTCAGCTTCCCTCTTCAGTCACCATGCTTGTACTCCGCCATCACAGGTGCCAACCCTCCCTTCCGTAAGTTACCTTGGTCATTGCTGTTTTATCACAGCAACTAATATGCAGGTCCTCGGTGCTATGACTTCTGCCTCCCCTTCCCCATGAAGGGCTCATGATCCGATCCCTCAGATCCATCCCTGGCCATCTTGGCCATTCTTCCAAAAGACCCTAGAAGGACATTACAGTGGGGACAGGGCCGGCCCAACTCTGACCCTTCTCAGCTATGTGTCCTTGGGCCCCATTTTCGCCTCTCTGGGCCACCTACTGCAACAACTAAAGAAGATCAAAATTAAGGTGGCCACAGTGCAGGTGATTCCAAGCCTAAAAGCTCTGGGGAACTGTCCTCAGTCCTCTGTGACAGATGACATCCAATGAAAAGCAGGCTCTTGGCTCCACTCTGCAGTTCACCCACTGCACCACCCGCCCACTGTTCTTTGAACGGACACTCCCCTTCACACCTCTGGGCCTTTGCAGAGGCCTCGCCCCACTCCTGGAGCCCCCCACCCCAATGCCTATACAGACTCAATGATCAGCACGCTGGGCAGTCTTGGCATTGTGAATTTCCTCTCTAGACTTCAGTTCCCATAACACGGGGAAAGCACACAGTCTCCTCCGCGGGGCTGCTGTGAGGATTAAATACAGCAAATATGCCTGAAGCACTCAGCATGGTAGCGGACTCATTTATCAGAGGAGGTGGAATGGTTACTGCCTGGGTGCCTGGGAGGGCGCTGGTGACTCCCCCACCTCCACAGACAGGGAGTGGAGAAGGGAGAGACGGGCACGGGAGGAGAGGTGAGATAGAAGAGCTAATTACAGAGACAGGATCTTCGCGTAGCACCCGAGGCTCTTTGACTCCCGAGAGTCCCTGCTACCTGGGAGCCTCTGCCTCCCAAGGGTGTCTGCCTCCTGAGGACATGAGCCATTTAATCTTCCAACTCCGACCCCATTCTGTTTCAATCTTCCCTGCCCCAGTTCTTCCGGCTGTTTCCCTGTTTAAGCCATCCTTGTTTCTGACTCATTCTAGTCATTCCCTTTTTCTACAAAGACAGTTTGTACCTTTGTCTTCCCCACACACAACTCCTTGGTCTGCTTACCGATTCTTAAACCTGCACCCCTATGAGGCAGCACTGAACTCTATCCCTGACCTCAGGGCCAGCAAAGGTTTGTCTGCTTCTCCGAGAATCAGTGAATGGAATGAATCCATGCACGACTGCGTGGGAGACGCAGGGGGTTACCAGTCTCTACAGCCCTGGCACCAGCCCCTTCCCCCCCTCTCCAGCTGCTCCTACCTCTGCCTTCTGCCCCACGTGGACCAGTCTTTCTCTGTACAGGGGAAGGAACCCTGCGATTGGAGAAGGATCCCTGACTGCATTGCCGTCACTGCAGTAAAAACTGTCCCAGAATACCGGCTCTACCGGGCACAAACGACCTGGCGCTCTTCATCTGCACCTGATCTTCCTGCGGCCTCAGTGAATTTCTTACTGGAGAGGAGACATGGATGATCACAGAGAGAGGGAGTCAAATTCCTAGACTTGGGGAAGGGATGCAGCTTCCCCACCCTGGCCCTGGCCGGGACACAAGTGTCCTCTCCTGCTGGGAGAGCCACTCCATCTTCCACCACCCCCCGATATTTAAAGAAATTAAGGTCAGGTCTGGCTGCTAAATATTTGTCTAAGAGGAACAGAAAATGGTGCCAAAAAAGGCCTTCAATTTTATGAGCAAATAAATCGTCGGAAGGAGATGAGTTGGGGAGAGGCAGGCGGCAGGGCCTCAATTATTTAGAGCAGAAAGTGCCTCCCAAAGTCTGGAGGGGCTGTCCGAGTCCCCCATTTGGAAACGCAGTCCTTTCTCCTTCACTTTGCTGTATGGGCTGAGGCTGGTCACGTACACGGGCTGAGGCTGGTCATGTACACGGGCTGAGGCTGGTCAAATACACGCTCTTGCCTTCCTCCGTTGGATCCCTGGCAGGGAGCTCAGGTTCTCCTTCCTGGATGGCTGCACCTTCTCATCCCCAGAGCGACAGAGCAGAGGAACTTGGCCTCTGGGCTCCACTGAGCCTGCACCTGCCTCCAGAAGCAGTAGTCACCTGCCCAAGCTCAGCTCCCACTTCCGTACCATGGGATGTTCTGGCGCAGCTTCTTGGAGTTGCTGTGAGCATAAAGAAGGGGATTCTTGCCAGTGCATAGGTCCCTGAAAGATGTCCTCATTTTAATTCCCAAAGCCTGAGGTTATCATACTTTATGTCACGAGGGTGAGAGGTGGTATGGGGGAATCCAGGCTGTAAATGGAATTAAGGTCGCCGATCAATTAGCCTTTGGATAGTAGAGGATGTGGGCGGATGAGGATCGATCTGGGAGGAGGAGGAGAGTTTGTATTGGATAGGAGACAGATATCAGCCTTGCTGAGTTTGAACTTGGAAGGGACCATGAAGCAAGGAATACAAGTGGCCTCTAGAGGCTGAATCAGGCACAGAAAAGGGTTCTTCCTCAGAGCCTCAGGAGCACAAGTCTACCCATACTTAGGTGTTAACCCAGCAAGACCCATCTGGGACTACACACCTCCAGATACGCCAGACAATACGCTTTGTGTTATTGACTCATTTTACTTTGAGGGAATGCTCAAGTATGCATGCATATATGTGTGTGTTCAGGAGTTGGTGCTCACCTTTTACCTGCTCGTGTATGCATGCATATGTGTGTGTGTTCAAGAGCTGGTGCTCAGCTTCAGCCTTTTGAGATGGAGTCTGCTCCTCATTTCTCTTGCTGTATTGCACACCCCCAGGCTAGCCGACATGGAGCTTCTAGGCTATTGGATCTGTCCCCCATCTCAGTAGGAGTGTGAGGATTACAATGGAGCTGACTTTTTATGTGGGTTCTTGGGATCTAACTGATGTCTTCCATTTTCCAAGACTGGTGCTTTTTATCTCCTGATCCATCTTCTTGGCCAAAGGTGTTAGTTTTTGGAGACAAGGTCTCCTGTGTCTCAGCTAGTGTGAGACTTGCTATGTAACTGAGGCTAGCCCCCAAACTCCTGATTCTCCTTCTAGCTCATGAGTGCTGGGATCGCAGTGGTGTGCCACCATGCCAACCTTCATCCGTGCTGTTTTTAAACCACTCTGTCTGTGGTAATTGGTTACAACAGCCAGCAGAACCTAATCCAGTACCCAGTGAACACCAAGTGTCAGCCCTGTCCCTGTGGGGCTGTGCAGTGCAGCCAGCTCCCCCACTGCTCTCTAGACAGAAGAGCAGGGATTACAAAATGAAAGTTTTCTTGGTGTAATTGTCCCCTAAAAGATCATCATGGCCCATCCGGCCCCCTCCACGCCCCTCCTTCCCCCAGCAATCTGTTCCCGGCTCCCAGCAGGGTCTAGGCTGGGACCTGTGGTGCCTACAGCCCCTGGAGGAGACAGTTAATAAAAGCAGGAGGAGGAGAATCAATGTGTGCTGACATCCCTATGACAGATCAGCAAGGGAGACAGATTTAACATCCTGCCGTTTCCCTTCCTCAGCCTGGGGGCCGGAATTGATTAAATAAATTAAAGCCATGCAGTTGCGATGTCTGGGTAAGGTCGCCTGGTCCTCCTGCTGCCACTGTCCAGCGACATGGCTTACCCCATTCCTGAGGTCTCGCGTATCCCTCCGAGGATGGAGTCCTGCAAGTGTGGGCATTCCTCCCTTTGTCTGCAGAAGACCCTGGGCAGGTGAGGAATGTGGTGGAGATGATGAGGGGGGTGGGAGGGAGAGTTCAGAGCAAAGGGGGCTGGGACGCCGCTGAGTGCCAGACAAGGGGCTGCAGCAGTGAGCTAGCTGGGCAGGTGCCCGCCGTGTGCACGCTATGCCTAGGTTTGGCTCCAGCTGAAGGTAGTTAGGAGCCCTCAGTAGAAATTCAGGGTAGCAGACTCCTTTAGACCGGGTGTGATCCCACTTCCTGTCTCCCCACCTCATGAGCCTCAGTACACCAGGTGGGTGTGAGCTTATGAGCAGAGCTACCACCCTACGGGGTACCCTGTTCTTTCCAGCTCTCTCCATGACCAGTTCAGGGAAGGCAGGCACTGAGCCTACAGGACATAGGGTAACTCTGGGTTAGAGACGCCAGTGGGTCAGGTGTGATGAAACTCTTTGCAAATTGGATCCTTGAGAGACTGAGGCAGGGAGATTAGAAAGCTGAGGTTGCCTAGGAGACCTGACAACAACAACAATGATGACCCCCCCACAACGCGACAGTCAAAGCATCTTCAGCCTCAGCAAAAATAATGGGACATCTGAGAAGAGCCGGTATGTGAGCTATTCCACACACACCCCACAGCACAGAATGGATTCTCCTACAGCCACAGGGCTCCACTGAGAGTCCCACTCCTCCCCTTTGTCTATGTATAGCCATGGTTTTGAGCCTCTCTCTCAGCCTTTCACAACTGCTGGACCCCAGGAGCCCCGGTGACTTTTCCCTCCAAAGCTCTCAACATTATCATCCCAGCTGAGCTGATGACAAAACCCCCATTTCACAGATGAGGGAAGTGAGGTCAGGAAAGGTCGCCCAAGATCACAGCTGCAGCAGAGCCAAAAATGCCTGGTCTGCCCCACACCAAAGTTCATTCCACGTCACAGGAAACACCCTAGCATCCAGCGTCTGGGTCAGGGCTGGAGTGATGTGTCAGCACGGCTGGGGACACAGTGAGGAGCGTGAGCTCTGGACCCAGTGGCAGAGCTGGAGAAGGAAGATGCAGGGATGCTCGGCATCTTCAGCCTTAGTTCTGTAGCTTCCCTCGCTGTGCCTTGACAGGGCCACAGGTGACCAGTAGACCAGCCTCTAGGGTTGGATCAACCAAGCCCCAGCCTCCCCACTGCCCACAGGCCCTCGAGTAAGCCACCAGCCGCTCACAGCCCTTCAGCTCCCCTATCTGTAAAATGTCAATGATGAGGACATCAGCTGCACACCAAGTGGACCCTCCAGCATTTCACAAGAGGTGACATAGTCAAGATATGAACTGTGTCTTAGCCATTGCCAGTCTGAGCCGGCAATGCCATCAATGTCCCAGGAGGAGCATCTAGGTGGAGGACACACAGGGTCCAGGCATGGACAAGCAGTGATGAGAGTCTGGGACTATCACATGGAGACGGTTTCCTCTCCCCCAGCTGCTCGCTGAGGTCAGTCATTGGTGAGGTACAGTCAGTCATTGGTGAGGCATGGTCAGTCATTGGTGTGGCACAGTTTGCCACTCTAGTGGGCCTTACATTGCCGCCCTCCCAGCTTCCATGAAGGTTTTGGTCAGCAGCCTCCTGATGCCGTCCATGGTCACTGAAACTGCCCAGTCTCACAGAGATGGCAGGAGGAAGCTGGGGCTCCTAGTTCCGGCTCCCCTCCTCCCCTTTGGCATACCAAGCACTGCTTTTGTTTACGGGCTTGTGCCAGCTGCGAGCCAAGTCTGTCATTAGACCTCGATTTTCTCTTGCAATCGAAGCGGGATGCTGGGAAGGGAAAGTCAGGCGCTTGGTGATTCTAAGCACAGCAGCCACGTTTAGCCATCAGCCAGTTCCCAATGCATCTCCTAACCATGACACACAGGGCGGCCCCTCTCCCCTGCTGTTAATTCTCACTTCAGTTTAAATCCTGCCGGGGGAATGTTATGCAGCTGTCCTGGGAAGGGGTGAATCCTTGAACAGAGGACAAGTCAGGACAGGCAGAAAACAGGGCATGAGACAGCAGGCCTGGGGGTGCAGAGACCATGACCAGTGGTGGCACCCGAGAAGGATGGGGGTTCATGGGTCCCATTTTCATATTGTGCCCCTAACTTCAGGGTCAAATTCACTACTGTTCTCTCAGCTGGCCTCTGTTACACCGTCACCCCAGCTGGGTTCCAGGTCCTACCAGCTCTTCTTTATTCTGCTTCCTTTATCTCCAAACCCACTAGCAAAGATATAGATTCCGGTGGCAACTCAGCAGCAATAATCACAGCCCCTGGCCACGCTCTCCCCGGAGGAGCGCACGGTGCCCAGGCTCTACTCATCACTCATTTTAACTTCACTTTAACTTTAGCTTCTAAGCAGAAGGTGTAAATCTGCAGCTAGATTATAGAAGAGGAAACTGAGGCAGCGGGCAGAAATGGCTGTGGCAGAGTTGAAGATCTGCACAAGGGTGTGTCTAGAACCGGCTCCTTGACACTGAAGCATATCCTTCTCCAGGACCTCACTTCCTTGCCCCTTTTTCCAAACGGGCAATGAGTCTCCCATCTTTGTCTCCCAGCCTCAGCCCTCTGCCTCTCAGGAGACATGCTGAAGCTATGTACCATGGTCCCCTGGCATCCTCCATGAGCCTGCCAATCACTTCTCGCAGGGTCTCGTCCTGATAGGACAGCCATCACCCTGACCTGGGTGCAGAGCCCAGGCTCTGTTCAGAATTCCGGCTGTATAGCTGGGTCACCGAGGACAAATGGCTTCCTACTTGGAGCTCCAGTCACCCTGTTTGGACAAAGGAGGAGACACNTCAGGTCTGTGGCAAGGGCACCTGCTTTTGCTTGGCTAGCTCCAGGGAGCTGCCAGGAAACTAAAAAGGACAGTTTTCACTTGAGGTAGAATCTGCTTCCAGCCGTGTCCACCGTGGGAGGCAGGGGCAGAAGATGTGGTCTGGCGGGAGCTGGAGGGCTTAAAGATGCCAGTTGGAAAGAGGGAGTGCCAGTGGCTGTCACTGATCACTTATGACTTCTCATCAGAACTGTCGTTAAGGTTGCTGCCAACTCCAGACAGAGGGCAGACTACATGGCCCCCTAGGATGCTCTACCCAGCCAATCTGCTGCCTGTTTGGCCCTTCATCCTGCTCAACCGTGTCCTAATGGTCATTAACCATGAGTGGAGAGTCAATGGCTGTAGCCAGGGAGGACAGGCCAAGTTAGGGCCTCCTCTTTGCACACATGGAACTTTAAATTGCCAAGAGGGAAGACCAGGGACTCCTCAGGTCTTCCCAAGCTCACACAGCAAACATCATGAGAACGAAGAACATTGATCTTGTGCCAAACCACCAGAACTCTGGCTTTCCTGAACGTTCTATGACCCCAGCTCAGGGCAGGAGGTGTCATGTGACCAGTAAAGGTAGAGAAAGAGTCTTCATAGGGCAACATTTAAAAATAATAATTTTGTGATATATGTATATGCATTTCACACAGAAATAGCACAAAGGAGTATAGGCAGAGATGAAACACTTCTCTGCTGACCCTTCAATGTGCTAGAGACAGTCGAGCTGGCCCACAAGCTTATAGGGATTCTCCTGCCTCCACTTCCTAACTCACCATAGGGCTGGGATCACACACTACTCAGCACTATGCGTGCTATCACATTCTGGGGTTCTGAACTCAGGTCCTCAGGTTTGCATGGCAAGGCTTCCACTCAACCATCTCCCCAGCCCTATTTTAAGCATTCTTAAGTGAGACTGGGGGCTGGGGACATTCCCATGGTGGCTCAGCTGTCACCATTGTCCTTCTCCAGTACCTTCTCATTTCCCCAAGCTGGATCTGTCCTACTGGCTCAGCTCTGCCGTCCCCTGCCTCCCTCCCTTCCTCCCTCCCTCCCTCCCTTCACCTCACCATCTCTTTCCTGCCATGAGCTGTTGCATCTGAGGGCTCTGGAGGTCTGTCCTGCAGCCCTGTGTGGTTCTCAGCTGTGTCTTCCAACACTGTGAGCTCAGCCCAACTGCAAAGACATTCCCCAGCCCTGCCCCTCTGAGCAGAGGACCCTGGTCCATCTCTACTTTCATTCCGATGTGTGACTGAGCAGTCAGGCACATGGGCATCTGCTACTGCTTACAGTTCCAGAGGGAGGTGTCTATCATGGCAGAGAAGCATGACATCAGGGAGAGAGAGAGAGAGAGAGAGAGAGAGGAAAACAAACTGGATGCAGCATGAAATTTTAAATCTCAAAGTCAGCTTCCAGCAAGGCTATACCCCCTAAACCTAGACAGCACCACCAAAGGGGACCAAATACCAAGTGTTCAAATGCCCGAGACTATGGGGGACATTTCTTATTCTAGCTGTTACAGCATCACACTGTCTCCAATCTCTTTGCTGTTGTAAATGAGGCTCACAACATGTGTGTAGGTGTGTATGGTGTGCCTCTGGAGTAGAATTGCATGTCCATCCTGGGAGCTACCTCCAGTCACCCGCACATGTGGTGAGAGCAGCTAGGAGACACCAAGAGGAGAGAGGGTAGAAGACCCAGATGGCTGAGTCAGATCCGGCTTCTCCCAGTTCCACTTTCCTTTCTGGCTTGGCTTCTATCCACTGCCCCCAGGGACATAGCTGGCCTTCTCAGACTCTGGTTCCTACATTGGAAGATAAGGCCGTGTAGGCTCCTGGGCAGCCATACAGGCTTCTCAGATTCCCCACTACAGGCCTGCAGCCCAGGGCTCCTGTGATTGCAAGGGAGGCCCTAGCTGAATTATGGTTTGCACAATCCTCAGGCGGATTCATCCAAGGGTATTTATCTTGGGCCTTTCTTTCCCTGAGATAAATGGAGGAAATTTACAGCCTGCGGCTCTCCAGTACAAGCTGAGAGTGGAAGGCATCACCAGCCCGGGAGGCCATCAGGTTCTCCGTGAGTAGGTAAAATGGGCCAGGCCTAGTGAGGGGCAGGGCAGCCTGTGAACCACTGAGGCCAGCAGGGGAAGGACCGCAGCCCATTTTCTCTACTTCGGGTAAAGTGTTCTCTGCACGGGTGAGGCTCCTCAGGAACAGCAGAGGATGGTAAACAAGAACAGCAGATATTGCTCACCAAGCCTTCTCTGGTTATCAGCCCCTCATTTCATTCCCCTTCAAACTCTGTACCCCAGAAATGATCCCATTTTATAGAGCAAGCAGTGAAGCCTGTCGAGGCCTGTCCATCACAGCCACAGAGCAGGTGAGCAGATAGAACTTAATCTAACTTAGAGCCCCCAGGCTCCTTGTCTTAGCCCTCAGCCCCATCCTATGTGAGAGTCAATAAGAAGCTTCCAGAATAGAAAATCAAGTTCCATCTGTTGGTTACTTCCTCCTCCTAGCCACCTCACCCAGACCCCTTCCCACTGCAGACAGACATGGAAGCTTCCTGAATGTTTCTTCACAGTTCTCCCTGCTCATCACAGGGAGTAAATATCACCAAGAGCCCTGCTGTGCTGAGCAGGTACTNGAACAAGGCAGAAACTGCATCCGCGGGAGGCGGCCACCAAACCCAGCAGAAGCCAGGAGCCATGCAAGCTCTTGGAATCCAGCGTGGGAAGTAGCAATCTACTGCCGCTGCTGCCTGGCACATCCCTGACCCTGCCCTCTGCCCCTCTGCCCTCTGCCTCACAAACCAGATCTTCTTTACCAGACAAGCACGAGAAACTCAAAAACACCATTTTCCCCTGAGTGGGCTAGGGTTGCTCTTCCTGGAGCCTGGACTAAAGGGCAAAGATCAGGGGTTGACGTGACAATACCTCAATCCTCAGCCTGGAAAGCGTTCGAGACAAAAATCCCCGATGATGGCAGGTCAGGGTTCCCCAGCTGAGTCAGTCACCTCTTAGTCCTCTTTAATAACTCATCTGCCTGGTGGCATTTAATAATCTTGACCTTAGGCCATCTAGGGTCTCAGTCCCAAAGGTCACCTGCCTCCTGCCTCTGCCTGGATCCTGGCCTCACCTAACCCTGCAGTCTTCTCGGATTCACTGCTGACGATAATTAAGTCTCGCAGGATGAAACGCCAATGAGTCGGAAGCCTTCGGGGATGGTATTAGCACACTAACTCTGTTTGTGGCTTAAATATTAATGATGGAGTGTAATTACTACCCCTGTTTCGAAGGCAGTGATGTGGAAATCGGCTCAGCCCAGCAAATGGGATCCATCCATCCTGAAAGGTAATGCACAGAAGGGAAGATCTCATGTTCTGGAGCTTTAAGAACTCTGGGCACTTAGAAGGGTCACACACTGACAATCTGGTGGACTAATCCGTCTATATACCTATTTGTAAATTCTAACCTTTTGTCTGTTTTCCCGCAAAGTATGGACTTTATAAAACAAACAAACGAGAAACAAAACAAACAAAACAGACCTGGAGCTGTAGCTCAGTGGTAGAGGGCTTGCCTCGTATGATGCTGCACTAGATTCAATCCCAAGTACTACAAAAAAAATCTAAGAAACCCAAATCTACAGCTTCTATTTTATTTCATGTGTGTGAGTATTAGGTGGCATGCATGTCTGTGCACTGCATATGTGCCTGGTACCCACAGAGGCCAGAAGAGGGTGTCATCTTTCCTGGAATTGGAGTAATGGGTGGTGGTTGTGAGCCACCATGTGCTTTTAACCAATGAGCAATCTCTCTAGCTCTCTTTTCCTCTCTTGAGCAATGAGGAAATGTTGCCAGGCCAGGCCACTGTCCTACACCGTGACAATGGACAGAGGGGTGGCTGTGTCCTGGAAATGCCCACTCCCGTTTGCCACAGCCCTCATCGCTCCCTGTGATCTCCTTCCAGCCCCTGTTTCTTCTTTCTCTGCTCTCCTGTAGGCACTGGAGTTTGCAGCTTTTGGTTTAAAACTTGGAGAGTTCAGCAACAAAAAGAGTTGGGACCACAGAGGTAAAAGCCAGGTGTCAGGAGTCCCCAAAGGGGACAAGCCCTTGATGCCAGGGAAGGAACATGCCTGGGGAAAGAGTAATTCCTTGTCCCCTACTGTAAATGGAGCCTGCTCGTTCGTTCCTGACCACCCAGACATGAATAATCACAGAGAAACTATATTAATTACAATGCTATTTGGCCTATTAGCTCAGGCTTCTTATTGGCTAGCTCTTATATCTTAAAATAACCCATTTCTATT
>LOEQ01000689.1:269670-285346 GCA_001685075.1 Bramus lutescens | reverse complement strand
CCAGACTACAGAAAAAAAAAAATCTTAAAGGGATAACAAACATGCAACAGCCACTGCCGGGCATGGCCCTGGGCTCAGAGGAAAGCCAAGGTCTTCAGGAATACCCACCCCCAACCCCCGCCGGTATCCATCTCGGGGATGCTGGTTCTCAGGCTCAGCCATGAGGACCTCAGACATCTCCACCCCACCCCCACCACCCACTTCCTATGCCAGGCTTTCTCTCATTAAGCCTTCCTAACCTGTCTTCTTTCTCTTGTCCTTTAACACAGCAAGGTCCTCATCTTGCTCAGTATGCATAGTCTCTATCTCCTGCCCTGAGACCACCACTGGGATCCGTCTATCCGGGTGAGCCATGGGTAACAAGCCCTAG
Organism: Bramus lutescens; assembly: GCA_001685075.1. Taxonomy (NCBI): domain Eukaryota; kingdom Metazoa; phylum Chordata; class Mammalia; order Rodentia; family Cricetidae; genus Bramus; species Bramus lutescens. The sequence continues at coordinate 284,976 of LOEQ01000689.1, read as the reverse complement.
GCCTGAGGCCAACCTTCCTTACCCCAACACTGCGCTCTAGTATAGTGGGCTCCAGCAACTGAGGCCCGGCCCTCTAGCTGGAGTGATCTCACTGCACCCAGCTAGCCTTGATGGAGCCAAACAGACTCATCATGAAACACCTGCCACCCAACCCTGAATGACTCTGAGCAGTTACAAAGTCTCAGCCCGCCTCAGTTTCCTCATCCAGGAAATGGCACCTTCTCCTAAGGTGGGGGAGGACTCAGGGAGCCATGCGCTTGCCAAGCCAAGTGGACACTGACTTCCCTGGGGAATCTGACGTCACTGCGGTGTTTGGAGTGCCCAGATTATCACTGAGATCTTGGTGGGGTGGAGTCACCAGCTCAGTGGGAGGGTCAGCTATAGACTTGACAGACTCTAGACTTGCTTGAGAGATGAGCCTCTGAGCCTGCCTGTGGGGATTATCTTGATCACTTAATTCATATAGGAAAACTGACCACTATGGGCGTCACCATTCTCTGAGTGGGACCCTGGACGGTGTAAAGTGGAGTGCGTGCTAAGCAGAGGCAGCAGGCATTGCTTTCTTCTTCTGACAGCTGATGTAAGGCGACCAAGCTGCTGCAAGCTCCCGCAGTCTTGACTTTGTCACAAGGGACTTCGCCCTGAACCAGGAACTCAAACAAACCCTTCCTTCCTTGGGTTGCTTTTGTTGGGCTATTTTATCAGAGCAACCGGGAAAGACTTGAAGACAGTGACAACTGAGTCACGTGGCAGAGCCATGGAGAGGGCTCAGCCGATTCAGGAGGCCCCAGGTGCAAGCCCCTGTTCCCAGGGTGCTGCGAGTCTCTGTTCCCAGGATGTCTGCTCGTCACAACCCCAAGGTTCCCACAATACACAGGATTGCTTCTGGGTCATGTCCCTCTGTGCACACTTCAGACTGGATGTGGTTGTGGAATGGACAGGCAGAGGGATGATTATAAAGAAGGAAGGGGTGGGACACGGGCTTCCCCGTCCTGTACACAGCACAGCTGGCCAGAAGAAAGGAAGGGAGTCTCCCAGCCTGACAGGACCTCTAAGCTCAACTTGGGTTCCTCAAAAACACAGGAAGTTGGAGTAGGGACCAGGAGCCAGTAAAGATCTGCACACCCAGACAGGCCCATCCTTGGAGACGTCATGGACTAGGAGGGCTGGTGTCCACAAGCCCCCATGTAAGGGAAGCACCTCCCCAGGGTCCCATCAGACCTCCAAGGGCAGCCCTTCTCTTCTTACAGCAGGACAGAGGACAGGGTTCCTCTCGGTTCCCTTGAAGAATCCTGTGGAGTCGAACCCTGTGTGTGTGCGTGCATATGCACCTCAGGATTCCTAAGCCTCTAATCAGCATCATTGGCTAATCAATGCCCTCATTTTTTGCTTCTAAGCGGCCGGCGGGGGAAGATGGTCATTAACTACTCTTGTAGTAATTCAACAAATCACCGCCTTTTACAGCGTGTGAGGGAGGCAACTCGAGGCGTGAACCCAGCCACTCATTCCTTACAGATGTCTCCAACTGCCTAACATTGCCACAGCTGGGGAGGGGCAGAGGGCAGGGGCGCTGCAGTTCCAGAAGCAGGGCAGCAGCCCTCTTATGAGGAGGGTTTCCTGGGAAAGCGCTCTGAAGGAAGGAGGTGCTGGGGGGGGGAGGACCGGCTCAGAACTGATGAATTAAACATTCACCGCACTTTCTAAGCGGCTGCTACCAGAGAGGGGGATACTTAATAAAACACACTCAGGAAGAGGGAGCTGTTTCCCCACACGGAGCCCTGGGACTCTCAGAGTCAAGACAGGCAATGCCCCTCCCACAGGGTCTGGGTGACATGGCTGTTCACATGTGATCCCAAGAAGTGGGGGCTACGGGGAGACGCCCTCTCTTGGCCTCAAAGCTCAGGTCGGGGCTAAGGCCATCTGCTTCACAGAGACTCTGGACCTACAGCAGAAGGAGCAGTGAGCTGGGAGCCTGAGGCTGGTGTTGTCGTTATAGCTGGTTACCATGTGATCTTGGGGAAGTCATTTCCCATTTTTGGACCTTGAGTCCCTCGTCTGTGGTTTCCAGATTGGGTTCTGGAGGAGCTATTGTGGGTCTTGGAGGCATCTCAGAGAAGCCTTTGGGAGAAGGCATGCGGACATGTGAGGCTCTGAGCCCTAAAACCAGCTTGGGCCAGAGCACCTCCCTTTGCTTTCATCCACAGATAAGCCATGCTTCAAGGAAGATGTCCTTTGAAGAAAGAACACGGAGGATTTTTCTGAAAAACTGAAAACTAATGGCTTAGATGTTCTCTCCCGTCTCTTCAGGAGCCTGGGCCTCAAAGTGGAGCCATCCCGATTGGTCAGTCAGCCAACACCAAGCACGGGCAGACAGCTGGCCTATGCCAGCTGCCAAAGCTCTGCAGAGGAAATCAAACCTTGACTTATTCCCAGGAGCCTCCAGTCTGATGTGGCAGGGATATAGCACACGTATGAGGACTTCTGTGCTCACGGCAGACATTACTAATCAATCATAGCCCTCTGTACTCCAGAGATCATATGTAGACTCATACCCTCTGTCAGTCCAGTGCTCCAATCTAGTCTGGCCAGTTGTTTCCAAGGTGCCCCTCCCCTGTCAGTCACCTACGTCTGTTCTAACAGACACAAGTTTCGCAAGGTGCTATGGGCTCCTACAAGAGGGAGAATCTCATGAGATAGGAAAAAAGTCTACAGAATGGAGAGAAAATGGCAGGCATGGGTTGAATGACTCTTGAGAAGCAGAATTAGGAGGATTTGGAGGTTTTGTTCTATTTTGAGTCTGGAGCAGTGGAAGCCAATGGAGGGGAGCCACAGGCCATGATTGATTTTAGGTTGACCCTTCCACCGGGGCCACTGTAGATGGGATTGTCTTCTTTAGGAGGGAGTTGAGATTGGTGAGCCCACCACGGGAACTATGTCTTCTAGGCCCTAGTCAACCCCCCCTCAAGACGGCTGCATACCTACACACCTCCGTCTCCAGCCAGTTCTACTGGGATTTCCTTCCTCCTGCCCTTCCAAAGGTTCTCTCCCTGCCTCTACTGCATCCTTGTCTCCTCTTTCATCCATCAGACTTGCCCTGCCTGTATTCTGCCTCCTCCATCCAGGCAGCTCAGCCATGCTGACCTATGTGTGAGTACTCTTGCAAGGAATGGCTGAGGGTTTCCTGTGCAGGTCATGCCTGGAGTAGACAGTAGAGGCCAGAGAGAGGCTAGGAGATGCTTAAAGATGGGACAACTAGAGAAAATAAACAGCTTCTCCTGGCAGCAAATCCTACTGGAACAAACAGACACATTGCGAGCTACAATTGGACACACTGTGAGCTACAATTGGACACACTGTGAGTTACATACAGACACATTGTGAGCTACATACAGACACACTATGAGCTACATACAGATACACTGTGAGCTACATACTAACACACAATGAGCTACATACAGACACACTGAGTTATATATGGACACAATGGGAGTTATATTTGGATACACTGTGAGCTACATACAGATATACTGTGAGCTTCATACAGATACATTGTGAGCTACATATGGACACACTGTAAGCTGCATACGGACACACTGTGGTCTCCATACAACATATTGTGGGCTGAAGTTATCCCTCCCAGACCCCAAGAGACCACCCTGGTCATTTTCATCACCTCCTAACCCACACTGGCCACAGACCCCAAGAGGCCATAGCCTGATGACAAGGGGTCCTACTCATGCTGACCTACAAATTAGATAAATGAAATGTCTGGTCACCTACCTATGACTGTTTTTTTGTTCGTTTGGTTTTGAAGATAGAAAGACACTTGTATTCATAAAGGGGGAACTTATGGATGCGTGTCTGCTAGACTCACAGCCAGCTGTCATCTGCAGTGTTTGCAGGCAATGAATGAGAAAGCCAGGCTAGCATGGCACAGGACCCCATGGACCGGCTGCATGGGCATGGAGGGGCATCTCAGAATGGTATTCACAGCACAATCTGTCACCACCCGGAAAAGTGGTTCCCAGAGAAGTGGATACAAAGGAGCCCATGTTGGCAGGCCTGAAAGGAGAAGGAAGTGGAGACCACAGTGTGATGCAGAGGAAGGATCGGCAGGCTCTGACAGCAAGTCTTTGCGCTCATCCCCTTTCTTAACATTTGTCCCTGAGATTTATCCATTAAGCCACAAGCAGCCCTTAGGGGTCCAGGACAGAATCCTGCAAATCTTTGTGCCCCAGGAGGAGGCAGCCAGCTGGTTCCTGGGCCTGGCTAACAAGGAGTGGGAGGCTGGGGGAGAGGGAAGGGAGGGGCACAGTCAGAGCATCAGAGTTAGGAAGCCCTGGGCTGTAGGAAAACTTGGAGTGTGCCTCCAGAGGTAGTCCAGGGGGCAGGAGGAGGAAAGACTCCCAGCCCTGTTAGCCTGTTCCTCACACTGTGTCGGCCTTCTCAGGCTCAGATGACAAGACACCCCCTGCGTTCCTGGCCCAGACATGAATGAATGAATGTCTACAGAAGGCTCCTATGGGCAGCTTGCACTCGCTCCAGCTTCCAGATTATTTATTTCACTCCACTAGCAAATTTCTCCTGGCGATTTTTGCTCTGGATGAGTCTCCCTGGTTTCAGTGGGTCAGAAGGTAACCTGCCCTCACACCCACCAGAGCCTGGCCTCCCTCAGGGACGTGACAGATGGGAGATGCTGGTGGATAAGCTCCGGCAAGTCCAGGCTCCTCGCTGTTGCCAGACAGGAGGATAGAACCTCATTCCCAGAGACAGGCTCCGAGAAGAGGGACTTGCCTGAGAACTGGACCAGTACCTAAAGGAGCTGACATCCAGTTTGGGGTTTGGCCTCAGTCCCAGGGGTCTCTGATAATGACCCTGCCTAGGTCTCCTTGGGCATTGATGTTAGGTGTGAGCCTGGGAGAGGACAGAGGACGTGTCCCTCTGAGCAGCCTGGGGAACTCCATGGCTGTGCTCTAGCTCTCTGTTCTCTTCTCCAGGGGCGAGGGGGGGGGGCAGAAGAGCAGGGCCAGGTTGGAACCCCAGATAGCTCAGAGGGTGATAGGCGACTTGGTGGTCTAGGTGTCCATGGACCTTTGGTCCTTATTGGATGAGTTGTCCCTTGGTTTCTTGATCCAAAACATGGCACTGTCCCCAGAACAGGACCATTCCACTGTTTTGATTGTCCTGGCTGAGGTGAGTGTACTGTCTGCCAGACAGCCCACACAGAGAAGCCATCTCCACAGTGGCTTGGATGCCTGGGGTTAGCACAGCTGAGGGTCCAGGCTGGACAGCAGCTGGGGTTCATAGAGGGGACACAGGTTGGTGGTACAGCTACTTTCTTTCATGACACACAGAGAAGTCCCTATACATCATATTTTGCACTTCAGATGGGGCCCTGGCATACTGACATACCAAAGTTACAGACCGAAAGCTTCTCTTCTGGACCAGTATTCGCCTCCATCGCATCATCCGCGCAGTGGGTGAGGCACTCATTCAGCAAATCTTTACCCAGTACCTGCGAAGCCGAAGCGCTGGGTACCGTGAATAAAGCTCTGAGCAGCACAGACAGGATGGCTCTACTCCTGAATCACACCTCACTGACCTCTTGGCCTGGCTGCAGCCTCAAGTTTACAGAGAGGATGAAAAGCACCTCCCAATTTTGTAGCCCAGACCAGCCTATTTATGCGTTCATTTATTTAGCAAATGTTTTTGAGAACCTAGTATGTGTTAGGCTTGATTTGAGACAATGGAGTGAGATCAATGAACAAAATAGACAAAGTCCCTGTCCTGGTGGGGGTCCATTCTCCCAGCCAATAGGAAGTAATAAGCAAACAAAGCCATCTCTGCAGCAGACAGCGAGTGAGCTGGAGGAAAACTAGACAAGAATGGGAACGATGTGGCTTTGTCAACTTAACACAACCTCGATTCGCCTGGGAAGAGAGTCTCAGTGAAGGACTCTCCACATTGGGTTGTCCTACAAGGGGATTGCGGGTGGGACGACCCAGTCCACTGCGGGTGACACTAGTCCCTAGGCAGGGGTCCTCAGCTGGATGAGAATGGAGAAATCAAGCTGAGCACATGCAAGCAAGCATGCATCCATTTCTGTCTGCTCCTGACTGTGAGTGTCACGTGACTAGCTGTTTGAAGTTCCTGCCTTGACTTCCTTACAAGGACAGTCTGTAGCCAGGAATTATGAGCAGAAATAAACTCCTTCCTCCCCTAAGTTGATTTTCACGCAGGTTTCCAGTCATAGCAATAGAAATGAAATTAGGTTTTAGAAGGTGGCCAAGGACATTGTTGCTGAATGAAGGCCCTGGGGGAGGTTTAGCTGTAGAAGAGTGGATAAGGATATTGTTTAAGAAATGGCCAGGGGACCATGGTGCTGGAGTGAGTGAGGGACACTCTCTTTGAGCTTGTAGGGGGCTCAGTGGTGTTCCCCAAGAGGTACCCCTATGTACCTCTTGGAGTTAAGAAGTCAAGTGTCCTTCTGAGAGAGGTGGGAGAGGAGGAGTCAGGACTGGCAGGGAAGGTAATATGAAGAGGAGATGTCTCAGGAAAACACACGGAGAGATGCACCCGCAAGCCAAGGAATGCAGCAGCTCCCAGCCGGAAGCTACAGGAAGGATTGTCCCCTGCACAAAGCGTGGCTCCAGGGCTAAGGAGATAGCTTAGTGGATAACAGGGCTTGCTCTGTAAGCATGGTGACCTAGCTCAAATCCGCAGCACCCGTGTAAAATGAAGGGCATGCCTGTCACCAAGGAGCAGGAACAGAGATAGGCAGGGCCTCCAAGAGGTGCCAATGTGGCTGAAACTTTAAACTTTGATTTAATGAGAGAGCCAATCTCAGGGCAGTTAGGCAGAGGGTGATGACAGAGGAAGACTTGTTCTTACACACACACACACACACACACACACACACACACACACACAGAGGCATAGATATATGGTCCTGAATTCAGACCTCTGGTTTTGTGACCTAGGAAAGAATCATTTTCCACTGTTTGGGCTGAGTTGTCATAGCAGCCATCTAGGAAACTACTGTAGGTGACAGGTGCATGCTCACAGCCAACCACATCCACTCTGAGTTGGACGGGAAGTGTCAAGAGCACTGAGCAGGGAGTGGGGGTGGTATGACCTTCACTTTCGGGGACCCCGGGGGCTGTCACATTGAGTCCAGCAAGAGGCGGGTTGGAGGCAAGAAAAGGGACCTTCTGTTATGCGCAGACACCGGACAAGCAGGTGTTGAGCTTCAGCAGGTGGCTAGCACAGGGAATGGCAAAAGAAGCCCAGGACCCGGGGTTGGCTCCCCAGACCTCGCTGCCCAGGACAGTGTAGAGAAAGGACTCCATGAGGTCGGGCTATGAGCTGGCAGGGAAGGGAGAATGCTACTTGTACCGTGACAACGGTGACTGCCTGCATCTTGCCAACTGCTCTCCGCGTGATTTTTTTTCATGTTGTCTTTGGAAGAACTACAGGAAAAGGTGGGCAGATTCTGCAGATGAGGACTGTGGCTGGCTTTAAAGCGTAGGACGAGTGAGGGCAGAACTGAAGTGTGAAAAGTACCATACAGAGCCAAGCCTGAGACTCTCTTCCTCTCAAGGTGGGAAAGAGCTAGGCCACCGTCACCCAGCCAACCAGGAAGAAGAGCTGGGATTCCAACCCAAGACCTTCATGGTTCACAGGGCACAGATTCATGTGTGCATAAAGCCCCAAAGTCACCCTTCTGACGTGGGTAGGGATTCAGCTTTTGAGAACCACAGGGGCACAGGCAAAGGAATCAGGAGGAACAGAGCAGGCCAGGCTCAGACGGTTTTCTTGGACCAGCCCTACCCAGCTAGGCAAGCACCAGCATCCTAGGAGGATGACACTTCTGCCTCCACCAGGTCTAGTGGCAAGCCTTTAAGGAGCCAGGATCATTGTCCTGGTGCCATAGAGGCATGCACCTGGAAAGAGAGCCAGGGCTCGGTGAAGGCCCGCTTCTGAGTGGGACCCACCTGGGCCCTGATGACCCCTCCCAGGTCTTCCGGATTAACCTCATCAGCAAGGCCTCGGCAAAATGAGCCACATGCCAGCAACTTGGTTTTAATGGTTTCCAGATTCGCAGCCTAATCACTATGCGGTTCTAAATCAGAAGCGATGGCAGGAGCATCGAGTTGGTTTCAGTGACACAAGGAATGAGGGATTACATGTTCTGAGTGGCTGCCTGGGGACCCCAACCCCCATCGGCTTGCCGGGTATTTTGTCTCTTCTTGTAGCTGTTCCTAATAACTACATCAGGCCGGAGAGTGGAGTAGGAGGCTGACACCTTCCATAAAACAACTGTGGAGAGTGGGCCCAAGGGAGGCCCGGCTGATGGGCAGGAAAAAAATGAAACATGGCATGGTAGCCAGCGGTGGGGCCNGCCAGCCGGCAGCGTGTGGAACACATGCATTTGCCCAGCTGGCCTTGTGATGCCACGGGGTTGGAGAGGGACAGCAGAAGAGCAAGGAGCGGCATGGGCTAAGATACACTGAGAGCAGGTGCCAGCCTCACCCCTCCATCCGCCTCACACGCATAAACACACACCTGCACACCCCTTGACTAAGCTCGCCTCCAATATAACTGGCTACCGGATTTATGTCAGTCACAAGCCTGAGACTTCTTTTGGGAAACCTTACATTGTTCTGAGAATCTGATAGAAAAAAAAAACACCCTATTCTCTCTCCATGAAAAACGTGTACATGCAAGACATGCAAGGCTTGGGAATTCCCATCCCAGGGCACCTCTCCAGGTAGGTCCCTAGATAAGCTTTGGTTGGGGCTAAGATGCATTGCTAAGACCATAGATATATGGGGCTTCTCCAACTTGGCCTTTTTGACCCCATGATCTACTGAGGGAAAGATATGAGAGTAAGGTTTGGGGCTACTCCAAGGAGGGGTGCAGAGTGATGTCGGCTCGGGCTTTGTTAGAGCCCCACCCCTGAAGGTGGAGGTACCAAAAGGGGGGCTGTGTAAAAGAATTCCATGAAAGGTACTATGTGGGAAAACCCACATTGTCACAGGGCTACACCTTCCTTTAGATCTGTGCCTTCTAATAGATACACATAAATAAACTAATAAATTTGATATTATAAGTAAATATGTAACTCCTTTCCCAGTGGCCTAGCAGAATACACATTCAAGTTCTCTTTAGGGAGAAAGAAAATCCCTCTGTATTCTGGGCTTCGTTCATCACTTTAGTCTGTGGTCTGCTGGCTCTCTTGCTGGGGCCCTGAAGTAAGACAGAGACATCAGGGCGGCTGCTGTGGTAAAGGAGACTGAAAACTGCGCCTCTTACGATGGCCAGGAAGCGCAGAGGGAGACAGGAAGAGGAAGAGGAAAAGGTAGCTCATTCCAGGGCCCAGGATCAGTGACATATTCTCTCTAACCAAACCCCACCTTTTCCTCAGCTCCCAATCATGTATCTCACTGGTTAACTGATGAGGGCAGAGCCTTCAGGAGCCAATCATCTTCTTCCGTGATTGGCTGAAGAACTGAACTTTCAACACGTGAGCCTTTTGTGGCATGTATTATGTAGCGGGAATTCTTTTGACCACCAGTCCCCAAATAATGGCATGGAGGCTTGCTAATTATGAATTCTTGCTTATCTTAGGCTTCTTCACAAGTAGCTCCTATAACTTAAATTAACCTGTTTACATTAATCTACATTTCGCCATGTGTATCGTTACCTCTCCTCCATTCTGGACATCCGACTATCTCCGTGTCTGGCTGGCTTAATCCCACATGCCCCAGAGTCTTCCCGAGTTCCCCTCTCTCCCTGAAGTCTCGCCTATCCTTTCCTGCCTCACTATTGACCATTAAGTTCTTTATTAAACCAATCAGAAGGTGTCTTAGGCAAAGAAACTTCTTCACAGTGTAGAGAAAGATTATTCTACAACAGTATTAGTCGCTGTGTCCTTGACAAATTATCTGGCTAAAGCGACTTGAGGAAGGAAGGGTTTATTTGGATTCAGTTGGAAGGGAAAGTCTGGGATGGTGAGAATTCATAGCAGCTGGTCACATGGCATCCACAGTGAGGAGGTTGGAGGTGCTGGGGTTCAGCTCACTCCCTCTTTATATATATATATANATCCCAGCCAGTGGGTGGGTGAGTCTAGATCCCATAGGGTTTACAATGGACACTAACTATCACAGGGCGGCACTTCACATCCTAATGCTAACCTCTTTACCTGCCTCGGTGAGCCCTTACATCCTCCATCTCTTGGGAGCACTGAAGTTATAAATAATTGGTACTATTCAGGCTGGACCACAAAGGAGGGTTTTGTTGTTGTTGTTCCTCCATTAAACCAATGTTTTTGAGGACTGTGCGCCAAGGACTCTGGATCCAGCTGGGGAGAGCATAAAAATCTCCACCCTTGGGAGCTGACACTCCCGTGAGAGACTCAGATGACCAATTCAGAAATAAATGTATACTGCCGAGAGAGAAACAGAGCACAGAAGAGGGATAGGAGAGAATGGAGAGGGGACATTTTAGGAAGACAGGATGGCTTTGCCAAGGAAAGAGGATGAGAAGGGCTGGAAAGATAGCTCAGTAACTAAGAGCACTGGCTGCTCTTCCAAAGGGCCCAGGTTCAGTTCCCGGCACCCACATTAGGCAGCTCACAAGCACCTATAACTCCTCCTCCAGGGAATCTGATACCCTCTTCCGGCCTCCATAGGTACCTGCACACATGTGTACACACACAAACACATAAATAAAAACAAAATAAACCTTTATAAAGAAATAAATAGAAGCAGACCTGAACTCCAGCTGTGCCATATTTAGTAACAAAACCCAAGGACGGGGGAGGGCCACGAAGCAGGGGCTGTAGAGAAGACACTCTTCCCATTTGCATAAGGCGAAAAGCAGGATCCCATCTCCTGGTGAGTTCCTGAACTGCAGATGATGACCATTAGACCCAAGTGTGTCACAGCTTTCTGTGACTATGACAAAATGCCTGAGGTAAGTGGCCTGAGAAGAGGAAAGGCTTTTGGCCTTTGACTCAGAGGGTTCAGTCCACAACTGGTTGGCTCTATTGCTTTGGGGACTGTGGCAAACCAGAACATCATGGAGGGAGGATGCGATGGATCAAAGCTGTTCACCTTCTGGCAGCCTAGAAGCCAAAGAGAGGAAGAGGCCTGCACACCATCATCACCTTCAAGGCACTCCCCTAATGACCACCTTCCTCCCCCTAGTTCCCAAGCCTCCCGTGCCTCCCAGTGGTACCAGAGGCTGGAGACCAAGTCTTCAACACTTTGGCCTTTGGGGAACAATGAGAATCCAAACTGTGAATCTGTCTTCCAGACTCTCTTGTAGCTAGTGTTCTGGGTTCAAAACTGGTCCTGCCAATCTAGTTAGTTTTTAACAATGGACACTAAGACCCTGTGACCCAGTGATGACCTATAAGCCTCTCTAAAAGGCCAGCCTGGCAGACTCAACAGCCAGGAGGGACAAAACTATCTGCCAAGGGCAAACAACACCACCGAAAAGACATTTTTCAGGCTGGGAGGTCTTACAGTGTGGGGAAATCAGGAAATACAGGAAAACCAGAAAAGAGACAGATGACAAGAGGTAGCACAGCCCAGTGGCAGTCACAAACCTGTTTTAATCTGTTTCCCTTAGCTGTGTGACTGAGCAAGTTATTAACCGCTCGGGGCCTCCATATCCTTATCTATTTAGAAATAACAGACCCTGATTACTGCCCTTGCACAGCTGAGATAAAACAGATCAAAGTCCAGTGCATGGCAACACTCAGCAACAGAAGGTATCACCAGCACATCAGAGGGGACATTCATAAGCTCCACCATCAAATGGGAGTCCTGGGGGCAGCATCTGCCACCCTCCCAGCCTCTCTGTGAGGCAGGTAGCATTGCTTCCGTTGTAGAAGAGGATCTGTGAGGTGGGCCTGGCCAGTTGCGGGTGCTGGAGAGGAACCCAGACGTCCTGATCCCATGTTTATCTCTTAGTGAGGTACATGGGGTCTTAATGAGACTTTTTGGGTGTGGGGACTTCTCAGGCACTTGAGGACCTAAGGCCCGGCCTCTTCCCAACCCAACTACAAAGGGAAATCCTGACTGCACTGTTTCCTGGCTCTGCAGGCTCCCTGCATGGAGCTAGGACACACCCCACCCAGGTTGAGCACAGCACTGGGTTGGGTGTAGGTTCTAAAGGAGGTGAGCTGGAAAGCCAGTGTAGTACCCAGCACACCCTGTGTGGCCTTGAAGAAGGCCCTCTCTTCTTTGGCTCTGGGATGCCCATCTGGAAGCCTGGTGTAAGGCCTGCAGTGGGTAGGAGGAATCCCTAAAGACATGGGGTCCTCGTTCCCAGAATATATGGCTCGGTGCCATGAATGGGAAAGGTATTTTTGCAGGTGCATGGGTTTATGAGTTAAGTGCTTTGAAACAGAAGGCCACCCAAGTTAATGATATGGGTTGCTATGGGCCGGGGCCCTTCTTAACTGTGGGGTACAGGGAGGGGGGCAGAGGGACCTTTCTGGCTTTGAGTATAAAGGGGGACCAAAGAATGCAGGCACTTTTATAAGCTGGAAAAGTGAGAATCATATTCTGCCCTAGACCCAGAAAAAGTGCCCAGCTCAGGCAACACCTCCACGTCAGTCCTGTGAAATCCATTCTGAATGCCATAGCTACAAGCACTCGGATTTATATCTCATTAAGCCCGCATCTGGAGCCTGTCCTAGTTAGTTTAATGACCAACTTGACACAATGTAGAGTCCTCTGTGAGGAAAAGACTGGCTGAGGAATTGTTTGAATCAGATTGACCTGTGGGCACGTCTGTGGGGGACTATCTAAATTGTTCATTGATGTAGGAGGGCCCAGCCACCATAGGCGGCAGCATCCCTAGGCCTGTGCTCTGGGGCCATCGAAGAAAGTTAGCTAACCATGAGACTGTGGATGAGCCAGAGAACAAGCAAGCAGGCTGCGTTTCTCCATGGATTTGAGAGCAAGCCAGCAGGCTGTGTTTCTCCATGGATTCGCCTCCAGGTTCCTGCCGTGAGCTCCTGCACTGAGTCCCCTCACTGACGGAGTGTAGCCTGGAGGTGTAAGCTGAAATAAACCCTTTCTGTCCCAAGTTGCTTTTAGGTCAGAGTGTTTTATCACAGCCACAGAAAGGGATGTAGGACAGGACAATTTATTCTAACAGCCACAGGAAATGATCCCTGCTGCTCGAAGATATTCAGCACTGTCTAGAAACAGCTGCTGAGACTGAATTGGTGCCAGAAGGCACAGGGACCCCAGGTCTACAAAACTTTCCTCAGGGATGGAAGGTTTGAACTCTGCTATCTGCTGGCTAGGTGTGGCTGTCGAGTGAAAGGCGGGCTGCAGCCTAGAGGCGAGTGTTTATTTCTCTTTAATTTTGATTTAAATTGAAATATCTAATCATGGAAAGCAACCCCTGTGTAAACAGAAAGTTCAACTACAAAGCGCTGTGCAGGGCTTGGAGCCAGAGTCCACGAGAGAAACTGAGCCAGCCTAGGGGTCGCAGGGTCCTTGTCCCTTGCCGAGTCCAGATGTCTGCCTTTCCTTGGCTCTCAACATAGCTGGGCTAATTATGCGGTGACCTCTTTGTGTCCTCACGCCCTGAGGTCCCAGAAGAAGGACTACTCCTCTCTGTGGTGTAAACTTGGGCACTCAGCCACTTTCAAAAGCCAAGATGCAGGTCTTGGCTGTCAGGAGACTGTGCAGGCCAGAAGACTCTGGCAACGCCACCCTGGACATCTGCACTCTGCCCGTTCAGGGCACCGTTGCTCTTGCAGCAAGGTTGCATTCAACTGCACACTGGCCGCTTGCTTTGTAACTGGGTCCTGAAATCCAGGGCCAAAAACACTGGAGGAAAATGCTGCACCACTGGAGTACATTCCCACCCTCACCCCAGCCGTGTGTGTGTGTGTGTGTGTGTGTGTGTGTGTGTGTGGACAGCTGCATTCACTCATGCAAACAGATGTGGAGGCCAGAGGTTGATATTGGCATGCTTTCTTTGACCCTTCACCACCTTATTTTCTAGACAGGGTCTCCCCCCAAACCTGGAACCTACCATTTTGACTAGACAGCCCTGGGACTCCATTTGTCTCCACTCCACCCACACTGGGGTTACAGGCACACAATACCATGTCCAACTGCTTATGTGGGTGCTGAGGATTCGAACTCAGGTTCTTATGCTTGCACCACTAGCCCTTTACGCACTGAGCCATCTTCCCCACTACCCTGCCTTCCTTTTTCTTCCTTTAAGGTAGGATGTTACCAGGTTGCCTGAGTCGGTCCTGGACTCTGCAGCACAGACAGGCCTTAAGCTTGTGGTCTTGCTTCCGCCTCTCACCTAAGAGACGACACAGGTCAGCATCACCACTCCTAGCCCCTTGATCTCTTGGAGATGAAAGAATGTCCCGAGTTACTCAGTTACTTGGTCTCTTTGGAGTTATCTGGGCTCCTAGGAGGCCAGCTGCTTCTTCAGGCTCTCAGGATGTAGTCATCTGATCATCTGAGCATTCTAAGTCTGGAGTGTATTTTTCTAGCTAGAGGGTTGATAGCCTTCCCTAGATTTGCAGAGGGATCTGTGATCCTGAAACCATCAGGAAAGGGTCAGTGAAATGGCTCAGTGAGTAAAGGCCCTTGCTGCCAAGCCTGATAAACTGAGTTCAATGCCTGGCCCTGACGTGATAGAAGAAGAGAACCAATTCTTCTGAGTTGTCCACACTCAGGCATGCACATGCATGGGCATGCAAATAAATTACGCAATTTAAATATAAAAAGACAAGGGTCAGAAAACCTTGCTTTCTCATGGCCTGACCTGCCAGACACCTGTTTCTGCCCCACTCCAGTACTCAACAACACTGGACCCACAGCCTTTCGCCATCTTTGGGGTCCCCCTTTTGTCCCACCCATCTTCACTTCCTGTCTCCCACTCCCCACCCACCCAGCCAGGCTCATCAATGGGAAGGAGAAAGCCACATCAGGTGGAAAGACAAAGAGAGACAAAGGGGGTGCATGTACACACAGGCCGGTCTCAAAGAGAGGATTCCGAGAATTACAATTGATTTTTCCACCATCAATGAAGCATGAGCCTGTGTGATTGCATCTTGAAGAGATTTATAATTATTCATCGAAACTGGGAAGATAATTAAACTTCATTAAATGCAGACATGACAAGCCTTCAGAGCGAGCTGAGACCTCTGCTCGGGGTTCAAGATAGGAGCAGGCGATGGGAGCTGAGCTGTCAGCTGGGAGGTGGGGGCTGAAGAGGCTGGGAGGGAGGCTCTTTTCTGAGAGAGCA
>LOEQ01000689.1:246097-267018 GCA_001685075.1 Bramus lutescens | reverse complement strand
CTCTGGAAGAGCAGCCTGTGCTCTTAACCTCTGAGCCATCTCTCCAGTCCCTCTCCATTTTTTAAACATTTATTTATATTTATAGCCATGCTTGTGTGTGTGCTTGTGTATGTTCACATGTTTGAGGGTGCTCTTGCCCTAGGAGACTAGAAAAGAATGTCAGTTCCCATGGAGCTGGAGTTACAGGCAATTGTGAGACATTTGATGTGGATGCTGATGTTTAGAAACTTCTGAGCAGCTAGGGATGTAGCTCAGTTGGTGGCCTGCTTGCCTGGCATGCACAAAGCACCAGTTTCAATTTCTAGCACCATGTACATGGGTATACTGGTGTACACCTATAAACCCTGGAGATGGAGGCAGGAGGATAAGAAGTTCAATATTATCCTTAGCTACATAGAGAGTTTAGGGCCAACCTAGGTTGTGTAAGATCCTCTCTAGAAATATAATTTAAAGAATAGTTCATACAGGAAATAAGTTACAATCATGATGGTACACGCTTATAATTGTAGCACTTAGGAAGCTGAGGCAGGATGATCACAGGTTTAAGGATAACCTGGACTCTAAAAAAAAAAAGACACAAACTTTAAGCAGGAGTCAGCAGAAAGAGCAAGCACAGGCTAACCTAGCAAACACTGAATTTCTACACGGGATAGAAAACATGCATATATCTTTCTATGTAAAACTGAGCATCAAAAGATTGACAGGGCCAGCAAGACAGATCAGTGAATAAAAGCGTTTGTTGTGTAAGTCTGATGACCTGAATTCAACATGTGAACTCACAGTGGAAGGAGAAAAGTGATTTCCAAAAGCTGTTTTCTGACACACACGTGAGGTGGTCATACGTGCACCTGTTACTCTGTCACACAAAAATAATGAAAACAACCCTAGTTATAACCCCAGGACCCACAAGGTGGAAGGAACCATCCCACTGCCTGAAATGCTGATTTTATTTTTGTTTGTTTGGTTTTGGTTTCTCTGTGTAACAATCCTGACTGTCCTGGAACTAGGTCTTGTAGATCAGGCTGGCCTCAAACTCACAGAGATCCTCCTGCCTCTGCCTCCTGAGTGCTGGGATTAAAGGCGTGCACTGCCACCACCTGACTTGAAACGGTGATTCTAAAAAGAATCAAGGACCTGGGAACAAGCAATGTCATAACTGAAATCCAAAGCACAGTCTTAACTAGCAAGGATGAGCCAGAAGGTGAGATATGACTGAGAAGAGAATTTGTGACCTGAAAAGAAGCTAAACCCCACACTTCTTAGAGAAAGAGAAAGAAATAGAAAACACAAAAGAGAGACTGGAGATAAATCATGGGGGCCTAGCAGGAGGAGGTGTGAGGACAGCAGAGACTCGAGTTCAAGGAGAGAATGAATAGCTGAGACTTTTCCAGAGCAGTTGAAAACCTTCCAACTCTCAACAAATCCCAAACAAAACAAATAGATCCCTATCTGAGCACACCTTGCCCTAACCGCAGCATATCACTAAGTGGAAATCTTTAAAGCAACTGGAGATAAAAGGCTGCTGAGAGGAGACGTAGCATTGACAGGTGGCAAGGTTCTCACTGGAAGACTCTGGAAGCCAGGACAGGAGGACAACACCTTCAAAAAGCCGACAGAAGACAACTGTCATCCGAGCATTCAAAGCCTCTGAAATGGTTTTCCGAGGAGAGCAGAATCAAGACATTTTCTGACACACAGAAACAGGCAGAGTTTGCAGCCAAGAACCTCACTCAGCCGAGGCCTGGAAAACAAACCTCGGGAGGAACGGTTGGTGCAAGCCAAAGCAGGGTAATCGGGACGGCAAATGCAGAAACACGGCAGTGTGTGTATGAGCAGTGCATTTGAGCTGGAAGCAGGCACAGGGCGAATGTGTACTCAAGGTCCTGCAATTGCACAAGGGGGAGGGTGCAGAAATTGTAGGTAACAATTATAATCTAAATATGCATGTCAAATTTTCTATGGTAATTATAGGAGATTAGAAATAGCATTATTATAACTGCTACATTAATAGGGAAAAAATAGAATAATGTAGGGGCTGAGCCTCAGTCAACAATGGGAGGATGGGGGAGGGAAAGAAAGAGGGAAGGGAGGAGGGGAAATCGGGGACCAGAGAGCAAGGGGTTCAAGGTCAACACAGTACATTTTAGATGTCAAGTAAAGACTAAATTCCAGGTCTCCCATCCCCCAAATCCAGTGCTTTCCCCCCCCCCAAAATCCCAGCACATTCCCCACCATCATTGCAAAACCAAAAAGATGCTGAATCCCCAGCTGCAAGGGAAGCACTCTGTCTTAGATTGCTTTCTGTTGATGTGGTACATCCGTGACGGGAAGCCACTTGGGGTAGGAAGGGTTTGTCTGGCTTCCAAACAGTCAGTCATCAAGGAAAGCCAAGGCAAGAATTCAAGGCAGGACTCTGGAGGTAGGAACTGAAGCAGAGACCATGGAGGGGCACTGCTTGCCAGCTTGTACCGTTCCTGGTGCTCAGCAAGCTTTTTTATTTAGCCTACACCCACCTGCCTAGGGATAGCACTACCCACAGTGGGCAAGGCTCTCTGACATCAATTAGAAATGGAGAAAATGCCTCACAGAAATGGCCACAGCCCAATCTGATTGAGACAATTCTTCAGCTGAAGTTTCCGTCTTCCCATGTGACTCTGAATTTGTGTCACGTTAGCAACTGTGACACACACATTGATGGAAAAGTATACGGACAGACTATAACAAAAGCATTTAGGGAGCTGAAAGACGGGCAGTAGTTCTTGCTATGTAAGCATGAGGGACTAAGTTCGAATCCCCAGTGTCCACGAGTAGAGCCAGGTATGGCCACATGCTTTTCTGTAACATTAGCACTCTGGGAAGCAGAGTCAGGAGGACGGCTGGGGCCTTGCTAGGGCAGGTCTAGTTTGAGGTTCAGTGAGAGAGCCTGTCTCAAACATTAAGCTGAGAATGACACAGGATGGTTCTCAGCATCCTCCTCGGGCCTCATTACTCCTGCACTTGGACACACATGTGGACATGGATGATCTCTCTCTCACACACACACAGACATGGATGATCACACACATATATGAACATGGATGATCACACACACACACATGGACATGGATGATTACACACTCACACACATACATGTGAACATGGATGATCACACACACATACACATGGACATGGATGATCACACACATACTTTAGTCAACAGATACTGAGTGCAATTACTGTTTTTCTGACAGAAGTCACTAACTTCTGCACAGCCACCTACAGCGTGGGCACCTGTGTGTGGTAAACCACTGGATACTCATGGTAACACCACGAGGTAGATGGTACCAGCTCCCCTTTCTCACAGACTTGGTACCCAAGGCAAAAGGAGGAGAAACAGCATCCCCAAGTCACACAGCCAAGGAGTGGCATTGCAAGAACATGATCTCAGAAAGCCAGGCACCCTCCACTCCGCCCTGCCTCCCCTCAGGCTCATGGAAGGAGGCGGTGTCCTAGAATTGTACCACTTAGAGCTGGAGTCTGGGACAATACATAAAACAGCTGTGATAGCCCATTCGGGGTGCCTGGTAGAAATCTGAATATGGAGTCATTATTAGTATTATTAGTATTAGTCAATATTAGTCATTATTACCGCTACCACGCTTGTATCTGGAATTGTGATCACCATGTTATGCTTATACAAGAGGACATACACAGACACTGGAGTCTTTAGAGCAGAAACACCAGGATGTCGGTGGCTTTCAAGTGTTTCAAGGGAAAAGGGCAGTAAGTCAGATCTTGTCAAGCGGGACTCCTAGATGCGTGGGTGCTAAAGCATCAATAGCAGACCACACCCACTCTCACAATGGCCATGTCCTGTCATTTCTTACCAGCTCGGCCAGGAAATTCTGCCAGCCAGAGCAGGGCTGTCTTGTGGGTGTGTCCCACTAAGTGGCTGAAGCCTGGGTGGTCTCGAGTGGCCAGGGCTTGTGCAACTCAGCTGGACTTCATGGCCCTATCTGCCCTCACAAGCTACAGGCATCCTCAGGGGTGTGAGACAGGGGTAGGGAAAAGACACTGAGGTCACAGATGCTGTGTGGCTCAAATGTGACACTGCTGTCCCATTGGTCAGAGCAAGCCTCTGGCCAGACTGAGAGTTGAAGTGGGACGTGAAAGGCCAGGATCACTGCTGCCATCAAAATGTGCTACAACTGGATTGTGATTGTGTGCAGGTGCCCCCAGAGGCCAGAAGAAGTGGCCAGATTCCTTGGAGCTGGAGTTATAGACATTTGTGAGCTGCTTCATGTGGGTGCTGGGATCTGAGCTCTGGCCCTCATGACTGAGCGGTCTCTCTCCAGCTCCCGTGTTTTATTCCATTTATTTATTTATGTGAGGAGCACACATGTGTGTGGAGGTCAGAGGACAACCTCCAGGAGTTGGTTCTCTCCTTCCACCATGTAACATGAGGATCAAACTCAGGTCATCAGGATTGGTGGCAAGCACCTTTACCTAAGGAACCATCTCCTGACTCCCTAGCCTTTTTTTTTTAATGGGTTCTGGGGAATCTGTGTTTATATAATCCCCATACCTGCAGAATTGCATTATGATTTTAGTTCTTTGAAAGTTTCCAAAATAAAAAGCTAAAGACATGAAGCAGCAATAAGAAAAACAATGAACCACCATGTAACTGTTGGACTGACCAAATTCCAGACATTGGGACCACCATTGCTGATAAGTACAAAGATGACGGAAGCTGTGATCTCCGCCATTGGACAGCAAAGAGGTTCAGGCAGCCACCTCAGAAGCCCAGCTTGCCAACTTCCTTCTGAACTAAACATGCTCCATGTGCAGATATGGGATCACACTCCTCGGGAATCACAAGAATAACTGGAAATGTGCGCTACACAAAAACCTGCACACAGATGTGTACCGCAAGCCTTGGTCATTGTTTCAAAGCTTAGCAGCAGCCAAGACATCCTGCAGATGGGCGATGGACAAACTGTGAGACAAACAGACAGCAGAATAGAATTCAATGCTAAGAATAGTTGAGCTCTCAGTGGGGCTGAGGAGACGACTCTCAGTTCTTGCTGCACGTCCATGAGGACCTGAGTTCATCCCCACCACCCACAGAAAAGCCAGCATGATGATGAGCCCCTGTGGTCTCAGCACTGGGAAGGCAGAGACAGGGAGAACTCTGGAGTTCATCGGTCAGCCAGGCCAGCTGAGTCAGTGAGCTGCAGGTCAGCGAGAGACTGTATGTCAAAAAAAAAAAAATGCAGCTAGCAATCTAGCAATTAACTAAGACACCTGACATCATCAGCCTTTGGCTTCCACATGCGCATGCACATATAATTGTGTGCCTGTGCCAACATGCATGCATACATGTACACACATACATCCATACAGAGAATACAGTTTGCTGTTTTTAAGATTGATTTTTATGTTTTATGTGTGTATTGAGTCTATCTACATATGTATGTGCACCGTATATAGCCTGCCATCCTGCCACTCACAACATGTACACCCCTGAGAGAGATCTCTGCAGGAAACTGTGGGCCTCATGTTTACCCACGCTCCACTTGAACAGAGGATTTGAGGTTGTCTGTGCATTCGGAGGTCAGAATAAGGGAAGCATCTCCCGCTGCCTCGTAACTTTTCTATGGATCTAAGACAAGTTCTTAAAAAGAAAGTTAAAGGGGGCAAAGGTCATAAAGAAGCCAATCTAATCATAGCCATGCTTTGCTTAAAGATTTGTCCTCCTGAGAACAGTCTCAGCGGCTTACCCAGCGAAAGCCACAAACCTGTCACCCACAGCAAAAACGAGCTCGCTGTGAACTGTGACGAGGGATTGAGGAAAGATGAACTTCTACATAGCACAGCAAGAATGAATCCTGATGGTGATAATGACCAGGAAAGGCAGGGAAAATCAGGGCCAGGGCCAGAACAATGGCTCGATATGCAGGGGGCTTCCCACCAACTGATAACCTGAGTTCAGTCCCTGGAACCATATGAAAGAAGAAGAAAACTCCTTCCTGAAAGTTGTCCTCTGAACTCCCATGTATGTGCGAATACACGCACGCACGCGCACACACACACACCAAGTAGGTGGGAAAAAGAAGGGAAAATCAAAAGCGTGTTTACAGTATGATGTAATCGTGTGAGGTTCAGGGTTAGAGAGAAAATGAATCTGTGGTCTTTACCTTGGGCGGTGTTTATCGGGAAGGGCACAGGAAGTGATGGCCTGCTACAGATATTCTGTGTATCGAATGGGTGACGGTTATGTGAATGTGTGTTGGTGGGAAAAAAAATCAGTTGTACCCTAAGGATATGTGCTTTATAAGATGTATCTCAAAAACCACAAACACACGCACACCAAACTCTTGAAACTTGGCTGGTTTCTCCATGACACTCAAACAAGATTCGAATCTCTTAACATTCAATTTAATTTAGTTGCATTTAATTGAGCATGTTTCTTCTCTCCCCGTCATGCCAGAAACGGCAAACAATATGGCCTGCTGTCTCCCTGCCCAATGCAGACGCAGATCCTTGTTCTGTGTGGGAACCTCATGGGACATGAGGCTGCCCAGACACCAGAAGGGAGGCATCCTTGATCCCTGATACCTTCCAGGCCATTTTAGTGAGCTTGTCCTTGTCATCCTGCAGGTGTCCCCTCCTCCCTCCGCCCTGGCTGCTGTAGCAGACCCACCCCTCACCGGTACACACTTTACAACCACTGTCAAACATAATGATTCTTACCCTGGAGAGAAATTGGGTTCCATTTTATATTTTATTGCCTCAAAAAGGACATTTTTTACCTTCCCACAGTCCGAAGCCAGCAGGAACAGGACGATAAATCTCAGAAAAGGTTTCCACCAAGATAGATGGTCCAGCCAGGAGACCACACTGTTCCAAGCAGAAAGCCAGAGAACAAACACCTACTGGTTACCTGTCCTCAGCTCCACCTATTCAACATCAGGGGACACGGAGGGAGGAGGGGCTGTGGCTGCAGGTCTGGAAGACCCACCTCTCACACCCTTATTCCAGCCTGTCACACCCTTATTCAAAGACATCAGTCCTTGGGTTCAACCCCCAGAACCGAATAAACCATGAATGGTGTGGTACCTGCATAAAAGCCTAAAACTTGGAAACTGGAGACAGGAGGATCAGTTCAAGGTCAGGCTAGCAAGACGGCTCAAGGATGACCTGGTAACCTGAGTCTGAACGCTGCAACACACACGTAAATGTGTGAGGAGAATGCTGACTCCACAAAATTGTCTTTCGATTTCCACATGTGCACCTTGGCACACCCCCCCCAACACATATGTTATGCACACATACACACAATATTTTTTATTTATAAAAAAGCTCAAGGTCATCCTAAGTTACAAACTGAATTTGAGTTCAGCCTGGGCTATATGAGCCCTGGCTCAAAATAAAAAGGTGTCTTTTCCCCTAAGGAACACAGAGGGTTTGCCAGACTCTCAAATGCACACCTGCCTCCTGCTTGCTTGCACCTAGTTTTAGACAGTCCTGACATGCTGCACTGTATGGGTGGGGAAGACAGAGGCTGGTGTGGTGGTCAGCCTTGCAGTAGGTGAGGAGTAAGTTAATGAACACAAGTCTTTCTGGGATCCAATGGATGCTCCTGACCATGACTCTCCCCAGTGACCCAGGAGCTAGCCAATGAGACCAGAGAGACTCTGGGGAATATGGTAGCAGACAGGCCATTGCCACTATGAGGCCAGCCTTTGTCCTGAACCACTTCTGGTGCTCCCACCTGTCAGAAGAGCAGTTGCCATGAACTCTTTCTTCCTGTCTTTGCCATATGCCTTGCACAGCATCCTTGGAAAACCTGTGGCCTAACACAAGGTCACCCAGAGAAAGGCAGTGAACCATCTCACAGGAACAGAACTCAAAATATCTGATGTCAGACTCCCTGAGGTAGCTGCTTCTAACCCAGCACTCTCCTACACACACACACANCACACACACACACACACACACACACACACACACAGTCTTCCAAATATTAGCTATCATTTCTTTTTTTCTATAAGATTATTTTATGTGTATGTTTGCCTGCAAGTGTTGTGACACCTATGTGCAGTACCCAAGGAGGGCAGAAGAGGGCAGAAGATCTCCTGGAACTGGAGCTGCAGATGGTTGTGAAATGTCACGTGGGTGCTGGGAACTGAATGTACGTCCCCTACAAATGCAACACTCACTCTAGCCACCAACCCATCACCTCTCCAGCCTGTTGCTTGTTTGTTTATTATCTGGTTTTTTTATTTTGTTGTTGCTGCTGGGTCTCTTTGAGATGGGGTCTAACTGTGTAGCTCAAGTTGGCTTCAAACTTACGATCCTCCTGATTCTGCCTCCAAGGGGTTACTAAAGTGTACCTCTGTGTCCATTAGCTATAATTCCCTCCTAATACAGTTGGTAACATGGGGTTTAACCATTAGTTATTTAATAACAAGACTACGGAGTTCTAAAACCCAGAATTCATGGAAGAAACTAGTCCATATAGTGCATGATTTCCATATATATGAAATACCCAGAACAGGAAAATCCAGGGAGACAGGAAATACATTAGCAACTGCCTGGGGCTGGGATGGGCAGTTGTGAGGCATGGGAATGGCTCCTATGGGGGAAGAAAACATCCTGAAGCCCATGACACTGAAAGCTGCCTGGTGCCAAGTCCACTAAAAACCACTGAGCCATGAGCTGGCTGACTTTATAGTATGAAAATGGAATTCAATAAGGCTGTTCTTAGATAAAATCATTAGTCTTTCTCAGTCTGTGTGCTCACTATGAGTTGGCGGTTGTGAGAGCTTCGCATGCCATCGTAAGGATACTGAGAGAATGCGTGGAGACATCCCAGCCCAATGCCTAGTGGGAACACCCTCCTTTGCTATGGTTAGTTATAAAGTGTACTCCTCAAAGGGCCCAGGTGTTAAAGGCTCCATCCACAGCTGATGGTACCACTGGATCTTGAGTGAGCCCATCTCATCCTTCCATTGGGTCTCTGGGGGCATGCCTTTGAGGGATCGCTGGGTGACCACCAGGAGGCGGGAGCACCAGGAGGCAGGAGCCTTGAAAAAAGGGCTCTTGCTCTCTTGCTCACTCCCTCCTTCTCTCCTTCCTGCCACAAGGTGAGCAGCCTCCATCACGTGAGCTTTACTAATTTACGTTGAAACAGCCACCTCAGAGCTAGGAGGCCTGATGGCACAAACCTGCAAATCTCATTTAAAAAAAAAAAAGGGTTACAGTAAGTTCAAGGCCTGTCTGGGTGACAAGAGCGGTCGACAACCACCTCCAGCAAGTTAATGAGGTACTGTCTCAAAATGAAAAGTAGTTAAGAAGAGGCACAAGAAGAAACAAATCAGATAAAGAAGCACATTGGTTTTATCCTGGTTGCAGCCAACTTCCAGGATTACATGGTATGTTAAATGGGAGGCGGTGCAGGCTGCGCTGGTCTGCGAGGCAGATAAACCTTCTGTGTTCCAGAAAACCACACAGCCAAGGCAGGGCAGGACCTCCCAGATCCATCCTTAGGAGGGAGTGGATCAACTTCCTGAGGCTACCGAGGGCTCTCAGCCATGTTCCAGAGGCTGCCCTGCTCCTGGCAGGGTCCCTTGCTCCCTGATACCCTCAGCTTGTCCCCAGACAACAAGCAGGCAGTGGGGGGAGTAAGGATGTGGGACACACCTGTGAGCAGGTTCCTCTGGCTCCGGTGAAGCAGGACAGTAAGACTATATATATATGGCTCAGAGTCCCTGAGGAGCAGGCTGGATCCTAGACATTGTCTCTGCTAATGTTTCCACCCCTAATACATGCCCAGCTGCAGCCAAGGCCTTCATGTGGGTGGCAGGCAGGAAAATAAAACCGGTGGGGGCCTAGGGCATCGGGCTGTGTCCTTGGGTTGTTGGGAACAAAGGTTCATCACTGTGACAACCAAGTCCTCCTGGTGGGGGAGAGTCTGTGAGGCTCCCTCACCATACTGGGATGATTCCCCAGCCTGGGGCCCAGGGCTGGAGGGAAAATAGAAGCAAATTAGGGCCCTGCGAGATTGCTCAGAGGGTAAAACTCACAATCCGAGTTTGGTCCCTGGACCCACAAGGTAGAAGGAGAGAATTAACTCCTACAAGTTATCCTCTGACGTCCACTCACATGCTGTGGCCTGCATACACATATACAATAATAAAAAATAAAGGCTAGAAAAATTTTTAAGAGGAATGACTGCAGAGCTTCTCGCCCTTGCTCTTGGAGAGTTCCCGGATGGTGTACCACGTTAGTGATGCTCACGACAAGCCGAACAGACCAATGTGGCACCCTGCCACACAGAAGCTTCTCAGAGCTCCACCTGTGTCCCCGCGGCCTCAGGACAAATTCTGGGATCCTCTTGTGCTCTATATGGAGGCCTGGGTGTCAGAAAAGATCTTTGGCCCAAAACAAGCTTCAGTCCCAGAAATAAAGTCGTGAAGCAGCGAGCTATGGCTGAGAGTGGACACTGTCAACTCTGGGAACATAGCCGAAGTCACCATATACGGAGAACCCTCTCTAAAGAGTCGAATGAGAAATATTCTCTGGCACATGGAAGCTCACCATATAAAAGAAGACGTCCAAGAAGCTAGGAAGATGAAAGAACTTGAGGAACTCTTGAAGAGCCGTTCCCCAAACTCAAACCACCCTCAAGAGCGGAAGCAAGAGGCACTTGCTGGCTGACAGGCAGCTTTCAACACGCGGAGGTGAAGAGAAACAGATTCTTAAAAATCTCTCCATTTGCTTTCTTTCCTGCCTTTGTGGATACCTGTTTGTTTCCATTTCTACAAGTAGCTATTTGTAGAACTGTTCAAATATAGAAATGACTTTTTTAGCCCTGCTATTTTCATGACACACAATAAAGCAAACTTATAAACACCGAGAGAGAGAGAGAGAGAGAGAGAGAGAGAGAGAGAGGAATGACTGTCAATTGCAGCAGAAGGCCACCCTTAAGGCAGGAAGGCACAGTAAACATGGTGTGATGTGATGATGGCAGGTCCAGCTGGTCACAAAGAAGCTGCCAGGAGCCCATGGCACACCGCAGAGTCCTGAAAGAAAGTCCACTGCTGTACTCAAGGGTCAACCTGAAGCAGCTTACCACCTCATACCAGGCCATGGCTGGAGCCAGGAGGGACAGAGAATTGAGCTGGGGTGAAGTCATGGTTGCCTGGGAGTTGGCATGTGGCTCCTATGTCTTCCTGTGCCCAGACGGGCAAGGAGGATCCTCAGAGGTAGTTTAGGGTGAGTAAGGACTGGAGATAAGTTAGGGCTAGAAATCTAAGATGGCTCAGGAGACTTTGCGTGTTTGCGCAGGTGCTTGCCCCCTCTGGGCCTTGAGGATCACATGATAAAGAGAAGTTTGCTTCTCCTGCCTCCCGGAGCTCCAAACTGAAGCAGGAAGAGGTCAGCTGCACCCAGAAAGGTCAGCCCCACACAGAGAGGTCAGCCCCACAATCCTGCCCATCTCTCCCTTTGTGGCCTCCTGGGCCAATTATGCCCCTTTGAGGCTGTAGCCGCACTCAGCCAGCAGGAAGACATACATCCCAGTTCTGGCTTCTCCCTCCCCAGTATTATCCCTCTACATATCCACCAACAGTTCCCACTCACCCTACAGCCAAAATGTCCCCTTGAGTCACACACTTTCCATGGGTCCATTGTCCCCCACCTAGGATGGCCATCCCTCCCAGGTCCCTCAGGCCTTTGATTCCTCAGACGGATTTATGACACAACCACCTGCTCACCCCGGAGTCCTGCAGAAGAAGGTTTCGTTTCTTATTTCTTCGCCCCCAGAACCTGTGAGAGCACTTAGAACATGGCGCCCTCAATATGTGTTGGCCCAGTGAATAGATGGTTTGGGATGGATGGATAGTTTTGGCAGTTTGGGGTAGATGGATGGATGGGTGGATGGGTAGATAGATAGATGAATGGATAGACAGGTAGATGGATGAACAATTTGGAGTAGATTGGCAGTTGGGTAGATGGATGGGTGAGTAGATGGATAGACGGATAGATGGATGGATGGGTAGAGGAGTTGTTGGCTCAGTGGATGGATGGGTGATGGATGACAGATGGATGATGGATGACAGATGGATGATGCATGACAGATGGATGGATGGGTGATGGATGATGGATGGATACATGTATACAGTCTTGAAATTTTTAGAGGAATGTGTTTTCTCAGTGTACTAATTGATATCCTCATTTTTTGATGCATTGCATACAAATATCCATTCCTGTCGGCAACAGAGCCCTGTAACCCAAGCACACGTGGTATATTTCCATCATGCACAACAATCCAAATGTGGACAGTATTGGGCTAGCAAGGGCTTTCCAGCAAGCCGTTGTGACTCTACGTCTTTCTGCTTCTGCTCCCCCATCCTTAAGGCCACCTCTTCATTCAGTACAGCTGACGATACTCCGATTGTCACAACTACACTCTAGGAAGAAGGAGGGGAGGGGAGAAAGCATTCCTAGGGCGAGTGCTTCATTTCTTCACCTTTAAGATAGAGACGCCCATCTCTGGGACCTTTGCTTGCTATGAATTCCCTTGAGAACAGGGAACCTCTGGTGGCATGCCCTGGTGCTGGAGAGGTCTGGCCTTGGTCATCTGTGAGCCTTCTCTCAGCCCAAATGGCCCAACCTGCACATCTTTGCTGTTCCTGCTCATTATGGCATCAGAGTCTCACTGAGTGACTGTCATAGCATCACCCTTTGCCAGCCATGTCACCCCCCCCCAAGGAGTCCCAGAGAAAAACCCTAGGACCCTCAGTACCTGTTCCCATGTGGTGGGATAGTGACCTCCAGTGTCTCACTCATGGAGCAAGGCATGACCACATAGGTACAGAGAGGTCTAGACCAAAGCAGGTCAAGGATCTGTGTGGGACACACAGAAAATATGATGGACCGCTGTCACCCAGATGTCGCTATACACTGTGTGAGTGTTCAATAGTGGGTCCCTGGGGTCCCTGTAGCACAAGGAGAGGAACTATTGCCAAAAATTGTTGTGTCCAAGATATGCATCCACCAGCAAACTGGGGCTCCTACGCCCTAAGCTATTCAGTGTTGGTCTGGTGGCGCCTACTTCCCACCTCCTGTCTCTGGTTCAGAGTCCCCAACTCTCTCACCATCAGCTGGTCTAGAGAGAAGCGGACTGCAAAAGGGGTTGCCCATTGCTATGGAAACCAAGGCCAGAGTCCAGCACCCTGCAGCTCCCAGGCACACAGCAGATGTGCTGCTTTTGAGTCTCAAGTCCCTATACATCCTTCTACCCAGCAGATGCACGCACACATGCAAACACACAGGCACGCGTGTATGCGCGCACACACATGCACATAACTGGCTCACCTAGAGGACTACCAGCTAGCACACTGGACTGTTCTCGGAGACCAAGATTATAGCTGGTAGGAAACTAGCCCCCTGGGCAGAGGAGCCAGTCCCTGTGGTCAAGAACAAAAGATATGTTGATCTCGAGAGTCTGAGACAAGTGACTAATGATTGAAGTAACCCACCTGGTCCCCCATGTGGCCTTGCATATAAACTACACGCCAGTAGGAGCACTGGCCCTTTAAGAGACAGAGGAGTCTCCCAGCTCCCAACCAGGTGAGCAGTCAGTGAGTTTGGGAGAATATTCATAGGCCTCTCCATATAGCCAAGATTACATGTCCGTTACAAATGGGAAGTGATGACTTCCCCAAAGGAACAATCTGGCCTCCATCACCTTCACCACTGATCCAATGTAGGTCACCAGAAATAGACAAACGGGACATTACATGCCCCGATGGATAATGGTGTAATAAGGACATGACACCCGCTATTTAGTATTCACAGCCAAAGGTGTTTGAACTGAACCGAATCAGGAGGAAACAATCAGACCCATTCAGGCCGTTGGCATTTTATAAGACATCAGATATGGGATCTTCAAAATGTCAATTAAAAGAAGGATAGGAAACCTAGATTACAGCAGACCAAAGAGACAGATGTCAAATGCAGTGTGTGGTCCTTACATGGATCCCAAGAGCTAGCATGGATACTTGGCCAGCAATGAGGAGATCTAAATACAAACAGCTCAGATAAGAACATTGTTGGATCCTGGTTAGAGTCCTTGAGGATGCTACCCATGCTGCCACAGCATTCTGCTCTTGGGCAAAGGGTCCTTGATTCTAGGAGACTGGTGCCAATTGGGGGGGGGCAGGATTAGACTCAGATGTCTGCAGTTTTTCCAAATGATCAGAAGAGAAAAAGGGAAAGGGGGGAGTGGATTGTTGGCCCTGGAGCATTACTGTGAGGGACAGAGGGGAGTGAAGGGGGCTGTGCCCCCCCAAGCATCCCTGAAGAACCTTTGAAGGAGGAGTTAGAGCACTCCACATCCTTCTCTGGTCCCTTCCTGGTCACCTGACCAGCAAGCTCCCTCACCCCTTCAGTTCACAGTTTGATGTTCCTATTGCCTCTTCACGTGACCTTTCCCAGCATGTAGGGAGCCTCCTGATTTAGAAGAGAGGAAGAAGAGAAGAGTCACCCCAATCCTGACTGCAGAGATGCCTGGAGACAGAATAAGGAAGAAGGGAGAATCATCAATTTTTTAAAATAATCTCAAAATATTTGAGGTTTTGTACCTGTCAAACCTGTGCCATTTGTCCAAGGACACAGGACTGCTCAGATCAATGGGCTCTTGGACTTCGGGATGCTCATCCAAGACCAGTCTCTTGTCCTCTGGTCACCCTGGGCATATCCCTTCCTGCAGAGGCTGATAAGAAGGGCGAGCAGAAAAGGCTAAAGCTGCCCCTGACCTTCCCAGGCCCAGTTTGGGAGCCAGCACTGATGGATGATTGCTGGGCACTCCAGTGACACAAGACGTGCCGAGCAGAGGCACAGGTCTGGACCTTGTGTAGCATGGGTAGACAGGCAGGTGCTGCCAAAGGACTAATAAGATTGGGGAGATGGGGAGCGGGCAGGAGCTGGGAAGGAAGTCCAGGAAGTGGGGGCACATCCACTCGGAGTCCCTCCCACACGTGGATACGGATATTGACAGCATCTGGTACCTCCCAAACCACCAAGGGAGGTCCCCCACCACTCCCATCATCTGGCTTTTCCAGCCCGGCCCCAAAGTTCTGCCACCTCCATATTCTCCTTGCCCCATGCCAGCCAGAAGACCCAAGAGAAATAAACTAGAAAAGAGATTGAAAATTTAATCAAAAATAGCAACAACAAACTGTGTGTGGATATCAGGAAGCAATTGAGTTGCAGGAACACGATGAGAATCGCTGCTGGCTGAGGCTCCTAGGATCCTAGGAGAGCAGGAGAAGGGGAGGTAGAGTAGGGGTGAGGCCAAGGAGAATGGGGAGGAGGACAGGCTGTGACAGAAAGGTCCCAGACATTCTCCTGAGGAACCCAGGAGATATTTGATTAAGACTGGAGTCCGGCATTTCTTCTGAAATGTAAATGATGGCTTCCTCAGTCTGGGAGATGGGAGGAGGCATGAAAGAAGAGAGAGTGAGCATCAGGAAGGGGTGAGACCCTCTCAGGAGGACACACTCTTCTGTTCTACACAATGTTCTGCAGAGGAAGATGTTATACCCGTTTCACAGGCAAGAAGACTGAGCTCAGAGAGGTCGTTATCTGCCTGAAACTACACACAATCAAGAACCATTGATTACACACATACACACACACACACACACATACACCCGCCTGGGTCGACATGGGTCTCCTGGAATATACTACCACAGTGGGGTCCCTAGAAGCTCTTAGTATTGAGACAGGGTCTGAGACCCTGGAGAGAGGCAGTGCCGAGGCTACTTCCTGAGTCCAACAGGCAGGGACGAGCAACTGAGAGGAGGGAGACAGCAGGCAGGCCCAGAACTGGAGGCATGGGACCAGGACCTCACTTGGAGGTAGGTCTCCATGACGTCCTCAGCCCTGTGAGCCCTCCTCCAGGACAGCACCACGCGAGAAGACAATATCCCATGACTGACTAGCAGAGGGACGGAGAGATGGCTCAGCTGTTCACAACACGGCCCATTCTTCCAGAGGGCCCACATTTGATCCCCAGAACCCACATGGCAGCTCAAAATAGTCTCTAACTCCAGTTCCAGGGGATCTAATGCCTTAGTATAAGGTACACACCTGACAAACAGACATATATGCAAGCCAAAAAATACTCGTCTACATAAAATAAAAAGTAAAATAATTTTTAAAAGATGACGATGGACTACCAGTAAAGGGGACCGAGTTGTCTCATCCCTCGTGGGACCTCCAGGCTGCCAGGACTCCTGAATCACTCTGCTGCTGTCCTTTGTCACAACAGACTCGAGTTGACACCTAATTCTACTATGGTCTGTGTAACTGGAGACAACTGAGTCACAGCCTCAGTTTCCCTTTGTGTAAGATGGTTAGGTGCCCTTCTCATCCAGTTATTTTGTCAGAGACAGGGTGTCACCCTAGGGGAAACACCTCCCCTTCACAGAGGGAGATGCTGGGCCCTGAGCAGCGTTGTTCCTACACATCTGTGTGGTCACCACAGCACCCACCTTGGCCACCCTTTGTGCTGTTGGAGATTCCCCACTAGGGGCAGGTGGATTCTGGAATTCTTGGTCTCTTCCTCTCAGACAAACTTTCTAAGAGAACACAGTCCAGGCAATTCCTCCCATTTTATTATTTCTTCGTGGGACGGGGTGAGGGCGCGGGTGTCATGGCACAGGTGGAGGCAGGAGAACTTGAAGGACAGGCCAGGTTCAGGCTACATAGGCCTGTGGCTCCAGCACTTGGGGTGCTGAAAGGGGAAGTTTCCAGTTCTATACAAGTCTTAGCTAAACAGTAAGATGCTCAGGAAAAACAGTGGGGGGCAGCTAAAGAGACGGTCAGGAGCATTTGTTGCTCTTGCAGAGAACCTGGGTTTGGCTCCCAGCACCCACATNTAATTCTAGTTCCTGGTGACGACCTCTCTGAACTCAGCAGGCACCAGACACACATAGAGCACACACATACATGCAGACAAACACCTATACATGTAAATCAAAATAAAATAAAGAAGGCAGGGAATCAAGGACCCAGAGGACATTAAGGGACACTCCCCCTGGTCTCCCTGCCCACAGTATTTGGCGGCCATCCTGCTTTCTCCTGCCAACTGACCAAGTCAATGACTCTGGAAATGGGGTGACTCTTTCCTGAACGTCTGGCCGCTTGGCACAAAGAAATAGCCAGGTGGCAGGTATAAGTTGAAGTTTAATGAGAGCATCATTGTGTATCCTGGTGAAAGCGTCCCTGTCTGGCAACCAGAAGAGACTTCTAAACACACCGAGCTTAACCTGCGTCTAAGATGTCAAGAACAAAGTCGGGTGGTGGTGGTGCCAGCATTTAGCCTAGCAGTCAGGAGGCAGAGGCAGGTGGATCTCTGAGCTCGAGGCCAGTCTGCTCTGTAGAGCAAGTTCCAGGACAGCCAGAGCTATACAGAGAAACCCTGTCTCAAAAACCACAAAACAAAACAAAACAAAAAAGAACAATATTCCCTGGAGCCAGTAAAATAGCTTAGTAGGAAAAGCCACTGACTGCCCCATCCTGGAGTCCTAAGTTCAAAGCCTGAAACCCACGGGAAGCTGCAAAGGAAGAACAGACTCCTCACAAAGTTGTCCCATGACCTCCACACATGCACAGCAGCGTGTGCATCCCACATACATGTCATGTGAGCACACACACACAAGAAGAAGAAGGATGAGGAGGGGACTGCAGGAGTCACCGAGAAAGACGTTTGCTGCTCTCCCTTTAGCTCCCAACCCCCACACCCATCTACCTGTCATACCTCCTGGAGAACCAGCACCATGTAACAATCATTTATTTGCATGTGGATGTGTCCTAGAGATGGGCCCTCTGTGCTTACAAAGTGTCACCAAAGCTGTCTCTATCAGGCTGAACCTGGCTCCATAGCTCCTAAGTCCCGTGTGAAAGCTATTTTTCAAACACTGCATAATTTTCCACTCCAGATGGCAGGGCCTTGTTCCAGAACCCTGGGGATCTGTGCTGCCACTCTCCTATTGGGGCTCGCCATAAATTCATAGTGTCTTTTCCCACCACAGATCCATCTGTCCCTCAAATCTGCTGGGCTGCTTGTCCTCAGTCTGGGGCTGTGGCAGGGCCCTCCCCGCCTGGGGCTATCTCAAAGATGCCAGGCCTCCGTGTCACTTGGTAAGGTAGCGTGGAGTGAGCAGCAGTTGTCAGGCTCCGTCTGAGGCCAAGTTTCTTCTGATACGTGGGAGGTGGGAGGTGGAGTAGATTTGGAACCACTCAGGAGATGTACCTCTGGGCACAAGAGGAGTGTGTGAACTGAGCAAGAGGAGAAAGTGAGCTGAGCAGCAGTGCTCAGCTCCCTCTGCTTCCCAACTGCAGATGCAGGGCAACCAGCTGCCACCCTTTATCTGCCCTGGTGTGCTGTATCCCCTTGGACCGTGAGCCAAAACCAACCAATCCCTTCCTCTCTTCTTCCCTCCCTCCCTCCCTCCCTCCCTCCTTTTGTCACCCCTCCCTCTTTCCTTCCTTCTTCTCTCCTCTCCTCCCCCTCTCCCTTCCTTCCGTTCATAGCCTCTGACAGGCATTTTGTCACAATAATGAGCAACTGATACCTCGCATGATGCCAAATGCCGAAGCTGAGAGCCAGGCTCACACTCCACTGTGACACAAAGTGGCAAAGCCAGCATGCACATGAGACAGATCTGATCATGTACTAGCATGGCGCCTTTCCCTGCCACCATTTGCCGGTCCCATTGAGAACCACTTTGGATCATCCATAACATAAATGGAAAATCGGACTATTTGCCAGATCAGGAGGCAGATGTATGTCTGCTGCGTTGACAGCCATGCCTGAGGAGCTGTAGGCACTGCAGCCACCATGGCTGCCCATGCCCTGCATCTACGCACATCCACTCACATCTTCCAGAACACACGTAGGGATCCTTGTAGCCACCAAAGCAGTGAATTGATAACTCAAGAACTGCCACCCATACATCTTGGGACTTTAGTGGTGATGCTCACTCCTGCCATGCCCCCCCGAGATATGACATTGGTTGGTGTTGTGTGACAGACTTTTTCCTAGAGAGACTTAGCACACAGGTTTATTCACCCCAGAAAGGGAACCCACAAAAGACCAAGTAATGATTGCACCAAAATCCAACTTGAGGAGTCAATAGTTTACCGGGGTTACTAACAGGAGTAGGGCTGGGAAGTCACTTTCAGAAACAGGGATGACTCAAAACAGCCACATCACTGAAAAGCCCCACCCAAGCACAGGTGACAACTCCCAAGAGCTGCTTTCCCGGAGTTCTCCAAACAGCCTGCGGGCAGCCACAGTCTGAGAAACCCCTCTCAGATCTGCTGGTTGGTCCCTTCCTCACCGCTGTCTACTGCATCTATAAAGCTGGGGAGGGGCCCTGAGAATCTTCCCAGCTTCCAATTCCCCAGACATATGACGTTTTGTTTACCTCTGGAGTCTCATGCGTTTCCCCTCCAGAAGGGAGGGGATGTTTCAGTCCGGAGGAAAAAAGCCATATGACAGTTTTGTTTTACGCTGGGTCCAGCTGAGACACCATATCCCACCCAGACTTCCACTTGGAACCAGGGAATCAAAGGGTTTGTGAACTCTGTGGAGATACACATGCTCCAATCTTGAGCAACTCCTACCTGCTGCTTCTCCAGCGGGAAGCCATGATGCTGTGTGCATCAGCACCATCTTGGACCCTGCATCCCACAGTCTCAGGAAGGTCTGCTTATTCTTCCTTTAGCAAGGTACAGTGACTCTGGTGATTGACTATGGGTCTCTTTGGAAAGAAATAACTGGGGTGTAAGTGCCATATAGTCAGTGTTGCCACAACTTTGGGAATGGGCAGCCTCCTCTTGGAAGAGTGGTTCTGGCTGGCGCTCTAGCTCAGGAAATAACCATGGCCTTTTCCTGGCACAGTGTCTGCCTTCAGCCTCTGATTGTTCATTGAATCGCTCTGGCTGTGTAAATTACTGGCTTCTTGCTGGCTCCACTGTCTTGTCCTGAGAACACCAGGTAACCATTTGCAGAAACCCTCTGCAGACTTCCGTCCACCGCGCCGGTCTTATTCAGAATGGTAATTTTTCCCACCTGACTTGTGGTTGTAAGTTCCACCAAGGAGTGTCATTATCTCAGGCTCCACTCTTTCCTGTTGATACCAAGGAAGCCAGTCCAATCACAGCAACTATTATTGCGAGCCTTGGCTTCTTGAGGTCAGCCACCATGGGGCTTTTGGCCCACACTGCCGCACCTCTCACCCGCACACCTGGCGGAGAAATGCACCCTCTCCCCCATCTTCCCTGAAGCTCAGGCAGCAGCTGGAGTTCTGACATTTCTCGCTCGCTGAGAATGAGTCCTACCTGGATTTTTCCAAGCTTCCAAGTGCCATCTTAGCAGCGGGTGAGCATTCTTCCTGGCGTCCTTGGCAGGATGTGAACTCCTGTATCCTGAGAGGATGCTCACTCATGGTGGAATTCTCCTGCTCCAGCTTCACACTGCATTGCCACCGACCATGGGATCTTTGTTCTCTGACCCCAAGCACACTCTTCAGGTCCCTGCCAGTCACTAGTAATCCTGCAGCCTCCTTGGGTCACTATTTGTTTTGTGAACTTTTCCTGGGGAGATCTGACAAAGCCTCTGCTCTCCGCAGGCTGGACACCCATGACAGATCAAAGTAACCACTGCTCCAAAGTTCAACTTGGAGAACCAATGAGTCTATTGGGCTTACTTGTCGAGCATGGATGATGGTTACATACAGGATCGTGGGTGACCTCAAAGCGGTCACATCACTGAAAAGCCTTACCCCGGCATGGATGAAACTTCCACAGTCTATGCGCTAGCCACTCCAAGATCTCAAAGCTATGTATAGTTTGGGGAAATT
>LOEQ01000689.1:196990-212484 GCA_001685075.1 Bramus lutescens | reverse complement strand
TGTGCTCTGGGGAGTCCGCAGCCCACAGCACGAGCGCAAACAGAGCCCACGGAACTCCGTGTCCTGTAACTCAGCTGTTCTGCTAAGCAGGACTGTCCCTGTTTTTACAGATACGGTTCAGCTGGAGGGATGACTGGGTCAAGATCTCTCACCACAGTGCAGAGGGGAGGCTGGGATGTCGTGCTACATGTGCCTAAGTCCCTTTGATAACATCGATGTCTGTGCTGGGCGGATCATTTAGACAAGCCCTCTACCTTCCATCCAGATATTTTTTTCATTTTATGTGTCTGTGCCTGAATGTGTATATGTGCACCATATGCACGTGGTGCCAGAAAAGGCCAGAAGAGGGCGTCAGCCCCCCCCCGGGGGGGTTGGAGTTTCCCTTCCACAAGTCAGCTGTGACCCGCCATATGGACTCTGGGGCTCAGCTAGGGTTCTCTGCAAGAGCAGTGCTCTTAACTGACAAACCATCTCTCCAGTCCCTAGTTTTAGAAACTCCAGCCTAGCTTCCAATTACTTGATATGCAGCCCTATTCCTCACTCTCTCAGCATCCCCAGAGCTACACAAGGCCGTCACTGGTGCGACTGAGATGCTTCGCTGAACCTGGAGGAGTAAATCCATAGGCTCCACGCACCGAGGACCGGAGCATCCTTCCACTACATCTGCACTCTGCCCTTTGTCCCTCCCAGGGCCTTGCCTTGCCACCGTGATGTATGAATCCTGTCAATCCGCAGCCTGAGCCACAGAGACAGCTGGAAGTGGCAGGGCTGGGAGCAGCCATCCATCAGGCCATGGGGAACATGGGCTGGTCAGAAACATAAGGAAGGAGGGTGAGCCGTCCAGACCCTCCAGGAGACAGACAGTGCAACAGGGACGCTTGGCACACTTGTGGAGAAGGCCATTGTCCCACAGCAGGACCGGGAAGAGGGGGGATGAAGACACATGAATTGTAGCCCAATAAAGACAGCTACCAGCGGGAGCGGGAGACATGAAGAGTCAGAGGAGTCAAAAGCAGCCCAGGAGTTGCCGAGTCTCTTTATTCTGAAGACAAAAGAGAAACACAAATGACAGGCAGGCAGACTGGGTTAGCGGGATTCACTCCCCTGGCAGCTGGGCTAGAGGACTTTGTTGAAATTACCTCACAGGTAGCGCCTAAGACCACCCCACCTGCCAGGCGCCAAGAAGCCCAGACGCTGGCCCTGAAACCCCCGTCCACCCATCCTCATTTGCTTTCTTGCTTTAGTACTTGAGGCTTTTCACCTCTTGCTCATTTCCAAAGTGCCACCAGGAGGCCCTCTGCCCATCATCCTGCTTGTCTCCCACAGTTGGCTCTCTGTGGCCCTTGGTGACATCTTCTCTATGCCCCCACCTGGATTCAGTTTCCCTTCCACAAGGTCCCACCTTTTAGCTGGTGACTGACTTCCACCTCCAACCTATCCCATCCCCTGGGCAGCAGGCCCCCAAGCATGAAGATCCAGGCTTTGCAGTGAAAAGAGAGGCCCACATTGCTCTCAACTGTGAGCAGCTGGCACAGAGGCAAAGGTAGAGAAGACAAGGCTGTGGTCGCAGCTTTCTTTTCTGGAATAGAGTTGAAATTCCAGGCCAGGTCTTGCTGAATGCTGGGGCACACACACTCATACACACACACACGCACACACACTCATACACACACACGCACACACACACACTCATACACACGCACACACACTCATGCACACGCACACACTCATACACACACAGAATGAAAGAGAGACAAACACACAAACACAGTGACAAACAGACAAGCAGACACACAGTGACAGGCAGACAGATACACACATACACACAGACATACACACAGTGACAGACAAACAGGCAAGCAGGCAGACACACACTCACACACATACATACACAGTGACAGACAAGCAGACAGACAGACACAATGACAGACAAGCAGATACACACACAAACAGTGACAGACAGACACACACAGACACACACTCACACACAGTTACAAACATACAAGCACACACACACACACACACAGACGCATACACACTCACACACAACAGACAGACACGGCAATAAAGATACATGCTCTGAGCAGTTCAAACAGTTTATAGCCAGACTCAAAGATTCACATCTTTCTCAATGAACGCCTAGGACCCAGAGAATCATTGTAGCCCCGAAACCCAACCTTTCCCCGTAAAAATGCCTCCCCCTGGCCCCAGAAACTAGGTACCAGGGAAGGAGCCCCTGGGAATGCCCAGTGCCCCAGAGAGGACAGAGCTCCCCAGACATTACCCTCCCCGGATGGCAACAAGGAGAGAGGCGGCCTTTCCTCTGCGCTCCAACTAGGGAAGGAGAAGATTTATTCCCCAGACACCCTGTCAGCCAGAAACCTGTTCCCTCTCTTCCTGCTCGCCCAGCCCATCTGTAGGCCCCTGCAAATTCCTTGTTTCCTTCTTTCTTTGTATGCTCCTTGATTTATGAGACCAGACCTGAACATCTCTTCTCATTTAACTTACTTTGAAACCCATTCAAGTTGTTTCAATAATAAATCAGTCTCAATAAAAAGCAAAGTTTCCACTTGCTTGCACGGGACCTAAAAAGTGGGACTTGGGTGGGCAGAGGGAGAGGTGCGCCCCCTAGAGGCTGGAATACAGATGACAGTGCCCGCCCTAAAAAAAAAAAACGCAGGAGGGTGCCATTCTCTAGCAGACACACTATGTACACACATGTGCATTCCATAGACACCCCACAAGCCATATATGCACACTGAAGATATACCCCACATGTTCCACACTCCACGTGTGGGTCACATACTGAAAATGCATCACATGTGTCCTGCCTATGCATTGGATGTATACCACATATGCATCATATGTACTCTGTGTGTACCTAATCCCACACAAACAAAGTCGGCATCACGGAATGAGGTCAGCAGCATGACTCAGTTTCTCACCAGCCCTCACCTGCTGCTGCCACCCTTGCCGGTTGGGACACACTCTGAAGGGGTTTTCCCAGCTCTTCCTGTCCCTACTTTTCCCACTCCTGGCTCCTGATCACTCAGGTGACCCTCCCGTTTTCCTTATTGATGAGCTGTCTGTGTGAAGGCCAGAGAGCAAGGATGAGGGTCTTCATCTACCATTTTCTCCCTGATTCCTAGTGTGGTGGTTTGAATGGTAGACAGCCCTCCATGGTCTCAGGCACCTGAAGACTTGGTCCCTAGTTTGATGCTGTTTGATGAGGCTTTTAGGAGACTTGGCCTTTTGGAAGGAAGTGCGTCCCCGGAGGAGGGCTTTGAGGTTCCAAAGGTCAGTCTCTGTCTCTGTCTCTGTCTCTCTCTGTCTCTGTCTCTCTCTCATATGCACACACGCGTGCGCGCGCGCGCACACACATACACACACCATTCTCAGTTCGCTCTGTGTTCCTGTATGTAGGTTGTGATGTGAGCCCTTAGCTCCAGCTGCCATGCCTGCCTGCTGCCTTGCTTCCCCAACCATGATGGCAATGGACTCTAACCCTCTGGAACCACAAGCACAAACGCTCGTCCCAAATTACCTTGGTCATGGTGTAGTGCATACAGCTAGACTGACTGGATAGCAAGCCCCAGATCCCCCCATTGCCTCTGCCTCCTCAGCACTAGGTACCCACCCCACACTCAGCTGTGTGGGTGCCAAGGAGCCAAGCTCAGATCCGCATTCTCGCAGGCCAGGCTTTACCCACAGAGCTCTCTCCCAGCCTCATCTCTTCTCATCTTGAACTAGCACCCAGCATGTGGCTGAGCTTCCTCCTGCTTCCATGGGAGATCCACCACACCAAACTGCACAGCCTGCCCACCACCTAACATCACCACCCTACCCTCACCCAGGCCCTGCCACGTAGAAGCACCTAGTCAGTGTACCCCAACCAGATATGAAGGCAACCTCTCCCTGGGAAGACAGGCTGGAACCACCCATCCCCATACACAGCTCTGCCGGGTTTGGCTCTGTGACCTTAGGGAGGTGACTTAACATCCTTGATATCCATGTCTCACCATGTGAGGTCACAAAACTAATGTTCAGCTCAGCTGGACACAGGGAGGCTACTCAGGAAGCAGGGGTTGCAGCTCAGATCTTAAATGATGGTCAGGACTGGGAACCAACAGCGATGCTGAAGGCGTCAGAGGGTACACTGCACCTCCTAGCAAAGGGAGAAGACAGAGAGGAGGTTGGAGGAGTTAGAAGAGGGTGTGATTTTCACAAGTCCCACACCACCCCCAATCAGCAAGTGTGATTTTCTCTGGCACTGTGAACAAGCTGTCCTGACAGCTGGGAAACATGGCCTAGTTAGGGACCTGCTAATGATGGCCTCTGTTAGCTCAGGACTGATTGAATGGTCTGCAAACCTCCAGCTCTGACATCGAGCCCTCAGAGGCTGCACCTGAGAACAAGAGGTCAGAGGACACAGAGTTGGGTCATGTCTTCATTTCAGGAACAGAGTGGGGTGGGTGTGCTAGAAGCTGAGTGACAGAGGGGCCACACAGGGTTAGGGACTTGGGCCTGGGGATCGGGGCTGAGAAGAAACAGGACTGAGCAGGACCAGAGAGAGCTAAGCAAGGCAGGGGCTGGCCAGGGGTGACAATCAGGGAAGGAACTCCAGGCAGGCCAAGGGGCTGGGGATTGGGACATAAAAACAGCTCAAGCTAGGTTATCTCAGTCAAGCTTGCCAGGTCACTGAGTCCAAGTGTGCAGCCCAAATCTGCAGCAGAAGCTGGTGGCAGAGCCAACCTCAGCCTTCTCCTTTGACAACTCCTTGGAGCTGCTCTCTGTTGGGAACAGAAGGTGTTCCGAGAGGTGACAGGGTGCTGTGTTCCCCTAAAAATAACTGTGACAGGTTCTTTGCCTGTCAAGAGAGAGAACAGCTCAACTTTCTCTTATTGAGGGTTCTGCTCGTTCCTCTAGCCAGTGACTCTTAACCTGTGGGTCACGACCCCATTGGAGGGGTCAAACAACTGTTTCACAGGGGTCATGTATCAGATATCCTGCATATCAAATATCAAAGGTCGCAGCATTAGGAAGGCTGAGAAGCACTGTCCTAGGCCCTCTGCCCTTTAAGATTAGGGTGAGTCTGGGTACCAGGCAACCTTTCCTTCCCTACCATGGACAACCACTACTGGGCCTGCACAGTACCCGCATCTCCCTTCCCTTCTCCTGCCCATCTCCCCCACAGTCACCTTTATTTCTGTCCCTAACACCACCCTAGGGACAGCAGCAAGAGTGTAGGCAAAGGTCTCTGTCCCCTTCTGGCTGTGGCCTCCACAGAAGGACAATACTGCCCTCTCCGCCTGGCTTGACAGCCCACTCAACAGCGACAGACGGCCCCACACGCCGGAAGGCGCACGATCAGCTAAGGCTCCATTTACCAGCCAGGTTTAATGGAAAGAGGCATACCTGCCTTCCAGAAAATAAGGTACCGGTCCCTGGTGTGTGCCCACCGCAGCTTGTGACAGGGCATCCTTTCGTCTCCCTTGCCACTGCCCTCCCCAGCTCCTGGCAGGAGCTACCGCAATTATTAATAGGAAGCTGCTTCTTGGGGCAGTCGGCTGGGCAGGTGCATCCATCTCTCTGGGAGCGGCTGTCACCCCAGGGTTCTGTGCGGTGCCTGCAGCTCAGGCTGGGAGCTTCGGTCTTATCCTGTTTCTCTCTGCCTCCTGAGACTGACACAGGGAGGCCTAGGGGCCAGAGGGAACTGAGGTGTCCTGCAGGTGTGCTCCCAGGAGAACCTCCTGCCAAGGCAGAAGAGTCACACCTTTCTTTTATTCATTTGGCAAGCATGTACCGAGCGTCTAGTATGAAGTACACAGCCTTTGGGTCAGAGCAGTGGACAGACACCATCCCTGCCCCTTCCTGTCTCCCAGATACAAAATAAGTAAATAGACATAATTTGAAAAAAAATATTAATGATCATCTCATATGGAGCCCAAAATATTAATGGAATTAATACAGTCATAGACTATTGTTTAAAGGGAAATGAGGAGGGAGGAAGGAGGAGGAAGAAGAGTTGGAGGAGAATGGGAGAAGGGCTCTCTCTATATAGACAGGGCCTTCTCACTTTTAGAGCCACTGTGATTCTGTAGCAGATTGAGGAGAGAGGTCTTGGGTTTCTGAGCAACTCTTCTTCCTATATATAGCCCCTATTATTTCCATTTTGCATTAGTGTGGTCCTGGGCCTGATAATTTGAGGCCCCGGGATCCCAAATTACTGTACTGATTTTGCTTATCCCTCCCTGCTGGCAAATACTGTTCTCAGCACAGAAGTGATGTGCCAGATCACTGACCAGTCACCCAGTAACCTATGAGCCAAATAACTAACGCACCCAGAAATGATGTGCCAGGTAGCCGTTGTGCACACAACCCTTCCACATACTTCCTGTGTGCCACTCCGGTCTCCAGGCCCTTGTCACCCACAAGGATTTCAGGCTGAGAGCATGTGGGGAGGGGTAGGGACCAGGAAATGTCCAGCCAGAACAGAGCGCAGAGGATGCTCTGGCCTCCCTCTGGCCCCTCCAACTTCTCGTACGGAGTTAATAAACCTGCAGTGAGGATGACCCAGAGGACATGATTTACTTGGGCTGGGGAAAAGCTTTCAATAAGGTCCCTCCATAAAAGGCCATTAAGGGAGCGGAATAACCACAGGCTAAGGGGCAAGTGTTATGGATTCTAGAGTGGTTTAAGCAGAGGAATTAAAGAGGCATTCAGAGCCCAGTGGCATTATTAATAACCACATGGGACGTAGGCAAGCTGTTTCCTCCTGGCTGGCCTAGCAAGCCCTTACTCAACTGGGTGGACACTCTGCGGAACACAAGAGTCTTAACTGCTGGAGGCTGAGATCCCCCATCTACAGACTGGACATGTGAATGGGAAGGCTGGGGTCCTAGAGCTCAGAGGGCCTGCAAGACCCTTAGTGACACACTTCCCAGGGGAAGAGGGAGGGGACTGGAGGAGCCTTGGTGAGCCCATGGCCAGCCTCCAGCTTCAAGCCTTGTTGCCAAAGGG
This sequence comes from Bramus lutescens, assembly GCA_001685075.1. Classification (NCBI taxonomy): domain Eukaryota; kingdom Metazoa; phylum Chordata; class Mammalia; order Rodentia; family Cricetidae; genus Bramus; species Bramus lutescens. The sequence goes on along the minus strand of LOEQ01000689.1, from coordinate 205,464 downwards.
CACGTGCAGTTGTAGGAGTCCAAAGCCTACCTTCCTCCAAAGAGGTAAGGGAGGAGAGTCCCCAAGGAAAGAGCGACTGTCATCCTTAGTCTCTTACTCTTTGAGACTCTAGTGGAGATGGATTAAAAGAAGCCTGGGTCTTTACCAGTCTTCCCAGCATGGTCACAGGCCCCAGCCACTCTCTTACATTCATTATTCAAGACTCAGCTCAAGCCACAACCCAGAAGCCCCTTTAAGCCGCACCCCCTCTATTCCCTTCTCTACATAAGGAAGACCAAGAAGGTTCCAGACCAGCCAAGGCCAAAACCTACATCCAAAGTCAAGCTTTCTGCCAGTTTCTGCTTTGAACCTTCCCACATGCCTGTGTCTGTGAAGACAGGTGGAGCATAGTCCTAGACCCTTGACCCCGTGTGAGGGGCGACGTCTAAGTAGAGTCACTTGGGATCCTCACACACTGTCGTCCAGCTCTGCCTTCTGCAAGGTCTTCTTTTCAGAACGGAGCCCTCCTGGCTGAATTAGCATTCCTTTTAAATGTTTTCACGCTCTTCAATGATCCTTAAATGTGCACATTAAGTGGAAAGATGGCTTGCCTTGGCTCCCTCTGCCCAACCCCATTACACTTAACTTGGTCATCCTCCCGGCTTAGTCCTGCAAACTTGAGGCAGCTGCAGAAGAGTCTCCTGGGCCCTGGGCTTGAAGCTGCAGAAGCCCAGTGGCACCTGGAGGACCACGGGTAGGGAGTGCTCGTCCCTCGGGCTTGATTTACACAGGTCTCTCTCTGGGACCAGCGGTCCCAGCCCAGTCAGTCCATTGAGTCCCTGCAGTTTAGCCTGGAGTTTGTAACTTTGCCAGCTTAATGGTGAGCAGTGCCCACTGGCCGCCTGTAACCGTGCTGATGCTAGGATTTGGACCCAGGTATTCCAGTTTGAAGCCCAAAGCCTGGGTTACCATTGGCACCTCCCAGAATGATCTGCAGAAAGTAGGTGAGGGGCAGGAGACAGTCTCGTGGTGGAGCAATAGGAGGCAAGAGTGGAATTTTATTATTTATAGAATTTTGTATATGATACTTTTTGAGGCAGGGTCTCACTAGGTAGCCCTTGATCACTCAGAACTCACTGTGTAGAGGAGATTAATCTCAAACTCACAGACACCCACCTGCCTCTGCCTCCTGAGGGCTGGCATCAAAGTCATGTGCCACCATGCTCGGCTTCTATGATAATAAATTTGATTCTCATCATAATCCTGTGGGCTAGATATATAGATAGCTGATACACAGAGAGGGTGAGTCACTTGCCTATCTACCTCCCTCTTCCTTCTCCCCCTCCCCTCCCCCTCATATGTGTACACACACCCTACTGGGCATTGAACCTGGGGCTTTTGTGCTTGCTACACAAGTCCTCTACCACTAAACCATATCCTGAACCCTTTATTAAAAAGTGTGTATGTGTGTGTGTGTGTGTGTGTGTACAGGTGTGCATGGCCACAGGGGTGCATGTAGCACCAGAGATTGATGTCCAGATGTTTTTTTTTCCCCCAATTGCTTTATTGTTGTCATCTTGGTGTTTCTTTGTTTGTTAGTTTGGTTGGTTGGTTGGTTGGTTGATTGGTTGATTTTGGTTTTTCAAGACAGGCTTTCTTCATGTAGCCTTGGTTGCCCTGGAACTAGCTCTGTAGATCAGGCTGGCCTCAAAATCAGGGATCCACCTGTCTCTGCCTCCCAAGTGCTGGGATTAAAGGTGTGTTCAATCATGGCCTGGATGGCCTTCTTGTTTTTAACCCTGATGTTTTGACTGAACCAGGTTGGCCAGTGAGACCTCTTCCCTTACCCTTTTCCTCTTCTCTCCTCCTCACCCTCCCCTTCCAACCCTTCACCTTTCCATTCCCCCTCAATTCCACCCCTCCCTTCCATCTGTCTGTCTCCATCCATGGTGATGAAGTTACAGGCACACATGGCCATACCTGGCTCTTACTTGGGTGCAGAATGAGAAACTCAGGTCCTCACACAGGAGCACTTTACCCATAAGCCATCTATCTCCCTAGGCTTTTGTTTTATTTTTTTAAAAAAGGGTTTCGTTAGGTTGCTCAGGCTGTCTTGAACTCACTCTGCAGCCCTGATGGTCTTGAGTTTAGATGCTTCTGCCTTGGTCTCCTTAAGAGCTGGGATTACAGATCTACACTACCAGGCCCAAACATACTCTGCTCTCTTAACCCTCCTTTCTCCTTGATGGTCCAGAGGGGTCCAGTCTTATTTTTTTTAAATTTATTTTTGGTTTTTCAAGACAGAATTTCTCTGTGTAATGGCTCTGGCTGTCCTGGAACTCACTTTGTATACCAGGCTGGCCTTGAACTCACAGAGATCCATCTGTCTCTGTAAGGGGCCCATTCTTAACTCTTCAATGTAACCTTCTATTATGAGAAACTTATAGTTGCTTGTCCTGAGCCCAGGGTAACTTTTAGATCTAAGTGTTTAGATCTAAGCCAGAACCTACCGCTTCCATGTGGCTCCAACAGAAATGTCAAAGAAAGGGTCCACCAACGTCAGCTCTGCCGGCCTTCCACCCAGCCAATCACCAGCATCGAGTATGTGTAGCCAGAATCCTTTGAGCCTATCTTAGTAGGATGGAGACTCCCACTTGGCCTGTTGCGACAGTCATTCTGAATCAACATGTGGCCAAGAGGTGAGGACAGTGTCAAAGGTTTCAACCTCTGTGCTCCTGTCATTAGGATGCTGTCAACAGCACAGAAAATCCAGACCATGGCCAGCCCTCAGTTCCCCCCTGAAGGCCTCTTTCATACAGAACTGTAAAAATGAAGGCCAGTACTGAGACCTCTATTCTCCCAAATCTGGGAACTGTCCCCGCCTCTGCCCCTGAGGGCTGTCCACTGTTCAGTTTGGGGTGGCAAGCACACATGGTACCTGAGTTTGCTGGGCAACGCCCTTTCTTAGCGACCTTGCTGGCTAGGAGGGTGGCAGTGTTGCATGGGGTTGGAAGGAAGCAGGTAGCATGGGTTTGCAAGCCAGAGGCCTCATTGCTACCTCCAGGGGAGACAGTAGTCTCGGGACCTCCCAGATGTGATTTACCACACAATGACAACCTTTAATGCCTGCTTGGCTATAATCTCCTTTATCTTAATACAATCTTCCCTGTTGAACTCTCCAGAGTCCCCACCTCTATTCCCAACCTCTAAGAAAGGATTTTATTATTATTATTATTATTATTATTACGATGTGATACGGTGATTACTGTTGAAGTCTCAGTCTTTGTGGAGGGGAAATTAGTAAGTTTCTCTTAAGCACTCAGTACCCGGCTGCATACTGATGAAGCTGCCTGGCTCCCCCTCTGCGGGCGTCAATTACCAATCTGGCCTCTTGCCCACTGAGACCTCGGTAGTTCCCACGTCTGGGGGAGCTGGTCGTTAGGACCCTGCTCTGGTCCCAGAACCTCAGGCAAGCAAAGGGCATCTCACAAGGGGCCACAGGCCTGCCTTGCACTGCTCCTGGTTGAGCCCTAGGGCAGGAATTAGATGTTGAGTCTCAGAACCAGAAGCCTTCGGCACGTCCAAGCCTCCTGAATTATAGGTGGAGGGATTGAACCCAACAAGACTGGACCTGCCACCACCGTCTACAGCCAATGTCAAGACTGAAGCCATTGTCCCCAGGGTGACATCAGGTTCTCTAACTCACTCCCTCTCCAAGACGTGTTCACCTTCTCTCCTGGCTGCCTTCCCTCTCCTTGCATCGTTTGTCTTTGTCCTGTCCTAATTGGACTAAAGGATTGACAGGCGGAGTCCTTTATCCTCACAGGGAGAGCAAGCAAACACACAGCCTATCCCGACCAAGCCTGTCCCCACCTGGCACTACCATGCTCAGCTCCCTAGAGTGGGCCACCTGCTGGCAGCCTGCTGGGGCGAGCATGACAATGAGCAAACAAAACAAAAGCTATCCCCTCAAGCCCCGCCCCTTTCTCCAAGGCTAGTGCCAGGTGGTGAGAGGGAGAGTGCCCACCTGTGTGGGGAGGAAGGCGCAGATTCTAGAGCTAATCTGTGCCAATGATGTGATCCATATTATTCTTTCAAAGTAAATTAAACCCATTCGTCACTGTAATTAGCAGAGCCGCCCAGCAGGGCTGTGGCCTGGCTATCAATACCTTGGCACTTGTTCCTCCCATAGCCTGGGTGACCTTCCCCCAGATGGCTAGTGCAAGAAGGTTTAGGGCTGACTGCCAGGTTCTGCTAGGGGGGATAGAGGAAGGGGCCTGGGTCCTCTGGGCTGGGGAAAGGCCACTGCTTCTTCATATATCTCTTTCTGGCCTTGAAACCTCTTTGGATTACTCAAATGGTCATATCCTGCAAACATGTGAGCACCGGGGGAGGGGGGGGCAGGCAGGGGCTTTGCTTACCTGGTTCACTGTAGCCATCAGTCATGGGACCCAGAACAGTGCTGGGCTCATGGTCAGGGCTGGAAGGTAGTTACTGAGTGGATGGATGGGTCAGTGAGTAGCCAGATGGATGGTTGATGCTTGGTTGAGTGTGCGGATGATGAGTGAGTAGATGGTGTACTGGTAGATGGATGGGTGAACGGGTGGGTAAATAAATGGGTAGATGGATGGATGGTGTGTATTAGGACTGGGTGACCTCTGGCAGATAGGAAAAGTGTCACTCTGGATTGGCACAGCCTTATCCCAGGACAGGAGCCTGGCAAGGATATATTTGGATGTATTTCATCTTCCCCTGGGCCTCTCAGCTGTGCCTAAACTGTGTGCGTGTGTCCCCTACCTTTCCACCATGAAGGCAGGAGGGCTGGGGATGAATGACCCTCAAAGAGAGACAGCCAGACACCCAGACCTCAGTGGCATCATTTGATCCCTAGATCCAGCCCTAGACTCCTCTGCCTTGTTAACCAATCATGTCCCTCTTCTGCTTGTGCTGGCTAAGTCTGACTCCGGCAGCTGCTGCAAAGTCCTGTTCACCACAGCCGTGATCCGGTCCCTACGATCTCCATCACAGATGGGGCACCTGGCCAGGAGTGGCCCTGAGGTTTAAAGAAACAGGACTTGGCCTGGTCGTTAGGCCTGCCTCCTGGTTGCTGGGCCAGCAGAACTGCATTTGGATCCTAGCTTCCCACTTTCAACCCCTGTAACCCGAGGCAGCTGCAAAACCCAGAGGGCCCTCAGTTTCCTCAGCTGAAGTCTAAACTGCAGATGACAGCAGTATCTATCTCATAGCATTACTGAGAAAATTCCAATGCGTTAACCATGTATTATTGAGCAATACCTGGCTTTTGGCAAGAAAATGGAGTAATGTAGGGCTGGAGAGAGACCTCAGAGGGAGAAGGCATTTGCTGCCAAGTCGGATGAGCTGAGTTCAATCCCTGGGACCTGCATGGTGGAAGGAGAGAACTGACTCCCCAAAGTTGTTCTCTGACCTCCATAGACACGCCAAGGCACACGCACACACCCACACTCAAATAGGTACACAGGTAGACAGACAGACAGACAGACAGACAGACAGACAGACAGACAGACAGACAGGTGTAATAAAGCAAATTTTAAAAAGAAAATGGAGTAAGTTAATGTCTGCTTGGATCATCATCTCATCACTATTATTATTTTGCAGATAGGATCTTATTATATAGCCCAGGCTGGCCTCTGACTTGGATCTTCCTGTCTCAACCTCTGAGTGTTGAGATTACAGGGGTATGCCACTCCCTTCGCCTGGTTTACACAAGGGGAAAATCTCTCCTCTCATCTAAAGAATGGGAGCCAGAATCTTTACTTCAGAGGGCCCTGAGTAGAGGGGGCCGGATGAACAGACAGTCTTGGCAGGAGGGGAAAGAAGGTACCCAGATTTCCATGAACACAAATCTTCCATTAGTTCTCTGTTCTACTGCAGCCTGTCACACGTGCACACTTTGCTGGGAGTCCAGTGACAGGGAACTAAATCCTCATGCACATAAAGGTTCTCCTGGGACACTATGCTTCCCAGACTGCAGGGTTCACCTCTGGCTACATGCCCTCCTGGTCTTCAGAGACAAGAGAAGAGGGATGAGAGGAGAGGAAATTAGAGTCTTTGGCTTGCAGGGAGACTGCAGCACCAGGGGACACCACGGGGTCCAGAGGCATAGTCCAAATCACCAGCCAGTTTCCTAACAGCCTTTCTCAACTGTTCTTTTTTTGTGTGTGGGGAGGGGTCTTCAGGACAGAGTTTCTCTGTTTAGCTTTGGAGTCTGTCCTGGCACTCACTCCGTAGCCCAGGCTGGCCTTGAACTCACAGAGATCTGACTGCCTCTGCCTCCCAAGTGCTGGGATTAAAGGTGTGCCATCACTGCCCGGCTTCAGCTGTTCTTTGTAATTAGTCTGTCTGAGCTTTTAGGGAGGCCCCCAGGAGACCATACAAGAAGGCAGGAAGGTGGGCAGGAGTCCTGAGACTGGAGAACAACAAAGACGGCAAAACCTGAGCCAGCCCCAGGCCAACAGGAGGGGTCCTTTGAAGGATATATCTTGTCTCTAGCGCCTCCTCTGCTCGTTCTGCTGCCAGGCCCACCACAAGGGGAACAGCTTTGCTCCACAAGAAGCAGTCAGGTCCCATGCCTTGCTGTGCATTCAGTCCCTGCTGTGCAAGCCATGGAAGCTACCTGCTGGCCTGAGACTCGAGAGCAAGCCAGAACCCACAGCTAGTCAGCCCATATCGTTAACACTATGTGCCTGCCACTTAGGGCTGGTGGGAGCAGAGAAAAAATGAGTCTCCTCATGCATAATAGAATAAGCATTTGTCTAGAATAGATTTTGAGGGTTGACTGGAAGCAGGTGGGGATGTAAACAGGAAGGATCAGTGTGGGAGAGTGGAGGGAGAGAGTACTGGGAGAGATGACTGGAACTGGGGGACATTGGGGAGGTGATGAGGAACCCTAATGCAGTGAAAATTCCCTGGAATCTACGAGAGTGACCATGGTGAAGGCTCCTAGTAATGGGTGATAAGGAACCTAAACTGGGCCATGCTCTATAACCAGGCAAGGCTTCCAGCATTGGGCCTGGGACACTAAGCTACAAAACCTTTGACCTACAATCTGCCCTGCCTGCAAGATGTGCTGGAGCAAAACACAGAACTTGTGGGAATGGCCAACCAGTGTCAGGGTCAACTTGTGGCCCTCACCACGAAAGGGCGCCCACACCTGACACTGCCTGAATGTCCATGGACCAGAGACTGGACAGCCCTGAGACCCAGGTTAGAAGTAAACACAACTGGAAAAAAATAATTCAATGAAATGATTACTAATGATATTCTGCTATACTCATAGATCAGTGCCCAGCCCAACTGTCATCACAGAGGAGTCATTCAGCAACTGATGGGAGCAGATGCAGAGACCCACAGTCAAACACTATGCAGAACCAGGGAAACCCTGCAGAAGAGGGGAGGAAGGATTATAGGAGCCAGAGCAGTAGAAGACACCATGAGAACACAGCCTACAGAACCAACTAAGCTGGGTTCATAGGGGCTCACAGAGACTGAAGCAACAAACACAGATCCTGTATGGGTCTGAGCTAGATCCCTGGCATATACATTATGGTTGTATAGCTTGGTGTTCTTATGGGGCTCCTAACAGTGGGAGTGCAGGGTGTCTCTGGGTCTTTTGCTGGCTCTTAGGACCCTTTTCCTCTTACTGGTTTACCTCTTCCAACCTTGATAAGAGGATTTGTGCCTAGTCTTATTGTAACTTGTTATAATATAATGTTGGTTGATATCCCTGGAAGGCCTGTTCTTTTTTGCTTCCTTGTTTGTTTCTTGGTTTGAGACAGGGTTTCTCTTTGAAGTCCTAGAACTGGCTCTTGTAGACCAGGCTGGCCTCGAACTCACAGAGAACCACCTGCCTCTGCCTCCCAAGTGCTGGGATTAAAGATGTGCACCACTACTGTCCAGCTCTCCTGTTCTTTTTTCTGAAGGTAAGCAGAGAAGTGTTGATCTGGGGGACAAGGAAGGTGGGGAGATGCTGGGAGAAGTGGAGGAAGAGGAAACAGGGGATGGGATATAATGTATGAGAGAAGAATAAAGGAATAATCATTTGTCTCCTCAGTTTGAGACATCACAGAGGCCTCAAGAAAGCCAAAGTGTGGACATCTTCCTGATGAATAACTTTACCCATATTTTGACCAGGTACTTGGCGCCCCCAGAACTCTAAGCCAGCTTCCTGGCCTGCTGTCACCTGTCATTCCTGAGAACCGATGATGACCAAGGTTGATTATTTTAGAGATAACGAAGCCTGGATTTGCCAAGCAGGGGTGGCATATGCCTTTAATCCCAGCACTCGGGAGGAAGAGGCAGGTGAATCTCGGTGAGTTCAGTGTCTGCCTAGTCTACTAATCAAGTTCCAGGACAGTCAGAGCTGTTACACAGAGAAACCCTGTCTTAAAAAAACAAAAAACAAGGGGGCTGGAGAGATGGCTCAGAGGTTAAGAGCACAGGCTGCTGTTCCAGAG
>LOEQ01000689.1:165687-177313 GCA_001685075.1 Bramus lutescens | reverse complement strand
CACACACACACACACACACACACACGCCTAAAGATGAAGTTGGCTCCTAACTCTATCTTCACTCTGCGTTCCACATCCTGTCAACGGCTCCTCTGAAGTCCGCATGCATGGCTCTATGATACGTCCTTGATCTGGCTCCACGTCGACTCTTTCCATGGCGAACAAGGCGTGCAGGTTCAGGCCTAGCCTATGAAAAATGGCCAATGCAGGGATGAGCAGGCACTGACTCCTTGTTCTCCCATTCACCTCGTGGACCACAGTAACCTTCACCAAGGTCATCACTGTCTCAGTCTGAGGTTAGGGCCAGATCCCGGGTGTGGGTCTGGTTATTAATGCAGAAGTAGCAGAAAGTAAAATAGCATACATTGGATTCATAAATCAGCCCCTCCAGCCCCAGAGCAGGCCAGCCCCGAGCTTCCAAGGTCTTCTAGGCAGGACACTGTGCAAAGGTTCAGCAATGGCATGGAAGGAGGGCAGCTCTGAGCAGCAGAAGTAGACAGAGACCACAGAAAGGATAGTTCGCCGAGCCAGGGCAGAAATGGGTATGGGGTGGCAGGGACCAGTGTGCCCCACAGGCCCATGGTACCTGTCAGCAGGAAGCGGTATCCAGAACCCCTCAAGAGGAGCAGAGTGAATTCCAGGCCTGAAGCCCAGCACCAGGCAGCAGAAATGACCTTATAGCTGGTGAATGGGAGGACTAAAGGCCAACCTAAAATCCCTGACTTCTGGTCCCCAAGAGACTGGGCGGACCTCAGTGACCAACCCAACGGGCATGGGAAAAGCCTGAGGTGACTGGAGTTCGATTCCCTGCTAGTCACTGGGTAAGCAGGATAAATCTGACTCAGACAGTAAAGGCGTGTGACCGTGCAGCCTAGTGTCATTCATAAAACACCCACAGCCACATCTGCTCTCTCGTCACAGGTCAGCTCCTTCCCAATCACCTACCATGGTCTGGGAGACCCGACAGCGTCTCTCTGCATTTATTCATGCTCACTGTTCTCTTGACCCTCAAAGCAGCCTTCTAATTCCTGAGCCCCCCAATTATCAGTCCTTCCAGAAGCCCTTCCTCTGGGGCTCCTGAGAGCTTCCATTTGGGCTGCCTTACTCCGGTTGCTAATAGCAGGTGTTGAATCTAGCTGGGCAAAGGGCAGGAAGGCAGGGCTCACTCGAACGTGCCATTGAAGGCTGCCTTCCCTGCTGCCGCTGACACACTGATCTGTCAGCTGTCTCCCTCAGTGCATTCAGCCTTAGGAATTTATCTAGATACAGTGATATCCATTCCACATATCTCTGCCTCGTTCATAAGGATATATTACCAAACGCCTAGCCAAAATGTAAACTCACTCCATCTACTACCTGCTCCTAATCCATCAGCGTGGTGACCTAGCAGCAGAAAAATATAAGGAAGGATAGAGGGAAATGAGGTCAATGCAGTCTGGCCAGCCGGCTCTGAATGGTCCCTACCACCTTTTCTAAGGGCCCTTGTCCTAGGCAGGGTTACTGCTGCTGGGATAACACCATAACCAAAGCAACTTGGGGAGGAAAGGATTCACTCGGTTTACACTTCCACATCACTGTTCATCACTAGAAGACAAGACAGGACCTAAACAGGGCAGGGAGCTGGAAGCTGGAGCTGATGCAGAGGCCATGCCATGGAGAGGTGCTGCTTATTGGTTTGCTCAGCCTGCTTTTTTATAAAACCCAGGACTACCACCCAGTGATGACATCACCCATCACAGGCTGGGCCCTCCCACATCAATCACTAAGAAAATGCCCTTCGTGCTTGCCCACAGCCCAGGCCTACAGAGGCACTCTCTCAATTGAGGTTCTTTCCAGTGACTCTAGCTTGTGTCAAATTGACACCAGACCAGCCAACATAACCCATCAATGCTGTGCAAACAGTACCTAGATTCGTCGCTGGTAATGTGGTGCCCCTTCCACACTGCACTGTCCCAAAGGCCTGGAATGAGATCTGTTCTGGAGACAGGGCCTCACTGTGTGTCTCTGGCAGGCCTCAAACTCCCAGAGATTCCCAGCCTGGCTCCCAAGTGCGGGAATTAAATGCGTGTGCCACCGTGGCTGGCACTCCGAGATCTCTGCACATTCCCACAGGAAGAGAAGCAGGAGGGAAACAAAGAAACACGAAGCCACTGATGGACGTTTTCTCATATTTTAATTAACAAATCTACAGGAAACCTTCATTAAATCAGGAGACATGATATAAATTATAGCGGCCTGTATATAAAATGTGGCACTAAATATGGCCTCTGGATCATATATAAAAATAGACATTAAAATATGTACCAGAGCATGGTGTAGCAGCGGACACAGTTCTGATGAGGGGAGCTGTGTCAGGCCTGGACCATGAAAGCCACTGGTCCTGCGGGTGACTGGTCAGCCCCCAGCAGGGGTTCTAGGTGCTTCTCCAAAGGCAAGGCCCTCAAAGGCACCAAATGCCACAAACCTGGAGTGCTGGGAAGAACAGGAAAGGAGCGCTCCTGTCTAAGATTTCTGGATTTCTTCCAAGTTCAGGGACCCCAGCTCTCTTTTAGACAAACCATCCTGACTACAAAGGAACTCGGGGCAATTTTGAAACATTTTTTCCTAAGGAAGTGACCCAGTGCTAACTCAAGTTCATTTTCTGCAGGCTAAGCCTGCAATGCCCTCCAGGACAACTGATCACAACGAGGACGTGATCATCTCAGTGCAAGAGGGTGACCTCAGTGCAGACATTATGCTCCAAGTGTCCAAGAGGAGGGGGTGAGACCTCACTGAAACCACCCCACCTGAGCATGGCAACAGGTGCAGGGAGAGGAGGGGCCCATATTTCATAGTTCTTTCACTGGCCGGGCTTCCCACCCTGGCTGAGTGGGGCCAGGACTGCTATCCATTGGCTTGTACGTTCAACAGGCCCCTGCTTTGCCCATCCTGAGGGTCTGTGGATGGGGACAAGTGTCCCTGACTCGTGTGTTACTGTTGCCCACAGTCTGGGGACTGGGAAACAGATGGAAGGACAGACAGATGCAGGGGAGGTAAGAGGAGTACCAGGGGAGGCAACCAGGAGGAGACAGGCCTGTGGGCTTTAAATGCGCATCCCACTACCACTTCGGGTCCCAATAATGATTGGCAACCTAGTGGATTCTACAGAGGGAAGCAGCCCCCACCCCCACCCCGACGAGTTTTACTGAAAGCAAAGTGCTTTCCTCAGCCACCCCAGGCTTGACTATCTTGCTGCAGGGTGAACTGACATTTTCCTCACCAGTGGCGTTGAATGAAAGGAGAGATGAAGGACAGAAATGGAGAAACCACCCACCGCCTAGACAAAAAGCTGGGAGCCACATGGTTGTTAATGAAGGGCTTTCTCTCTAGCAAGTGGCACATTCTGGGGACAGGTGTTCCATGTTAATGGGACCTGGCACCAATTATTGCCATTTCCTGTGTGCCAAGGTAACAGGGCAGTACTGTGCTTTGTCATTGTGGCTCTTCTGGGACACAGATCCTTCACGAATTGTTAGGGCATTCTGTTCAGAACAAGGGAGATGGGCCTTCCATCCTAAAGTGGCCTGACAACGCCCTCTAGTGGGGATTATAAACAACAGTAGGACAGTATGTTCAATTCATCCTCAGACACTAGAGTGGTTTCAGGGCTCCCCGTAACGTGAGAAACAAACCACAGCAGATTATCCTGACGAAGATAATCCTAACACACAAGGGTAGGAGCTGGCAGCCCACGCTGGGCACCCACCCTGGCCAGCTGTACCCCTTCTCAGTCTCTGGCTTCTGCACATCCTAAGGAGGGGCTGTGCGTGGTTGGAGCTAATAGTCGCCTCAGAGTCTGGGCAGACTGCCTGCCGGTGCCAGGATGATGCCAAAGACGTAGAAAAGCCCCAGAAGGAGGTTGAGCTTGGCTGTCCTCTGGGGTAGCTTGTTGAAAGCCTGGCTGCGGAACTGCCTCTCAAGGGAGAAGGCCACGGGGATGGTGAGCAGGGGCAGCGCCAGGCTGATGCTGCAGTGTGTGGCCAGGATGCTGAAGATCAGGTATGGCAGAAAGAGCAGCGTGGTGTAGAGCACGTAGGAGAGGGTGGGCCCGATGAGGATGGCCAGAGTGACAATGCCGGCCTCCTGGTCAGACTCCATGTCCCTGGTGTTGTTGGAATGGAGAATGGCCTCTGTGCTGAGGGCCAGAGGGATGGCATAGACTAGAGGGAAGATGGCCAAGGACCCCACCTGGACAGCGTAGGCGAACATCACAGCCAGGGGGCCGAAAGTGATGAGGATGATGAGGTCTCCCAGTGCCACATACTTGAATCCAATTCCTGCAGCCAGAAAAGCCAGAGATGCAGTGTGAATCAAAGGCTGTCCAAGAGATGGCCGTATCTGGTGAGAGGCTGTGATGGTATGCAATCACTGGGGTACCCCAATAAATGACCCAGTACAGACTCAGGTCTCTGATCTCAACTGCCAGGTACTTGCCAAGTTTACCTTTTAGGTTTAATCCCCAAAACCAGTTTCTGCTACAAAGTGCCCTGAACTCCTAGTACGCAGAGATGATACAAGTCCAAGATCATGCAAAAGGCTTTATGATCCACTACATTAAACCATAAAGTTCTTCTGCCTTCTCCAGCCCTGTAAGGCAGAATGTCCATCCTGCCTCCTTCCCATCTAGTCTTTCTTCTAGCTTAAAAGACCTCACTGAAACACATGGCATTTTACAAGCTACACACTTCCATATAAAGAAGCCGCCACTCATACAATGAAGANCTCATACAATGAGGAAACCAGTGACAGTTATCATGCAGCGCTCCCCCTGTGGTTTCCTTCAAAACCAAGCCATTCCTAGTGACCATTCTGCTCCTAGGCCTGCCTGTAACTCCTCTTTCCAGCGTCCTCCCTCCATCTCCAGCACCACACGACATCCCAAGTCCACATCAGGGTCACCTTACCCTGGAATACTACAATACTTCCTAGATGGCTTTTGATCTCGTAAGAACCTCCCACCCCGTTCCAGGGTTCCTTTAAAACTCTGGGTTTGCCCTTCTTCCCAACACACCCTCAAACCCTCAATATCCCCTGTATCTTTGGAATCAAAGTCCCAGCATCTGGCTTGCCAGACTTGGCTCCCACTGGGAGTATTTGGCACAGAGCTACAGTAACAAACACTTCAACCTGGAACCGAGGTCAGGAGGTCAAGAATACTTCCCATTCAGATTGAAACAGTAAAGTCACGTGCAATGGTGGGAGGTGGGCATTAGGATCCAAACTTTGGTTGCTACAGTCACAGGGAAGCCTTTTGGATCTGGTGATGCTATAAGGCAGGCCTCAGAGTATCTGATTATATTTTACCCAGTCTAAAATAAGAGATGACATGCCAGGCAGTGGTGGTGCACGCCTTCACTCCTAGCACTCGGGAGGCAGAGGCAGGCAGATTTCTGTGAGTTCATGGCAGGCTGGTCTACAGCATGAGTTCCAGGATAGGCTCCAAAGCTAAACAGAGAAATCTTGTCTCAAAAAACTAAAATGGGTGGGGTGGGTGGGGATAACAGATGACAATGATCTTCAGGGGGTCTAAAACCATAGGAACTAAGGACCAAGATCTGGTCAACTTCACCTTCACAGAAGTAATGGGTCTGTTGGCTCCAAATGAGCACCCCTGTTCTTTAAAATACAGCACCCCCACAAGGCATCACAGGCATGACCCCTCAGTTTCCCAGCACCAGGAAGCTGATTACACATGGCCATACTGTGTGTCGATAACTTGGTTATCTGAGGACATGTGCCCAGGAGGAAGTGCCCGTGAGAAAACAGCAGCCCATGTTCCCAACATACTGCATGTATTCAGGAAACCTCCCCTCGGGCTAGGCTAGCTTGATGCTCCCCTACTTTCTCTTACATTCTCTGACCCACACACCACAACAGGACGCCAGATGAGAAAGATGTAACCTCTGGCCGGATGATCCAAAGACCCCTCCTTCCTCAGATCAGCAAGCAAAAAGTGACTCAGCTTCCTAGGGAGCCTCAGCCATGAGCATGCTTCCCGGCCACTCTGGGCTCTCTCACTTCCACTACATGGCTGTTTGCCTACCTCCACTGCAAAAGGCATGGCCTTCTTCTTTCTCTTTTCCATCTCCCTCCTCCCAGCAGCTAGATGCTTTGACTCTAACAGAACTATACTCAAGCTTCAAAACAAAGCAAAACAAACAAAATGGGTGGTGGCGGTGCACGCCTTTAATCCCAGCACTCAGGAGGCAGAGGTAGGAAGATCTCTGTGAGTTCGAGGCCAGCCTGGTCTACAAGAGCTAGTTCCAGGACAGGCTCCAAAGCTACAGAGAAACCCTGTCTTGAAAAACCAAACAAACAAAACAAATTCATAACAGAAACCTGGGTCCCCACCTTAAGCAGGTCTTCCTCTAAAGCCAAGCACAAAGCTACTCAAGGATAAGAAAGGTTTTACAGTCTTCAGTTTATCTGATGTAAGAAAATGACAGAGCTTCTGGAAAGAGCACTTTCTAAGAGTGTAAGACATGGCCCGAACTCTCCTGACTAAGAGATGCGGCCCACATGGGAGTCTCTTCTTAAGCATTCCCAGCCCTCCCGACACCTGTTCTGAAGGAAGGAAACAGCACAGTGAACTACTGGGACCATTCTCTGCCTAGCAGCCAGAATTAATTTGTTAAGACCTACGTCAAAAGTTGGCCAGGTGCATGCCTACAATACTAGCACTTGCAAGACAGAGGCAGGAGGAGCATGAGTTTCCAGCCAGCCCTGCTACACACAAAGAGGCTAACTCAGGGAGGAAGCTGGCAAAGGCGCAGAGCCACTGAAGTCTCATGCCGCCGTGGGAATATGAACAGTACAAGTGCTTCTTCTTGGGTTAGCAGCTCTTTGTAGAATTAAACGTCACCCAGTGGAGGCCACGGCAGTTTCATTTCCAGGCGTTTACTCAAGAGAAATGAAAACAAATACTCATAAAAAGACTTGAACATGAATGCTCAGTCACAATAGAAAAAAGAGACACAACCCCAAGGTCCCTGAACAGGTGAGCAGAACACAGGGTGGTGTGTCTCTCAACAGATGCTGCTCAACAATAAAAAGGAGCTGCTGACATGTGTGACAACATGGTGAGCTTCAAAACCATCACACTGCGCAATGGAGGCCAGACTCAAAGCGCTCATACGGAGGTCAGACATGGTAGCCCACACTTTTAATCTCAGCGCTCGGGATGCACAGGCAGGAGGATCTCTGGGACTTGGAGGCCAGCCTGGTTTACATACGTATTCCAAGATAGTCAGTACCATATAGAGAGACCCTGCCCCCCAAAAAAAACCAAAGCAAAATAAAACCAAAAAAATCCCCCAAAACAAAAACAGAGGTCATATTGCAATAAACAAAGTCACAAGCGATCCATGTGGAATGGGTCCCTCAACACGGCACTCTAGACCACACAAAACTAACCTGAGTGAAACAAACTAGAAGAGTAGCTACCTGCGCATAGATGAGGATGGATGGGGCTGGGGGAAGAGCCCAAGGAAGCACCAGGGGTGATGGAGAGCGGGGACTACACAGTTGCTCATGTTCAGTCAAGGTTCACCAAACACATTTCACTGCATGTCAATTCTCTACCAATAAAGGCCAATGTTAAAAGGCAATCTACAGATGGGCAGTGGTGGTACACACTTGTAATCCCAGCATTCTGAGACAGGCAGATCTCTGAGTTCAAGACCAGTCTGAACTACAGAGTTCTAGGACAGTCAGGCTACAAAGAGAAACTTTGTCTTGGGCAGGCGGGGAGAGAAGATTACAAAAAGAAAAAGAAAATCTACAGGGCTGGAGAGATGTCTCAGTGGTTAGGAGTACTGGTGCTCTTCCAGAGGACCCAGGTTCAGTTCCCAGCACCCACTGTCTATGAATTGCTTTTATCAGTTAATGAATAAAGAAACTGGTTTGGCCTATAGCAAGGCAAAACTTAGCTAGGTAGGGGGAAAACTAAACTGAATGCTGGAAGAAAGAGGCAGAGCCAGAGAGAAGCCATGTAGCCCCTCCGGAGACAGACACCAGGGATGGAACTTTACCCAGTAGGGCACTGTCACAGTGCGATACACAGATTAATGGAGATGGGTTAGTTTAGGATATGAGTTAGCCAGAAATACACTTAAGCTATTGGCCTAGCAGTGATTTAAATAATATAGTTTCTGTATGATTATTTCGGGAGTCTGGGCAGCCAGGAAACAAATGAGCGGCCTCAGCTGGAAGCCAGGCTGCCTCTGCTTCCTTGCTGGAATTATAGACATGTACCATCACCTGGCTAACTGTGCAGTTTTAAATAAGACAGAAATCAATGCCTTCCAAAGAAGGCGACATGGGTGGAAGTTAGAGTAAGCCACACAGAGACGGGGAAGAGTGTTCCACAGAGAGATGGCACCTGTAAAGTGCATAGCTTGATGTTGCAGGTCCAAGAGGGAGGTGAGGGCAGGTTAGAGCTCGGGAGGCAGAGCTATGCAGACAATGTGGTGTCCTGGCAATCACTAGGAGGACTTGGCTTTACTCCAGATGAGATGGGAGCCACTCACAAGTGTTCATCAGAGCTTCCAGCTGCCTTCCACTAACACCTGGCAATAGCCTGAAAGGGATGAGGGCAGATGCAGAGACCCTTAGGAGCTTCTGCAATACTCCAGGGAGAGAGTCGTGGTGGAGGCAGCACGTGGAGGGGAGTGATCAGATCTCAGATGAATTTTTAACAGAAATACAACTTGCTGATGCCAGATATAAGATGCTGGTGCCAGATATAAGAGTCTAGTCAGGCACAGTGGTGCACACCTTTAGTACCAGCACTTGGAAGGCAGAGGCAGGCAGATCTCCGAGACCAGCCTGGTCTACAAAGTGAGTTCTCAAACAGACATGGCTATACAGAGAAACCCTGTCTCAAAACAATAACAACAACAACAACAAAGGTCAAAAAGGATGCTCACAGCTTTGGGTCTAAAGAACTAGAAGGATCAAGTTATGAGGGGGTTAGGGACGCAGCTCAGTGATGGATGGAGTACCTGCCTAGCATGTAAGGGACACACATTAAAAAACAGGAGGAAAAAAATGCCATTGAATAAAATGAGAAAATCTGTAGGTGGCAAATATCCTTGCAGAGATGAATAGGAATTTGATTTGAGGCTTCTTCTAGGAGTGACTAAGAGCTATGTGTGCCAAGGTGTGGTTCACAGGTAAGGAGCACGCTTGCCATACTGTACCACTGAGCAGAGCGCTGGGTGCTGTCCAGTCCCCAGCATCTACGCCCCCAAAGACATCAGATCTGAGCCTGAGTTTCCGAGCCTAGGCTCGAGAGTCACCAGCTCAAGTGAGATGGCTACAAAGGAGCCAAGGGGAAGAAGAGACAAGGACGGAACTCTGGAGACTGCAAAGTGGGAAGAAGCCAAGAGCAACGGAAATGGACCCCAGCATGCTCTGGCTGCAGCCCCACGCCTCACCCCTCACTCCTGTGCCCTAGTCTCCCTCTGACTACACTGGACAGAGACCTTTGTACTGTGGCCCGTCAGCCCTGACTCAGCACTGCAACCAGACTCTAATTCTAACCCAGGGCCAGTTCTGTTTCCTCCACGTCCTGGTTAAAATGTCTCTAAAATAAAGAGAATGCCATGGTTTCGAGAATTCCCAAGAGCTGTGTGCTGAAGAGTTAGTCTCTGGGCTGGTGGAATATTTTATCTTTAACATCTGTCTTTATTAAAAATGTGTATGCGCCTATGTGATGGAGAGCAGCAGAGGACGCTGGGTCCTGTGGAGCTGGAGTTAAAAAGGTGGTTGGCAGTGCCCATGTGGTGCTGGGAGTCAAACTTGGGTCCTCTACAAGACCAGCAAGCACTCTGAATGCTAAGTTGTCCCAGTGGTAGAATTTCTAAGAGGAGTGTAGCCTTAGTAGGAGGCCTTCCAATCATGTGGGGGTGTGTACTTGGAGGGGACACTGGGGCCTGGGTCTAGCTCACTCTTCCTTCTCTAGTCACTACCAGACCCAAGCCAAATGGACTTCCTCAGTATGGATTCTTGCCGAAGAACAAAACACCATAGGCCAGCCAACCATAAACTAGAGCCTAAAACTAAGTAAGTCTTTCCTCATTTTAAGTCGAATAACTCAGGCATTCTGTTATAGCAGCAGAAAGCTGACCAGCAGAGGGCTCCTCCCCTCACCACCACCTTACACTTTCTACCAGGGTCCTACAGGTTTCCCTCATCAAATCCTCACTATGTAGCTTAGGCTAGCCTCATGTGTGTGTGTGAGAGAGAGAGAGAGAGAGAGAGAGTTGCCTAAAACTCACTATGTAGACCAGACTGGCTTTGAACTCAGAAATCTGCCTACCTTTGCCTCAGACTTTTTAAATTGTCCTAAATTTACAACAGGCTGCCGGGCAACTACAGTCTCTTGACTTCCTTCCCACTCCTTCGGTCTTCTTTATATGGTCTTCATCTTCCCCTCCTCTTAGGCTAGAGGGCTACAGGGCCCAGAACTGGTCCTCTGTGCTTTCTCACCAACTCTGTAACTTTATCTATGGGCCAGTGGCCCCCTGACCTGTCTCCCTAGCCCAGGCCTCTCCATTAACCAACTACTCACCTCACATCTCCACTTGGAGCCCTAGCATTAAGATGTCCAAAGTCAATCCTGACTTCTTCCCTTCAAAAACTGATTCTAGCCTCGCCTTTCTCCTATCTGGCATGATGCTATCACCTATGCCCTTCTGGTGGTGCAGGCCAAACCTTCTAAGTCAAACTTAATTCTGTGGCATTTCTACCTAAGATCCAATCCACTGGCAAACAATGTCTACCTCCAATGTCTGCTCAGAACCTGCCTCACCTCTCTGTGGCCACCACTCTGACGCAAGCCACCAAACATCTTGCCTGAACTGTTCAAGGGCCTCTGACCTGGTCTTTGTTCTTCTACCCTTGCCCACCCTACGTATCCATCCCCAATACCATAGCCAGAGAGACTCTTTCTAGCCATGACATCACACTCCTATCCAAAGTCCTGCAATGGCCCCTGTACTTTAAAGTGCAGAGGCCAAAGGGGGGGAACTGCCTATGCAGTCTGCATGCCTCCCACCCCTCCCCAGACACACCCCTCTTCTTCTAGCTCCCTGGACTGCGTCCCTCATGCACACAGTGGGTTTCTTCCTCAGAGTCATCAGGGACTTTGGCACTCACTGCCCCGCATACCTAGAGTCCTACTCCAGACATCAACACACCAACCCCGTCATCTCTCCTGCCTTCAATCTAGTTCAGGTGTTATCTCCTTAGTGAGGCCCATGCCAAGCAAACTACTTAAAATAGTCTTCATTGTCCTCTTCTGTGTCCCGCCACCGTAGCACTTAGCACATACTACACCCAGTTATCCACTGCATCACACGACAGCTAGTGAGGACCAGATACACAAAGGTCCCTAGAGATTAAAAGGGAAGATGACAAAAAAAGCCTATGTTAATAGTCTACATAGTTATTAAATTAAATGCCTATGTTAACGGTCTATAAAGTTATTACCACGCTTTCTGATTACGAGCTAAACTTTTTCTTTTTTTTTTTTCTTTTTTTTTTGGTTTTTCAAGACAGGGTTTCTCTGTAGCTTTGGAGCCTG
>LOEQ01000689.1:133883-152469 GCA_001685075.1 Bramus lutescens | reverse complement strand
GGAAGAGCAGGCAATGCTCTTAACCACTGAGCCATCTCTCCAGCCCCCTTGGCTGCGAGGTTTCTAAATGTATATAAAGGGCTCAGTGCAGCCTCTGATACCTGATGGATATGGTGTAAATGGTAGCACTCTGAAATTTCTCTACCTGAGTCCTACTGTAGTCCAGAAAGTTCTGGGACCTTTGTTTCCTCCTAATGAAACAAGATGATGTTACCTAACACATAAAGGTGTCAGCAGTAAGTGAAAAGGTTCTTACAGAAGTGCTTTGTGAGTTACAGGTACCTCCTAAAATGTCAGGATTATGCCCATTCTGTGTACTCCTGCTCACCAGGTTTTAGTGGGGAACCTAGTGTGTACCAGTGATAGTGAGCCCTGAGGGCCAAAGCAAGAACAGGGAACAGAATGGGCCATGTTGTAACCAGGGAGAGCGTGCCCATGTAGATGAAAACACATTGTGATGATCTGTATAGAATTATGTGCTGTGGAGTGAAAACCTGGATGTGTTTGCACACAGTTGTGATGGGGGTAAGCAGAAAGCCATTCCAGGCAGCTGATGGACCCATATGAAGGCCCAGTGCAGGAGCATGCCACTCCAGAAGAGCAGCCAGAATGTCCCTGTGCCTGGGCAGGTGAGCAGGAGAAGCTCTGAGAATACCTGGGTCTGGCCAGGAGGATAGCTCAGGTTGTAGGAGGCCATTGAGTGGACTTCGTGTGCAGTGGTAGGCTATGGTAGATGTTGGAAAGAAAAGTAACTTAAACAAAACAAACCCTTATTTTAATGTATTTATTTGTGTGTGCATGTGTGAGTGTTTGCTTTCATATGCGTGCACATATGTGTTTATGTGCTTGAGGTTTATGGAAGCTGTAGGTTGTTGAGTACCTGTCTTTATTACTCGGCATTTTTTTCTTTTGAGACAAGGTCTCTCACTGAATGAGATCTCGATGGATCTCAATGATCCAGCAAGACTAGCTGCCCAGTGATCTCTGGAGTTCCTGTCTTGGCTTCCCCAGCACTAGGAGTGCAGGCACATGTAGCCATGCCCAGCTTGCTATACGAGTGCTGGGCATCTGGGCTCAAGTCCTCCTGCTTGTGCAGTAAGCACTTAACTGGCTGAGCCATCTATGGGTGGCTTTAGACTCATGAGAGCCCTTTGTTGAGAAGGGATTATCAGAGGGCAAAGGGCTGAAGCCACAAATTCCATTAAGAGGGAACTGCAGGGCTGTCAGCATGGCTAGCTCAGCATGGCTCGCTCGGCAGTACGGGTGCCTGCTGGCAAGGCTGAAAACCTGGGTTAGTTCCTCAGGACCCAGATATACACGGAGAACCAATTCTCACAAGTTACCGTCTCATTTCCATACACACAGTGTAATAAGAGACATTTAAAGAGCGGAACACGGCTGCCTTGGCGGAGATCTTTGAAGCTCTTCCTAGAGCTATAGATTTCCAAGAAGTGGCTGCATTCTGGATGTGGGATAGATTGGAAGGAAGAGAAGTCAAAGGGTTTGGTTTTGTAACTGGGAGAATGGAGTTGCTTTGTGCTGGGATGGGAAAACAGGATGAGGAGAAGGGAGTGGTTTTGAGCATAAGTTTGAGACACATGTTGGGCATCTGTGTGGCCTAGTGAGTAGTTCTGGGGAGAAACCTAGTTAAGAGAAATGAACGTGGGGGTCACTACTGATTTACATCATGAGACCAGGCAAGAACTCACATGACCTGGTGTAGATGAAAAGAGATGGGGTCTGTGAACCTGAAATTGAGAAATTCGGAGGAACCATAGGAGACAGGAGCAGCTGGGAAAGAGGAAGACAGGCCAGAGAGTGTGGGGGTCGCAGAATTAACAAGGATGGTCTCATGCAAGAGATCACAGTGTACCAGATGCTGCAAATAGAGATGAGGACTTGGGTGGTCCTTTAGGGACTCTGGTAAGAGTAGCAGGTCTTCCTGAGAAATGAAAGTATGTGTGCAAGAAGAGCTGGAGGCTGTTGGAGGATGAGTTGGGATGCCTCCCTTCAATAGCGGACAGACTAGCACTTCAGGCACCCTTATTCCATGTCACCCCAGGATGAGGATTCTGAGAAAATGATTTGCCTGAGTTTCTACTCAGCTTCAGGGAAAGAGATCAGAATGTTCTTCGCAGGGTACCTGCATTGAGCTATCTTTCCTTTCGCAATTCAGCCTTCTTGAACCTGCAAAGGATACTTGGATATAGGAACTCCAGGCTGGAGGTTTCTTTCCTGCTCAGTAAAAGGTGGTCTTTTGCCTAACGTTACCCTGTAAACTTACTGTGCGCAGGGTAAAAGCTCCTCATAAGCAAAAGTGACTGTGTTTTTCCTTCCTTGGCCCTGTCTAGCGTCTGAGAGAAGAGATGGAAGAAATCACCCAGCAGCAGCTGGTACATGACAAGTACTGCAAAGACCTGATGGGCTTCGGGACAAAGCCCCGACACATCACCCCCTTCACCAGTTTCCAGGCTGTGCAGCCCCAGCAGTCAAATGCCTTGGTGGGACTGCTGGGGTACAGCTCCCACCAAGGCCTCATGGGATTCGGGGCTTCCCCCAGCCCTACCAAATCCACTTTGGTGGAAAGCCGCTGTTGCAGGGACTTGATGGAAGAGAAATTTGATCAGGTAAATGGCAAAAGGCCTTTTCCTTCTTCCTCACATCCCACACCTTCCCTCCTCTGCCAACCCTGTATCCTTCCTCTCCCAGGTGTGCCAGTGGGTGCTGAAATGCAGGAGCAGCAAGAACTCACTGATTCAAATGACAATCCTTAATCTGTTGCCCCGTTTGGCTGCGTTCCGACCTTCTGCCTTCACAGGTGAGGCTGTCCTTTGAAGACATTCCCTTGTAAGGGTAATCAAACAGGGACAGAAGCGCTGCTCCGAAGCAGTGCTGACAAGAGAGCTAGTCTCTGATCGCTTTGCCCATCCTGTTTCTTCATTTTCTGTGAAGAGACCTGGTAGCAATCCAAACGGTGGTACACACAAACGGTGGTACACACGTGTAACCCTAGCACTTGGAGAATAGGAGTTCAGAGCCATCCTTGGCCATGCAGTGAGTTTGAGGCCGGCCTGGACTACATAATACCCTGCTCAGAAAAAAAAAATTCACAGTGTGTAGCAAAGGGTCAGTTCTAGGCCAGGTCATCAGGTTAAGCACACATAACTTCCTGTGCTGTGTGTTGGGGCTCATACCTATATCACAAGCCTTAGGAGGCTGAGATGGGGACCACCTAAAGTTTAAGGCCAGCCTGGGCCTCAGAGTGAGATCCACAAAAGGGCAACTTCAGGTCCATACTGTCAACAATGCCTGTCTGGGCAGAGTGGGCTTAGGGACCTGAGTTTTCCCCATGGTGACCATCGAGCATCCTCTCCACTTGCACGGAAGACTCGTGTGTTAGAGCAGTCTCCACAGGTGATGGGTGGTGCTGCACGGAAGACGTGTGTGTGTGTGTGTGTGTGTGTGTGTGTGTGTGTGTATGTATGTATTAGAGCAGTCTCCACAGGTGCTGCACGGTGCTGCATGGAAGACACGTGCGGGAGTTAGCACAGTCTCCACAGGTGATGGGCCGTGCATTTCCACATGCCGTGCTGTCCTCAGTGAGTTGCAGTCAGTCGAGTCTTACCCAGCTCAGATGCAGGCCTTCCCATGAGGCCTTCCCAGCTGTTCTGTCTGGAGCTGTTCTTTCCACCACAGTCCTCAGCTGTCGGGAGCTTTGGTGATAGAGTTGGTGTGGATCCTTCATCCGTCTTACTGAAGTTTGGGATAGAGTATTGACCTTTGTGGGTCTCCACTTCCTGACTAGTGAAACATAAAATAACAGTCCCTGCCTCCCAGAATGAACAGCATGAA
This sequence comes from Bramus lutescens, assembly GCA_001685075.1. NCBI lineage: Eukaryota > Metazoa > Chordata > Mammalia > Rodentia > Cricetidae > Bramus > Bramus lutescens. The sequence continues at coordinate 148,617 of LOEQ01000689.1, read as the reverse complement.
TGCTTAAGCACCTTCGTAGTGCCTGGCGCAGAGTAAGCCCCAGTAAATGGAAACTGTTATGAGATTATTATTGCCTCCTGGAGCTACTTCAGATTCATTTTGGAAATGAGAAGGTACACATGATAATACTCTAGTTGCCTATTTGTATTTAATGTCCCTCCCTTGCCTCCTACTTGGTGAGAGTGAGCCCTTGTCTCAAGCATCTCTTTGTACTGCTCCGTGGCATGCTGCCTGTGTTGAGTAGTGTTCAGAACTAAGTAAGATCTAGTGGCGTAAAGGAAAGGTCAGCCTGACCCTCAGCATTGCTGTTCCCACATGGACGTTCCCATGCCATCCAGGCCAGATAAAGCCGGTGGGGGTCGGGTGTCTAGATGGTGAGTTGTTGAGCAGGCTAAGCCTGACAAATACAGTGTGTTGAATAAGGACCAAACCGTCGCATAAACTTGCTGAACCAAGGAGAAATTATAGGATGGAAATCACCCATTAGTTTTGAAATTTTCCTTTCTGCCGTCCTGGCACCAGCAGCTCTTCTCTTTCCTCATGACCAGACACACCCCTGGTCGGTAGAGCTTTAAATGGTCTTGGGTTGAAAGTCTGTGTTCAAAAGAAACTTAACAACTAAGCCAAATCTGATCAAAGTCTGATTGCTGCAGAAACAGTTACCATGGTGTGTCCTGGGGACTGCCTAGCGACAGGATACAAAGACAAAGGCCCTGTGTGTATCCTTTGGATGCAGGGTCGCTGTTTTGTTAAACATTGCATTAAAATGCGCCAGTGAAATTCAGACTTGAGAGCCGCCATCATTGCACACCTCCAGGCCACCTGTTACTAAAACTCACCGTGTGGAAGTCACTGCCTAGGCCTCCCAATGGTGGGAGCTCTGGGAAGAGCAAAAAATACCCTGAAAATAAAATTTAAAAGGGCAAAATACAAGCTGGGCATAATAACACAAATAAATAAGAAATTACCCTACAGGCCTGTGACTTTCCACTGTGCCTGAGGATCACCGTCAGTGGCAGAGGAGAAGCCAAACCGAGAATCAGAAAATCCTTTTTAAACATTCCATCACCAAGCACCCAGGAACACCTGCTCTTGCACACTACTGATGTAAATAAACATAGTGAAGATGCAGGTGCTTTCCAGATCTGTTCTTAAGTCTCACTCTGATGTATCTACAGTAAAAATCTCCAGGTAATAGCTGAGATATTTTCAGCCTACACTGAATGGAATGGCCCATTAATTGTAAATAATATTTAATATTACTTTCATTGTCAGATAATTGAGATTAATCTCTTTGATTTTTTTTTGATGTTTTGTTTTTAGTTTCTTGAAACAGGGTTTCTCTGTATGACCGCCCTAGCTGTCCTGGAACTTGCTCTATAGATTAGGCTGGCCTTGAACTCACAGAGATCTGCCTGCTTCTGCCTCCCGAGAGCTGGGATCAAAGATGTGCACCATCACCACCTGGTGTATCTCTTTGTTTTTTAAACAAGACTTAATGTTGTAGTCTGTTTGCTTTGGATTTTGGTATTTAAAAAAAATTACGTATCTGGCTATTTTGCCTGCATGTGTGTTTGCACTACATGAGTGCCTACTGCCTATGGAGGCCAAAAGAGGGTGTTGGATCCTCTAGAACTGGAGTAACAGATGGTTGTGAACCTTGGTGTAGATGCTGGGAATTGAAGTCAGCTGTTTCAGCCCTTAGCTTTTTTTTTTTGAGACAGGGCTTCACCTCGTAACTCTGACTGGCCTAGAACTTTATATAGACCAGGCTGGCCTTGAACTCATAGAGATCCACCAAGCTCTGCTTCTCAAGAGCAGTTTTTGAACAGAAGTGTGTACTCTTTCCCCAGAGTAATACTAATGGAGCATCTAGAATGATGACTCAGCAGAAATGGTGCTTGCCACTGACCCTGATGGTCACTGACCCTGATGGCCACTCACTGATCCTGATGACCACTGACCCTGATGACCACTGACCCTGATGGTCACTGACCCTGAAGGCCACTCACTGATCCTGATGACCACTGACCCTGATGGCCACTGATCCTGATGACTGACCCTGATGGTCACTGACCCTGATGGCCACTGATCCTGATGACTGACCCTGATGACCACTGACCCTGATGGCCACTGATCCTGATGACTACTGACCCTGATGGTCACTGACCCTGATGGCCGCTGATCCTGATGACTGACCCTGATGGTCACTGACCCTGATGGCCACTGATCCTGATGACCACTGACCCTGATGTTCACTAATCCTGGTGGCCCACATGGTGCAAGGAAGGAACCTATTCCATGAGTTGGTCTCTGGCTTTCAAATGCACATTGGCAAACACACCTCAGCTCACCCGCACACATACGAATATAATTACAAAAGGATTGGACTAAGGGAGATAAAGTACTCTTCTGAAGATGCCCTCCTTGCTTTTATTTTTTAAGGGAAAAGCAAAAGACATTTCTTGTTCCCAAAGACATACCTGAGTGATTGCCAAGCGTGAGATGTCTTCTAAGGGTCAGCCTTTAAATTCCTAGTATCTCCCCATTGGCCGCTGTAACTTACATTTGAGTGTTGTCTAGGGTCTCTGACCTTGGTCGTGTGCTGTCTTCTCTGTACTAGATACTCAGTACCTCCAGGATACCATGAACCATGTCCTTAGCTGTGTCAAAAAGGAGAAGGAGCGGACTGCAGCATTCCAGGCCCTGGGGCTGCTTTCTGTGGCCGTGAGGTCCGAGTTTAAGGTCTACTTGCCCCGTGTACTGGACATCATCCGAGCAGCGCTGCCTCCGAAGGACTTTGCCCACAAGTAAGTCCCTCTCTTAGGGTGTCACCGTGCTCTCTGTTCAGGTGGAGAGTAAGCTAATCCATCCTTGCACAGTTTAAACCTTTCTACCTGCTGCTGCACTCTGAGGTATGACGGGCAAACGGCAGTCCCTTTTCACTTGAGCTCAGGTTCTTCAGGTGCAATGACTGTCTGAGTATTTAGAAAGGGGGTACATGTTGGATGTTCAGGATGGTTTTCTCCAGCATTGTGGAGGAATCCCTGACTAGAACTGAAGAGATCAGATGGTCAACTCTTCCCTTAGCTCTAAGGTGTAACAGGTCATTCCACCACAGAATATATGAGCAAGACCCTTAGCGTCTTACCAGATGGAGAGGCCAGGCTAATCTGGGAAGTGTCAATGGCATGTTTGTTTCTCTGTGTGTTTGTCAGCAAGGTTGCTCTGGAATTCACAGGCTACCCATCCTGAAACCCAGTTCTCATCATAGGGAGACACGTCTTCCCATGGGATATCAATACCCTCTGGTTCCCGATGTGCTTGCCACTTAGTCAGCTTCCCAACTAAGTCTGCTTCATATTAAGTATGGTGCATCTTCCTGAATTCAGAGAAAGAGCCCATTTGTGAGACACAGCACTGCCATCTGCTGGAGCAGTGGTTTAAATACATACCCACAGCGACTGATGGACCGGTTCCGGTAGAGTTTTGCAGTAATCTCCACACGCTCTTGTAGCCAGCACTGGCTAAATAACTTGCCCTTCTGGCCCCAACGTGACTTTGAGGTGGGACATTATGAATGTCTTTATGTCTAAAGTGCCATTCTATTTCTCTCCAGGAGGCAGAAAACTGTGCAGGTGGATGCCACAGTATTCACGTGCATCAGCATGCTGGCGCGAGCAATGGGGCCAGGCATCCAACAGGACATCAAGGAGCTGCTGGAGCCCATGTTAGCAGTGGGCCTGAGGTGTGTGCCAGAGGCCCAGTGGCCACCCAGCCTCAGTAATGGGTCTGGCTTAGGAGAGAGGCAGGTTAGTTGGGTATTAAATTCGGTAGGCAGGCTAGTTGAGGCTACACACACAGCTTGGTTAGCCGAATTTCATTGCTAGCTCCTGTGTGATCTTGACGCAGCTGCTTCTCTTCTCGTCTGAAAATAACTCTTGCCGGGCGGTGGTGCATGCCTTTATACCAGCACTCAGAAGGCAGAGGCAGGCGGTAGAGACACTCAAACTCCGGTCGGACCTCTACAAGAGCTAGTTCCAGGACAGGCACCAAAGCAACACAAAGAAACCCTGTCTCAAAAAAAAACCCAAAACTCTTTGTACTGTTAGGATAGTTGTTGAGATTAAGTGAAAGAGTTCAGGAAACAGCCACTGACACAAGGCTATAGGGAGTACTATGTAAGTGTGCGTGACTGCGGTTGGTGTTAGTGCCAGAGAGACTTGCTAGCTTCTCAAAATGTCCTTCCTTTCCCTATGAAATAAGGAGGATAGTCTCTGCTTCTTGGTCATTGACTGAGACTCAATCTCTGGTGGCTGAATTACATTGTACAAGGTCTTTGGTGAAAACCAGAAATAGGTAGATTATTCTGAAATTTGAGACAAGGCCGAGGTTATGCAGCACTTCCGAGACTAAATAGGGACAGGGCCCATGCCTCCTGCCCAAAGCAGACTACTGCACACCCTGGCCTTGTAGTGGCAGTCTGCTCCGTGCCCTGGGAACGTCGTGACTATTTTCCTCCTCCGCAGCCCTGCCCTTACGGCTGTGCTCTATGACCTGAGCCGGCAGATTCCGCAGCTGAAGAAAGATATCCAGGATGGGCTCCTGAAGATGCTGTCCCTGGTCCTTATGCACAAACCCCTCCGACACCCAGGCATGCCCAAGGGCCTGGCCCACCAGCTGGCCTCCCCTGGCCTTACCACCCTCCCTGAGGCCAGCGATGTGGCCAGCATTACTCTTGCCCTTCGAACCCTGGGAAGCTTCGAGTTCGAAGGTAAGAAATTACAGTGGCTCTTGCTGAAGTGTTGAGGGATGCTGTGGCCCTGAGAAAGGGATGAGGGGGTCTAGATTCTTGAGTCTTCAGAGTCATCACAACAGTGTACCAGATGCATAGCGGCCCTTCCTTCCCAGGCTCTACCTGTTTAATTCCTGCCCTGTGCTTGATCTCTTGATGTGTTTGGGGCAGATGGTGTTCAGAAAAAGCATGCATAAAAAATAACACTTCAGAGGTGGAAAACTCAGAATGGCTCTCTGCTCCTCCTCACTGACCTACAGCCACAAGGGATTTTATTGCTTTAAAATGCTTGGCAGGGGTTTCTGAGTATTTCCATTCTTGTGCTGCTGTGATGTTCTGGGCAGTTGCACCTGCAGTTCTGTCCCAAAGCAGCAGTATTTATTCTTCTTTCCTTTTCCTTTGCACCCAGGCCACTCTCTGACCCAATTTGTCCGCCATTGTGCGGATCACTTCCTGAACAGTGAACACAAGGAGATCCGCATGGAAGCTGCCCGCACCTGCTCCCGCCTGCTCACGCCCTCCATCCACCTCATCAGCGGCCATGCGCATGTGGTTAGCCAGACTGCGGTGCAAGTGGTGGCAGATGTGCTCAGCAAGCTGCTTGTGGTTGGCATAACAGACCCTGGTAAATCTTAGGATGGAGCAGTCCTGGGAGACCCTGGCGCTCGAGGCGTTTGCATGGCCTCTAGAGGTCAACATCAGTCATTTCATGTTTAGCCAGTTCTCTGCTTAGGCGATACAATAGGCTTGGCTCCTCTAGCCTCTTGGTGTAAGATAATCTTTTTTTTTAATTTCATTTCTCTTTCTTCCTATGAACACATTAGAAGGGAGGGGCAGAAAGAAGGTTAGATGAAGAAGGTGTTTGGGAGTTTGCTCAGTAGGGCAGCAGTTCTCAACCTGCAGGTCACGACCCCTTTGGGGGTTGAATGATCCTTTCACAGAGGTCACCTAAGGCCATTGGAAAACAGACATTTACATTATGATTCATAGCAGCAAAATTGCAGTTATGAAGTAGCAAGGAAAATAATTTTATGGTCGTGGGTCACCGCAACATGAGGAACTGAATTAAAGGGTCACAGCATTAGGAAGGTTGAGAACCACTGGGCTAGGGTGATAGCAGTGGAGGTGGAAACTGGGAAGGGGCTGGAGGGTGGGACCCTGAAGAGCTGTTCAAAGACTTCTTTGCTCTTGCAGACCCTGATATCCGCTATTGTGTCTTGGCATCCCTGGATGAGCGCTTTGATGCCCACCTGGCCCAGGCTGAAAACTTACAGGCTCTGTTTGTGGCTCTAAATGACCAGGTCTTTGAGATCCGAGAGCTGGCCATCTGCACTGTGGGCCGACTCAGTAGCATGAACCCAGCCTTTGTCATGCCTTTCCTGCGCAAGATGCTTATCCAGGTAATGGCATGACAGACAGCAAGGAAAGGACCTCCACAGTGAGCTGACAAGGAAGTGCTGAGGACAGGGACCAGGAAGAAAGATGGATGTACTTGGCCAAGTCACATTTGGCACCTAGAGTCCATGTTCCCAGCTCTGGTTACAGTTCAAGTGTGAGCCTCTTGTTGGCATGTTCGACATGAGGTCTTGTTGGTTCCAGTCTAACCTCTCAGGCAGCTGGCTCATCTGTCTCTGTGGCAAGTCCCCAGTGAGCCAGCGTCCTGACTTTGACTGTATCTGCGGCAGGGTCTCAGGCTTCCTGCTCTTCTGCTAATGGTCGCAAAGCCAGTCTTACCATGTGGGCATGATTCCACACAGTCCTGTGGTCATTGCGCTTGGTCAGGGATCTCTGGCTCTCATTAAGTGATGTGTGATGTCATGGTCCTCTAGAGAGATGCAGGTGGCCTTTCTCCTGCAACCTGGGTCCTGTGGACAGTGCCTGTTCTGATCCTTCCCGCCTTGGTATGTTCTCTGTGTCTTTGGAAAGAGACATGTCACATAAAACGTGAGGAACTTACACACAGAATGTCAATATTTGCAACTCACCCTAGGAAAGTGTCATTTGTTTGCTATAGTTAAACATGGCTGCAGTGAGATCATCGGTTGACAAGTTGGACAACTGTACTTTGTTGGTCCTATTTTCAATCTGATGACTTCCTGCTATAGCTGCTGGCCCATGTTAGGGAGTGCCTGTTGCTTCAGATCTTAAGCCACCTAAGGCTCTGGGAAGGAAGCAGCCATTACTGAGCCTACCAGGTCAGGCATGGGAATCTCTCCAAATGAGAACTTGGGTTTGTTCATTCAACCAGGACTTAATGTACACCTGGTCTGTCCCACATAATGCTATGGACTGGAGGTGTGTTGGTGAACAAGCCAGATACAGCTCTTGTTCTTGGAAAGCTCATACCCAGCCAATAGGCCAGCTTGTTTCCTGGTGTTGGAGAATGTGAAATTCCATCAGATGAATAGACCCTGTGCTGAACTTAACCCTTGAAACTTAAAAAATAAACACGTAAAATCAAAAAAATAAAAATCTTTATTAAGACAATGTAGGGGAATTAAAACCAGGGCCTTGTATGTGTTAGGAAAATGCTATCACTGAACTATACCCTTAGTCTTTAAATTTCAAAATACAGAAAAAGAGTTTTGATACAGACTTTTCCAAAATGAACTGTGTATCTTCATGTATTGGTGAGTGCCTTGGCCTTTCCTGGGGTCTGGTCCCTGGGTGCTGGTAGATGTCACAGTGGTGCAGATGGCTCTGACTCCAGCTTGGTTTGCACTAGCAGGTTGCACCTGCTAGTGGTTCTGCTTTCTGGGGCACAGTCCCTGCATCCATCCTGCATCCCACCAGTCCTTTCTCGTATCGCAACTCCTTTCACTGCTGTCTGCTGTGACTGGAGAAATCAGTTACCAAGTCAGCAACCAAGACACAGTGTCTTTGTTTCCTGCAGACCGTCTGCTGGACTACTGACTAATTGGCCTTTGTGGTGTTCACTTCAAGGGTGCTTACGTTTCCTTCCCTTGACTGTACCCAGAAGTCTGTCTGTATTGCCAGTGCCTTCTTGACTTTGAGCTTAACACGTCTATGCTAGTGTTTCAGGGGTGTGAGAACAAGCCAGGCAGCTCTGTTCAGTGATGCCTCAAGATGGGATCCCTGGCCCTTCCTTCAGCTCCATGTGCCTGGGTCACCTGTGGAGGTCTAACACTCCTCTGTCACAGCTGCTCTAAGTCGCCTTTGATTCCTTTGTCATTGTGTATAGATCTTCTTGTTAATGTTGTATCTGGACAGCAGTTTTTCCCCAGGAGCCCTCTCTGCAGTCCCTTGTCTGGAAAACTGTAACCACCGCTCTGCCGGGTACCATTACTCCAGTACTTTGTACTCTGTGGTTGGAGAACGGACAGCCGGGGCCGTCCATCCTGGTAGCTCATAGATCCCCATGTTTGCTGAAAGTCCGGTAGAGACAAGATCCACTGTGGAAGTCTGGTTCTTTTCCTAGTTCATGACAGATTTCCCTTTACACAGTCCTCTCTGCTTTTCCTCTGCCATGGTCTGTTACCTTTCTTCCCTGCAGATTCTGACAGAACTGGAGCACAGTGGCATTGGGAGAATCAAGGAGCAGAGTGCCCGCATGCTGGGGCACCTGGTCTCCAACGCCCCCCGGCTCATCCGCCCCTATATGGAGCCTATTCTGAAGGTAAAGCACAGCAGAGAGCCAGACTGGCATCTGTCTTAGCTCTGTGTTTAGGAGATGGGGGTGCTTCAGCACTCCTGCACTAAACCAAGGAGACCATTTCTTTGGTCCAGGCTGGGGAACAAGGTCTACACATAGCGCCTTGAGTGCCAAGAACCTTACCAGTTGCAGGAAAGAGTTTTCTTTTGTGCTTAGGCTCACTTTCAACTGGGCTTGGACAGGAGAAGTAGGTAAATAGCATGTGCACTTTCCTCAAATGAAGTAAAATGAGCTTGAAAGCACGAACCCAGGCTGGCCGGTGGTGGCGCATGCCTTTAATCCCAGCACTTGGGAGGCAGAGCCAGGCGGGTCTCTGTGAGTTCGAGGCCAGCCTGGTCTACAAGAGCTAGTTCCAGGTCAGGCTCCAAAGCTACAGAGAAACCCTGTCTCGAAAAACAAACAGACAGAAAAAAGAAAGCACGAACCCAGCTTCAGATGTGACTATGGTATTCACGCAAGGTTTTTATGTCTAACACATACACAGCTGGAAGGATGATAGGCAGGCAGAGTTGAAAGGACGTGTGAGAAGCTCTTCAAATTGTGCTGCTACCTGGAGCACTGGCTTGTGTTTGGTTTGGAAGAAAGCTTGGAACGGCACAGTTCCGAGACTTCTGGGTTCTCACAGCCTAGAAGTAACTTATGTAGAGGGTCTTGGAGAGTTTTTGTTTTGTTTGTTTTCTGGTGTTAGGGATTGAACCCAGAGCTTTATATGGACTTGGAAAGTGTGCTGCCCTCTAGGGGCAAGATAGCTCCCCTATAGATTCCAGTCCACACTCATTTTCTTGTACCTTCTTCTTTAGGCTTTAATTTTGAAACTGAAAGATCCAGACCCTGACCCAAACCCAGGAGTGATCAATAATGTATTGGCCACCATCGGAGAACTGGCTCAGGTGAGAAAATGGCTTCTTGAGGTGGAAGGAAACTCTTTAGCCCTGGGGAAAGTCAAAGTATTGCTTTTTCTCTTTGTTCTGTTGTTTTTATTTGTTTGTTCTTATTCTCGTTTAGACACAGGGTCTTACTCTATTGCCCAGGGTGGTCTCAAACTCAGTGTTCCTCCTGCCTCAACTTGTAGAGTTTTGGACTTATAGGTGTGAGCCACCACACCCCTCCCAAAATAACGTCTTAATGCCATAATCTCCCATTCTGCCTGTCATTGTCTTTTCACTTTGCAGGTTAGTGGTCTAGAAATGAGGAAGTGGGTGGATGAGCTCTTTATCATCATCATGGACATGCTCCAGGACTCCTCTCTGCTGGCCAAAAGGCAGGTGAGTACCGCTGTTGGCTGAGTGAGCAGACAGACCCCTGAGACCCAGGACAAGTTTCTCTCTCTGTTCACCACAGTGTGCCCAGTCATGCACAGAGCTTGACAGACAATACACGCTTGACATTTTTTTTGAATGTGGAAAGAGAAAAGACTCTCAGAACAGGCTCTCCTCCTGGCCAGTTACCTGCAATTGGTGTCCGAGAGGAGCATCACCATTCCTCTATATGGAGGAAAATGCTGTCTGTGCAGCCCCAGCTCCTGGAGGGAGGAAGCAAGCTTGGACACTGCCTGTGGAGGCCCTTGGCTTCCCTCTCTCTCCCCAGCCACTGGAGGTTGTGAGAAGAGTTGTCTAAAATAAAGAACCATATTCATTTCTTTCTGTAGTTCCTGGTAGTCATTCAGGATATAAAAGACCTACATTTCCTCCGAGAAAGGTGGGAAAATACTGTACAGTTTTTTTTTGTTGTTGTTGTTTTTGAGACAGTGTCTCCCTCTGTAGTCAAGGCTGGCTGGGAGCTCAGTGTGTAGGTAAAACTGGCCTGGACTAGAGGTAGTCCTCTTCCTCTGCCTCTCTAGTACTGAGAGTACAGGTGTGAGCCCTGACACCCTCCTCTACTCTTTACCTTTTAATTCTGTGATTGTAGGTCCATGCTTGATCAGCTATTTTATATCCTGACTCTAGGATTCCGTTCATGGGTGGTGACTTAATGGCGTCTTCGGATCGGCTCTGCAATTCCATTACACTCTTTATACAAAGAGTGTACCTGTGCTTACCCTTCTTGTACTGGGTCAATTAACATGTGATGTGGCCTTTTGTGCATTCAGGTGGCCCTGTGGACCCTGGGGCAGTTGGTAGCTAGCACCGGCTATGTGGTGGAGCCCTACAGGAAATACCCCACTCTGCTCGAGGTGCTGCTGAATTTCCTGAAGACTGAGCAGAACCAGGGCACACGGAGAGAGGTAGATGGCACGGGCCCTGGTCTGCAAAGATTTGACTAGGATGGTGGAGAGAGGAAGTGATGGCAGTGGTGTGCCCACTCTGGGCTGGGCTTCCATTCTGTCTCTGCTCTGTTGATGGAGGCAGTCATTTGGGTATGAGGTGTGGTGTATGAGCTAGGAGAGATGTACCATGAACTCTGTTGTCATCAGACGTTGGGGGCGAGTATTTATCTTTTTTTCTTTCCTACCCAGGCTATCCGAGTGTTAGGGCTCCTTGGGGCTCTGGATCCCTACAAGCACAAAGTGAACATTGGCATGATTGACCAATCCCGGGATGCTTCTGCTGTCAGCCTGTCAGAATCCAAGTCCAGTCAGGATTCCTGTAAGTCAGAAACTGAGAGACTTACCAAGTTTGGGCTCACAAAACCTTCCTGGCCATAATAGAAAGAGTGTTGGGTCATATAATTGAAATGATAGATATTGAATCTCATGGCAACCTCTGAATGATAAACCTCTAGTCCCTGAATCCAGCAGGGATGCTATACCCAGTACAGCTGCAAGTCCTCACGTCTGCCCAGAGTCTTTGTTGAGAGCTAGCAGGCTAAGTCTGCATTACTTGACACCAGTGAGGGAGCTAGGAAGCGCCCTGACCCCTGTTCTTCTGTCACTCTTTGTTAGTGCCTCTTTGTTGTATTTTACTCCCTGGCACTCAGGGGAGGGGAGGCTGGTTGTTTTCGTCTGTTTCTTTGGGGGGAATCAGTACATTGAAAAAACAGTAGCCCCCATAAGACCTGGGGCCTTTATTTGCTCCCAGTCTGACACTAGAAACCTGATGCCTTTTGACAAGAAGCCTGAGGGTTTGGGAAAGAAGATGCTATATGAGTTTCTAGTCTTAGTCCACCGTACGCTGGGGCGAGCCTGTTTATGAAAGTGAAGTTAAAGAGTGGTTCCCCCCTGTTGTAGCAGAATGTGAATTTCCCCAGATCTCTGTGGGTGTGATCGCTTTGTTTTTAATCCCTTCTCCCTTCTGGGTTATTACATTTCAGACCAGGCCAGGTACTCATTTTCCTCAGCAGCACCTGCCGTCCAATCTCTCACTGCCCCACGTCTTACGTCCTCATTGCATGACTCTGTCCCAGGACAGAGTTCTTGCTGCTCAGGGTTTGGCATATGCCTGCTGACTGCCTGCATTCCCTGCGGGACTAAGCAGCTGTGGAACAGATGTTTGCCTAATTTAATTCCCTTTATTTTCATTTGGAGGGGTAATTATTTTTATTGATGGTTTCAGCTATGAAGTTGTGAACTGTAATGCTGAGAAGCTATGTTAAACCTAGCAATTTAAAGAAAACCCATCATGTACTGTTTCAGGCTTTGGTGGTTTGAGTAATAGAAAAGCCAGAATGGGTTTTGCTCCTGATGGGGAGAGCCTAGTCATCGGCTCCTAATGGCCCTGTGCTCCCTATTCACAGCGGTGTCAGAAGGCAGCAGAAAGACTATCTGCATGCTAATGTCTCTGACAGGGCTTTGTTTGCTGTTAACCATGTTTAGCCTCACACAGAGCCCTGTCACCTTGTTCTAGCTGACTACAGTACCAGTGAAATGCTGGTCAACATGGGAAACCTGCCCCTGGATGAGTTCTACCCAGCTGTGTCCATGGTGGCCTTGATGCGGATCTTCCGAGACCAGTCCCTCTCTCACCACCACACCATGGTGGTTCAGGCCATCACCTTCATCTTCAAGTCCCTGGGGCTCAAGTGTGTGCAGTTCCTGCCCCAAGTCATGCCCACGTTCCTTAATGTCATCCGGGTCTGTGATGGGGCCATCCGGGAAGTAAGTACATAAACCTTCCCTGCTCACCTCTGCTCTGCACCCCAGCATGCAGCTCTGTCCATGCCTCAGCTTCCTGAAGCTACCCTGCTTGCTGCTGAGAGCAGTTCCTCTCCTCTCTTAGCTTCTGACATCTGCGTGAATAGCTGACTCAACCCGTTTTCTGCTTCCTGCCCGCAGGATAGCTAGAAGGTGAACAGCCTAGTGGGAAGGGACAGCCTTGTTCTCAGGAATGTAGTTCAGTCGTGGAATAGACTGCAGTACAGATTTCTGCTTGCTTCTTCATGACTGGATTTAAATCTCATTGGGTTTTTTGTTGTTGTTTGGTTTTAGGATTTATTTTTATTAATTTTAATTGTGTGTAGATATGTTTGTCTGTGTGGGGTTATGTACATGTGCTCAGGGAGGCCGGAGGCGTTGGCTACCCCTGGAACTGGACTTACAGGCTGTTGTGAGCCTGATAGGGAGGCTGGTAGTCAGACTTGGGTTCTCTGGCGAAGATGTGCTCTTAGTCACTGAACCGTTTCTCCAGCCCCAACACTGCCTTTTGGTTGAACTCAGCCTCTCTGACCTGCTAGGCAGGGACTCTGACTCTCTGGCTCTGTTTCTCCTTTTCAACTTTTTATTCTGAAACAGGAGCTCAGTAAATTCTCTCGGCTGACTTTGAGCCTGAACCCAGATCAGCCTTAAATTTGGAATCCTCGTTCTTCAACCTCCCTAGTAGCTGAGATTACTACCAGGCTCCATGAAAACGAGGCAGAACCACACATTTCAATGACAGTTCTACATAGATGAAGTTGTGTAATTCCTGGGTCTGATGGTGTCAGTCTGTCCCATTGTCGTTGGTCCCAAACTGGAGCATGTGGCCAGTGTCTGGCGGATCTCTCTATTTTAAGGTTTCCCTCCTTGCTTTGTACTGATAGTAATCTGTGACGTCATTCTTGAGACTGTGACCATGCTGTTCCTCAGCTGCCTTTCACCCAGTGGCTTTAACATTCCTCGGTAACCCGTGATCAGGTGCTGAGCCCGTGGCTGCATCATGACTTTGTAGCTCTCTGGTTCCTTTTCCAAGCCAGCCTTTTTCTGTGGTTGTCCCTTCCCTCTCTTCTCTCTTGGCTTTTTATTTTCTCTCAACTCTAGAATATGAAGAGTGGTTCCATGACATCTGTCCACATGCATGATGTGTGTACCAGGAACAAACCTTCCTCTGAGGGTTCAAGGTAGCTTGCAGTTCCTGCTAGTCATAGAATGTACTCTGCAGGTGTGCAGGTGTGCAGTTCATTTTCTTTCCCTCTGTGACCATTACCAACTTGACAGACATTTACAGGTGGGAAACATCTCTTTCTGAACTGCTTCCTGACTTTGTGTTTGAAGTATGGAAAAGCTTTTTAAAAAACAAAACAAAATACCTTTTTGGGTCAGAATCTCTGTCTGTGATGCCCAAGCTAGTCTCAGATTCCTGGACTCAAGAGATCTTCTTATCCACCCAAGTCGCTGTGCCTGTTGTGAGTCACACGCCTGGCTTGCAGTTCACTCTTGTGCATTGTTCCTACAGTTGCCAACCTCATTAATTCCTCATTAGCTCTGTTAGCTACAACACTCCCAGATTTTCATTCTAGATAATTACGTACTGAAAAAGAAGGGAGTTTGGATATTGTTCATTTGAAACTGTAAACCGTTTCTTACTTTTTTTCCTGACTGCTGGGTCTCCCTTGCAGTGCTGTTTCAGTGGAAGGAGTGTGCAGGTTTTGAATCTGGTTCTGATTTTCATGATGACTTTACCTGCTGTTACACTTTCACCATTGCTATGACATTTAAACATTCCTTTATAGTCTTAAATTATTAGAAGACTTTTTTTTAATAATGGATTGATACTGAATTTACCAAATACCTTTCTCTTATTTTAATAATCATCTTTTTAAATCCCCTTTAATGTCTCGGTATGTTGCATTATGTTGAAATAAATTCTAATGTTAAACATATCCACATAGCCTTCTGTTAAAACTACTGTGGTTATGGCAGATTTTTTTTTTATTGATATTTATTGGGCGCTACGTTTTTCTCTGCTCCCCTCCCTGCCTCTCCCCTCCCCCCTTCAACCTTCCCCCAAGGTCCCCATGCTCTCAATTTACTCAGGAGATCTTGTCTGTTTCTACTTCCCATGCAGATTATCTATGTAAGTCTCTCTTAGTGTCCTCATTGTTGTCTAAGTTCTCTGGGATTGTGGTTTGTAGGC
>LOEQ01000689.1:121030-133363 GCA_001685075.1 Bramus lutescens | reverse complement strand
TGTGTCCTTTGCTTTACAGAAGCTTTTCAGTTTCAGGAGGTCCCATTTATTGTTTCTTTCAGTGTCTGTGCTATTGGGGTTATATTTAGGAAGTGGTTCCCTGTGTATGGCAGATTTTTAAGCTATTGGTACTGTATCTGATATTAAATTTGGAATTTTTGCATGAAATCGAATTGATCTGTAGTCTTTGGAAAGCTTTCTTCTCGTCATTAGTTCTGAGGACTGTGTTTTTACGTTTTTCTGGGAAGTGATGGCGCTGTCATGGAGGTGTTTCCACTGTTAGCTTACATTTCCATTTGCTTTTGGTTTTTTGGTAGGGGTTTATTTGTTTGTTTTTCAAGACAAGGTTTTTCTGTTGTGTAGCAACTCTGCCTGTCTTAGATCTTGCCTTGTAGACCAGGCTGGCGATCTGCCTGCCTCTGCCTCCCGAATGCTGGGATTTAGGTTGTGCTCCACCACTGCCCAGCTCGCTCTTTGTTTACTACAAGGCATCTTGTAGTCCAGACTGGCCTTGAACTTGCTGTGCAGCCTTGATCTTACTCTCCCTACTTCTGCCTCCTGAGATGTGCCACCATCTCAGTTTATGCTGTGCTAAAGATGGAGCCCAAGGCTCTGTATAAACTAGACAAGTATCCTAGCAGCTGAGCCCCATTGGCAGACCTGTGTCTAGCTTATTTTACTCAACATAATCCCTCTGGGGTCATCTATATTATAATATATATCAGTAGTTTGCTACCTCCTTGATGAATAACAAGTCTCATTAGTGCTCAAAAATAAGTCCTTTCTGTGTTTTAACATTATGGTTTATTCTTCCACCCTTGAGTTGTTTAGAAGCGGGTATTTTATTTGCGAACTTACAAGGTTTTAAATTTCTCTTTTAAATTGTTGGGTTTGTCGTTCTTTCACGTGTGCTGAAATTGCCTGATGGTTTAATAGCTTCATTGATTTTCACAGATTTCCTGTATGCTGGTGCTTGCTGCTGTTATCCACAGGATTTTACATGCATCATTGTACTGTGTTCAGGTGGTGTGTGTGTTATGTGTACATGTTTATATATGTGTTACATGTTTGGGCACATGTGTGGAGGGTGCATACTAATGTGTGTGCACTCATGTGGAGGCCAGAGGTTGCTATCAGGTGTCTTCTTTCACTCTCCGTGGTATACATAGAAGTAGGATGTCTACCTTGAGTGCAGAGCCTGCTGATGTAGCAGGCGTAGCTCTCTAGCTTGTTGTGGAATCTCCTCTCTGCCTCCCAAGCACTAGACGCAGGTGGGCACCACACTGGCTGCACATTCATGGATGTTCTTCTAAAATCCGGTCCTTGTGCAAGCACTTTTGCCCACTGAGCCATATCCCCAGTCCTGCATTCTTGTGAAGTTTTTTTTAATATTTATTTATTATGTATACAATAGTCTGTGTGTACATCTGCAGGCCAGAAAAGGGCGCCAGACCCCATTACAGATGGTTGTGAGCCACCATGTGGTTGACAGGAATTGAACTCAGGACCTCTGGAAGAACAGGCAATGCTCTTAACCTCTGAGCCATCTCTCCAGCCTCTTCTTGTTAAGTTTTTGTTTGCTAATCTGTCAAGTAGGGACAGAGCAGAGATCAAATTTCCTTTATAGTGTGTGTTATTGGTGTTGCATTGCTTTCCGGGATGTCTCTTTCTGTTCATCCTAGAGAGGGTAACAACAGACAATGAAAAGATTCCCTCCAAGTCCAGGTTAGTAAAGCAGTGGATTAGCAGGGTTACTTGGAAAAACAATGGGTGACTTAGGTAGCTGTACCTCCAAAGACCTTGAAAGTGGCCACAATAGGCAGAGTCTCCCTTCTCAGGCTCTCTGAGCTTCTTGAGTCTTGTGAGCTCTTGTGCATTTCAGGGGTCTCCCTCCGGGGTTCTCCCTGGAGGGGGGGAGGGGAGGTTAGCCCACAGGAAGTGTCTGCAGCAATTCATTTTTCATAGTTTCATCAGCTCTCATAGTTCTTTATTTTCATAATTTTCTTTATTATTCTTTTGTTTGTTTGCTTTTCGAGACCAGGTTTCTCTGTAGCTTTGAAGCCTGTCCTGGAACTCCTGTGTAGACCAGGCTGGCCTTGAACTCTCAGAGATTCACCCACCTCTGCCTCCTGAGTGCTGGGATTAAAGGCGTGTGTCACCACCACCCGACTAATTTTCTTTATTTTTAATTAGGTGTATATGTGTTTGTATGTGTGTGGTTATGACTAAGAGATTGAGGGCAGGTACCCAAAGAAACCATAAGAGAGCCCTGGGTCCCCTGGAGCTGGGGTTACAGGTGAGCTACATACTAGGAACTGGACATGGATCCTCTCTGTAGTATCTGTTCTCAACCACTGAGCCATTTCTCTAGCCCATCTTTTAAATATTCTTCAGATTATATTTTAAGTACATGCAAATATGTTATATCTTCTGAGTAAACTGAATCTTCCTCATTATGCAGTGACCCTAAGGGGTCTTGACTATTACCCTAAAATTGATTCGCCTAGTAAAGCAGCTACCCCAACTCCTGCAATGTGTGTGTCTTTTTCTGTCCTTTGACTCTCACTTGCCTTCTGACTTGGGGCTTGCCTAGTCCCTGTGGTTATTAGGTTAACTTCCTAGGCTAACTTTAAAATCTGGGGTGTTTGGTTGTTGTTTTGGTGGGGGTAGGATGGCCCCCAGCTCTCCGTTTCCTGCCTCAGGTCTTCTAAGCACTGGGAATACAGTAAATCGCCCTTAAAGCGATGCATCTGGTCCACTGCTGTCATCATGGCTCTGTTTGACTTAAGTTATTTCTGCCCTTCATGCTTTCTTCTTGTCCTATATAGGTATGCTTACTTAACTTTTCTTTATTGACTGTACTTTTGTTTTTTTTATTAACTTTTTCATTATACTATTGGTTACTGTTTGTTTGCTTGCTTGCTGTTTTTCGAGACAGGGATTCTCTATGTAGCCCTGGCTGTTCTGAAACTTACTCTATAATCCAGGCTGGCCTCGAAATCAGAGATCTGCCTGCCTCTGTCTCCCAAGTGCTGGGATTAGAGACATATGCTGCCATCCTTGCTTTTGTTTTATATTCCTGCTTTGGTTTCTGTAAGCATCTTAAACAGACTTACACTTTCAGTGTGATGATACTCTTTTCTCTACATCCTTGACTGGCCCAGTTCACTGCTCTTTGTCTCTCTGGGTCTCCTTTTGTGGTCATACGTCATCTCCATTTAGACACTCCTGGAGCAGAACTGGAACATCTGCTCTGAAGGAGCGGAGAGGAGCAGGTGTGCTTCTGCTTCAGCCAAGTGACCCAGGACAACTTGAAGTTAATGTCTGGCTGAGTTCCCAGGCCACCCAGGCAGTTAGCCCATTTGGGAGCAGGCCTGAGATGGTCAGCTCTTCCAGGAGAGTGTTTTCTACCTAGACCTCATGTTAAAATTGACAATTTCTTTCTCTGCTTTTGCCAGTAAAAAGAGTTCTTGTTCTCTTAAGATGTTTCCCATTAAAGTTTTGGGTTTATGCAAAACAATTGGATTCTGATTTTTTTAAATGCATTAATTTCCAGTTTTTCACAGTGGGAGGATTCAGAGATTTATTTAGTCTGCTGTGTGTTTCAGGAACAAAGTCACACATATACATACATGCACACACTACTATATTTGTAGGAGCAGAGATGTGCATGCCCCACAACACATGTGTGGAGATCAGAGGACAATATACAGGGATTGGCTCTCTCCTTCCACCATGTGAACCCCAGGGATTAAATTCAAGTCACCAGGTGTGGCAGCAAGTCCCTTTACCCTCTGAGTTGTCTCACTGGCTCCAGATTTTATATTTTTATATTAATGTTCAAGGGTTTTGTCGTGTGTCTGTCTGTCTATGTGTGTCTGTGTGGGTATGTGTACATGAATGCAGGTACCTTCAGAGTTCAGAAGAGAATATTGGATCCCCTGGAACTGGAGTTGCAGGCAACCATGAGCTAGCCAGAGACCATACTGGAAACCAAATTTGGGTCCTCTTTTAGAGCAGTTCCTGCTCTTTACCACTGAGGCAGCTCCAGCCTAGTGTGCAGGGCTAGGAAATAAAAAGCCTGTGAAGGTGCTGCGGGAATCTTTCTGGAATAAGCACTCTGACACCAGTGAGCGTGGAAGAGGGGAGATGTCACCGGTGGCCCGAAGCCAGGACAGCTCTTGAAAGGCTTCTATCTCAGGTCCACTTTGTAGTCTTATTTTATACTCTAAAGCCCCAGGGTAGGGGCAGGCAAGCAAACAAAAGCCTATAGAGATTACTTGGCAGCCACCATTTGTTTCAGCTGTTTCTCCAGGTCATTCTGTCCCAGGTAGCAAGTGAACTCATACTTGGCAAATAAGCAATATGAGCAGTACTTTAAGTAAATCACTAAATAAATCAAAAACTAAGTTGTCCTTTCTCCTTTATTCTCCTTTGAAGGAATCTAAGGGTGAAGAAAAGGGGCTGGGTCCCTGACCAGGAGCCAGGAGGCTCATTCCCTCTTTCTGTCTAGTGCTTTCCCTGACCCCTGGCTCCCCAATATCCTGCTTGGCCTCTGGCTTAGGTTTTCCATCTACTTTCAGGTTCTTATAGCAAATCTAGCTGACATGCCATTTTGTCTAGACTTTCCTACCCCTTGATCCGTTTCATAAAAGTGCCACCAGTGATTTTGTGAGGGACATGCTAAGATAGGTGGGCTGGCTCTGCTGAGTCCCCCTGCGTTGAACGCTTTAGCAGCCATGCAGGTACTTGTTAGGGAGCTAATGCGGGCTGCCGATGAGCCTGATTCTGTGTGTTTTGTCCTCACTTCTGCAGGTGATGCGCCCCAAGAGTGCATGCCTTAATATCTTACTTGTTTGTTGTGGTAGGGTCTTGCTAAATAGTGCAGAGAACCCTGGAGCTCACTGTGTAGCCCAGGCTGGCCTGGACCTGTTGACCTGCCTGCCTCAGCCTCCTGGGTACTGTGAGCACAGGCCTGCTGTCCTCACTGTTCAAAGCAACACTCTTCCTCGTCCCAGCTGAGCCAAGCTTCCAGATGAAGAATAAAGTGCTTGTTTCTCTGGCCTTGTTACTGGAGAGGAACAGATACAGAGAGCTGGGAAGTCCCAAAAGTCACAGGGGCTCCCTTACCCCTGCCCTTCTTAGTCTCTGGTTTACTTAGCTCTTCTGACAGTTTTAAGATGCCACCTACTGGGTTTGGTGGCTCACACCTGTGATCCCAGTATGTCAATCTAAGGCACAAGGCCAGCCTGGGCTACAGAATAAACCCTGTCCCAAAACTCAAAAAACAACAGCAACCAAAAATAATAATTAAAAACGATACTGCCCTAAATAGAATCCCCTTAACTCCTTATCCAGTCCCTCTCCAAGTTTGATCCTCATTTTGGCTCACAATTTCTTTGAGATATCTTAAGACCTTATTGAGAGCTAGATATGGTAATGGCATGCCCAAAATCTAGCACTTGAAAAATAGAGGCAGGAGGACCAGAAGGTCAGGGGGTCACCTTAGCTATAGCAAGGTGAAGGCCAATCTGGCTACATGAGACACTGTTTCAAAAAGAAAAGTTACTGATTTATTACTAATAAATTGATTATAACATCCATAATGAGTTTATTTTATATTTATTTATTGAGACAAGGTCTCACTATGTAGCTCTGGCTAGGCTATAATTCACTATGTAAATCAGTCTGGCCTTGAATTCCAAAACCCACCTACCTCAAAGTCTCTTGACTGCTGGGATTAAATGTATTTACCATCATGCCTATACTTTGGGAAGTAATTAGTAGCAAATTAAGGCCAAGTTATACTTGTAGTTGACTAGCAGTTTCACACCAGGTGTGTTATTGTTGTTTGTTTGTTTTTATTTTGGGACAGGGTCTCTCTGTCTAGTCCTGGCTGTCCTGGAGTTTGCTATGTAAACCAGGCTGGCTTCCAACTCACAGAGATCCTCCTGTCTCTGCCTCCCAAGTACTAGGATTAAAGGTATGTGCCACCATGTCTGGCCTCATGCCCATTTTTTAAAGTCTTTAATGACTTAAAATCCTGATGTCACATCACACACGGCAGTATTCAGCCCCCTGCTCAGGTGCTTCCCACCTGCGGCCTGGGGTAGTACTTGGGGACAGTCCGCAGCTAAAACACTGCCATCTGCACATCCCACCACAGAGGCAGGGCCAGGGTGTGACAAGGCCCTGTANCTGAGCTCCTGCCGTCCACAACTGGCTGTCCTAGTGTGTGAGACCCCTCCCCACTACAGGTTTTAAGTCTACTTGGAGCGTACTTTGAGTAGCTGGGATGCTGTGGAAGCCAACCCTGCAGCTGTCTTTTCTCATCTCTGGGTAAGCCTGCGAGTTCTGCGTCCTCTGGTACCAACTTGTTGAACTCTTTCTTGTCTGTTCCAGTTTCTGTTCCAGCAGCTGGGAATGCTGGTGTCCTTCGTGAAGAGCCACATCCGCCCATACATGGATGAAATAGTCACCCTCATGAGAGTGAGTAGAAGTTCCTGCTCTCTGTCCATCTGCACTTGGGTCAAGGGAGGCCCAGAATGTGTTTAAATAGCATGGCTCTTTCCTTCGCAGGGCGGGCATGGCAGAGCTGTTCCACTGAGCGTAGGGTAGAGGGCTCCGCAGTGACTGTGTCGGTTGCTTAGATTCTGAGGAGCAGGGTAGACGGGGATTGATGCTGCAGGCTTCCAGCTCCTAAGTACAAGAGTATGAGATGAAGTCAGAAGAGAAACCCTGAAACAGTTGTTCTACCCGAGACATTCTTGAGTTATTTGCCAACCCGCAGCAAAGCAACTTCCCTTCAGTATTGAGGCTGTGCTTTCGATTCCCACAAAAGCCCCCCCCACTCCTTACTACCTATAAACCCCACAGCTCAAGAGCATTGGGAATCAGCTTCTCATAGGCCTCCAAAGTATTGGTCAGGCACCGAGTAACAAGGCGATGCTTTGCCCTGCAGCCGCCAAAGACATAAAAGTCATCTACTTTAGTGACACTGAGGAAGGGCTCAAGGCCTAGCATTTCATAGCATGCATTAAGCAAGTGCTAGAAGATTCCCCATAATAGGAACAGTATTTTCTACTGTCCTGTGCAATTTAAAATGGTTGTGTGGGGAGGGTTACTTTGTAGTTAGCTTGGTGGAAGCAGCAGGGCCAATATCAAAATGGCTCACTTCCCCAGAGGAGCTCCCAGCACCTCAGTGCAGAGCTGAGCAGCCCTGCATGTATAAACCATTAAAAGCTGCTTGTGCTCCCAGTTTCAACCAAGGAGGCCTCAGTACAAAAAAGAGTTAGGCCAAATACTTAACTGCCCAGTGATGGCCTTGGGGAAGGGAAGGCAAGAAGGAAGCAGTGTGCTCAGGGTAGGAAGCTGAAGCCCTCTGAGTCACCCCACACCTCCCTCAAAGACCAGTGCACAGGGATTTGAGGAGGGGCCTCTCCCACGGAATGCAGCTTTAGTTCCGTCCCAGCAGAGAAGACAGAGCAGGTGCTCTTCCTTTGACTGTTGATCCTGGACATTTTAATGAGCTCCCTTGAGCCCGAGAAGAGAACAGTCTGTAAGCAATGATCTAGCCCACACCCCCGGCAGGCTGCTGGCTTCTGAGTAAAGAAACCTCTGTGAAGAGCTTGTGGTGATTGAGTTGGGAGACTCAGCTTTCTCTGAAGAAGGCAAGGGCAGTCCAATGAACGAACATGAGACAAAGCAGGGCCTGCAGAGCTGCAGTGTCATTACCAAGAGTAAACCGTTTCCAGAGAACAACAGCCAACAGCAAGTTCACGCAGCATTTTCTAGTTTGGTTTTCCTCATTCTGCTGACTGCTCGTGTTTATTGTTCAGACTCTGGGTGTTGGTGTGCGCTGCTGTCAGCAGCAGGGTATCTGTTCCTCCAGTCTCCTGCTCCAGACGCTCTGAAGAAAGCTGTAGGTCTGTCTTGGAAGTGACTTAAGAATGACAACTTTTCATGGAGTATGAGCCTTGAGCCAGTTCCAAGGCAGAATCTGGGGCAGTGACCAGGTTTCTGTATCAGTAAGGTCTATGGATTGTTACTGCATGGGTGTGGAAGTACCTCCTTTTTGCAGTACCCCAGCCTGATGGACAGATTTTAGGGAACAGGTGTCATATACTGTCCAGCCAAATATAAATCCTGAAAGGGCATGAAATCTTGGTAACCCTGGAGTTCCCTTCTGCTAGAAATAAGACTGTACCCCAGTAACATGTGGACCCACAGCACTTCAGAGCTCATGCAGTGACACAGATGTACATCTGATGACTAGAGTATTCCAGGTGCTGGGGAGGCTCCAGTGGTCAGAGGTGAAGTGGAGTAGTCTCTGCCCTCACAGCCCAAGTCTAGCAGGAGAGGCTTGCAGAGTAAATTAGCATGACTGCATGCTCACAGCATGGAGGACTGGGGCAGGCAGTGCAGCCTAGAGTGCCTTTGTCCCTTGCCTGGCTGTGCAGTGAGAGGAAGGTGGGGAGTGCTCATCTGGGCAGACAGCTCGGTATACTTTGCCCTGTTTAGCCATCTCATTTCTAGCTTCCCTTTTCAGCAAATGAGCACCTGGGTCTGCCCTTCTGTCTCCCTCTGCAGGAATTCTGGGTCATGAACACCTCGATCCAGAGCACAATCATTCTTCTCATTGAGCAAATTGTGGTGGCTCTTGGCGGTGAGTTTAAGCTCTACCTGCCCCAGCTGATCCCACACATGCTGCGTGTCTTCATGCACGACAACAGCCAAGGCCGCATCGTCTCCATCAAGGTGAGCAGGGTTCCCAGCCTCCTGGGAACAAGGACACCTAAGCTTGTGCAGTGTCTTTCCAGAATGTCCCCAGTCCTCTCTTGATTGTCCTTCCTGTTTGTCTCCTGTGATGGGTTGGTCTTAATAAAGGTTTGTCTCAAGCTAGCCTTGTTATCTGTATCTAGCACCTGATACACGTGAGCCGAAGTACAGCAGAGAAAGCAAAGTAGCCCGCACTCACATAGAATAAGGGGAAAGAGCACCAAAAAAGAATGCAGTAGAGCACATGTGACAGAGAATCTTCAGAACCCCACAGAGCTCTGAATTTTCATGTACCAGCTTACCTGATGCCTTCCTATATCATTTACCTCCACGCTCTTGCTCACGTTTGCAGCTGCTGGCAGCTATCCAGCTGTTTGGTGCCAACCTGGATGACTATCTGCACTTGCTGTTGCCTCCGATTGTGAAATTGTTTGATGCCCCCGAAGTCCCGCTCCCATCCAGGAAGTAAGCACCCTATTTTACCAGGCCATCTTTGTGGGTTTGTTCACTTCTGCTTCCATTATTTTAGTTCAGAGATGTCCCAGATTATGGAGATCTTCTTGCTGCCCTCCTGGTGGGTACATTTTGGATTCGTCTCGCCACAGTACCTCAGAGCCGGTCCTTCCTGTCCCTCGGTGCTTTGGTAAGATAGCCTTCACCTTGCACTTGTATTGTAGGGCTGCCTTGGAGACAGTGGACCGCCTCACAGAGTCCCTGGATTTCACTGACTATGCCTCCCGTATCATTCACCCTATCGTTCGTACGCTGGACCAGAGCCCAGAGCTGCGCTCCACGGCCATGGATACTCTCTCTTCGCTGGTCTTTCAGCTGGGGAAGAAGGTAAGATGGGACTCCTGGATGGACCCACCATGTTATCTGCCTTGTTTGGGAAGAAAAGCTATGAAGTCTCCAGTTGTTAGTACATAGGTCAGGAGATGGGTCTTGGCCTCTCTTAGAGAACATGAAATTATTTCAGTTTTTATTGTTCTTCTTCCTTTGCTCAGCCAGTTTTAATTGAAGCATCTGTGTGGGTTAAGTGTCGTTCTAGAGATTGTAGGAAATAGCTGGGATGGAGTGCTTACCTAGCTAATGCATGAAGGCCTGGATTTTGGCCCCAGTACTGCATAAAACTGGGTAGTGGCACTTGGGAGGTGCAAGCAGGAGGATCAGGGATTGAAGAATACTTCAGCACGGAGTGAATTTGAGGCCAGCCTGGGACACAGGTGATCCTGTCTCCAAAAATTTTAAATTAAAAAAAAATTATTTTTTTTCAAGAGGAAAAGAGAAGAGCAAATCCTTATTCTTACAATATTTTTTAGGGAAGCAAAATGAGTGGTAACCACTCCCCCACCACCCTGAGTGTGCTGGGTAAAAGTAGGGAGAAATGACAAAATGCAGGGGAGACAGGGAAGACTTTTCTAATGTACTGTTGTGTAGTGTGAATTCTAATTGGTCTTAATAATAAAACCTGGAGTCACATATGGGGTCAATGCTGAAAAATCAGAGAAATAAAGGAACCAGCCACTAGAGAGACCTTTTACCTCTACTGAATCCTCAGACCAAAGTGTACAAGATCCTGTCTCCAAACCCTCAGACTGAATGCCACACATTCCTGTCTCCTCCTGCTTTATATTCTTCCTCCGCCCAGCAATAACCCTTCCTGTCTCCACTGCCTTAGTACTGGGATTAAAGCCCCGGGACTCCCAAGTACTGGGTTTAAAGGTGTGAGCCACTACCACCTGTCTCTGTTTCCCATTTAGACTGGATTGATCTTTTGTGGCTCAGGGTGACCTTGAACTCAAAGAGAGCTGTCCGCCTCTGCCTCCCAAGTGCTGGGATTAAAGGTGTGTGCCGCCGCTGCCTGATCTCTATGGCTAACTAGTGTGGCTAGCTCTGTACTCTAATCTTCAGGCAAGCTTTATTTGTTCCAGTACAAACAAAATATCACCACCACTGTCATTTAAACAGGGAGCTGACTCCAGTCTCCCTAGCTGCAGAGAGTTACCTGGAGACATGCTTAGCACCAAGTACACAGTGAAGTGGGCAGCTAGCATTTGTGGTACCCCCAGAGAGCAAGGTAACCCCCAAAGTGATGCAGGAATACTTGTAGCTAAGGTCTTAGGTGAGACAGGGTTAGGTAGTGGGGAGACCTCAGTCTGAATCAGAGGGTCTCCGATCAGCATCCTTCTGCCTGGAAACTTCTTAGGAATGCAAACTCTCAGGCCAGATCTGCTGATTTGGGAACTTGGGCTGTGTCATAAGCCTCCAGGAGCCAGGGCCCACCAACATGTGCAAGTCACCATGAGCAAGACTAGAAGGCTTGGGAGACTTTGATTGCAGGAAAAACAGAATTGATATTTTAAAATGATGACTGTCAGTGATACGTGGGGAAATGGGCTTTGGAGCAAGAGGCCTGGACACTGAAGAAAGCAGACAGAAGCCATGGGGATTGGCCTGGCATTACAGCGGCAGGAAAGGAGTTCTAGGAACTCCCACAGAGCCGGCCAAGCACCGGAAAGTAGCTACCCTCCTGTTCTCCAGTGTAACAGCTTCCCGTGTCTTCCCCTCCTATGTAGTACCAGATCTTCATCCCCATGGTGAATAAAGTCCTAGTGCGACACCGGATCAATCACCAGCGCTACGATGTGCTCATCTGCAGAATCGTCAAGGTGAGTGAGCACCCTTCTGCACTGAGGTCCCAAGAGGTTTCCTCCTTGGCAATCTCACAGCAAAGGACAGGCCGAGGCTAGCCTTTTAGCCCTCGCTAGGCCTGGCAGACATGTCTGGAGAAGGTGTGTTGGCTGTATGGTTTCTGTTGAAGTCTCTCACTTCCACCTGTGTGGCTGAAAAGTGGCCGCACCCAGCTCAGAACTAACAAGCCTGACCTTGGTATACTAGATTGTATTTGTGAACACTGAGGTTTGAGTTCTCACACTCCTCATGTATTTGTTTGAGATTACAAACAAAAATAATAGTTGTTAATCTTTGGGTTGAATGAAAACAGGCAGCAAGCCCAGCTGTGTGCCATTTGTGCCCTGGACATTTGATCACTTTATTCGGCTCAGTTTGTCTTTGCCTGGTTTGGGGACTTACCTGTTAAAGGTTTTTCGGTGACTCCCACAGGGAGCTCAGCCACCTGTGGTGACTTTGGATGTACATGCCATGGTTCTGCTTGTTGAAATCCTGGCTCTTCCAGGCAGGACTTTCCTGAGGTTTGCAAATGTTTTGTAAGCTGGGGGCATCTGGTTGAGGTGCAGGTGCTCAGCGCATCTCTGCTTGCAGGGGTACACACTTGCTGATGAGGAAGAAGATCCTCTGATTTATCAGCACCGGATGCTAAGGAGTGGCCAAGGAGATGCACTGGCCAGTGGACCAGTTGAAACGGGACCCATGAAGAAGCTGCATGTCAGCACCATCAACCTCCAAAAGGCAAGTCCATTGTTTCCAGGGAGCTTGGGGAGCAGATCTCTGTTTTCCTTTCTCATTCAGAACTTTCATCTCTTGCTACTTTTAATTTAAACTGACCAATCAGCTAGCTTGCTTGCTTGCTTGCTT
>LOEQ01000689.1:101615-117238 GCA_001685075.1 Bramus lutescens | reverse complement strand
CCAAGGCAGTTTCTTTATTAACCAATGAAAGTAACACATACACAGATGACCCTCCTACATCATTCAGAGGCTCCCGCTTTTGCTTTATGTGCTTTAATTAAATCTCTCTTTTTTATGTTCTGTAGGAACTACAGGTATGAATTATAAGTCACAGTAGAATGATGGTGACATCAGTGGTAGTGGTTTTGCGATGGCCCTGGAGCTAATGGCTTCCTGTTGTCACATGTGTATCACAGGCCTGGGGAGCTGCCAGAAGGGTCTCCAAAGATGACTGGCTGGAGTGGCTGAGACGGCTGAGTCTGGAGTTGCTGAAGGACTCCTCATCACCTTCCCTGCGCTCCTGCTGGGCCCTGGCACAGGCCTACAACCCAATGGCCAGGTATGTGTGCCAGGGCTTCCTGCCTGGCTTCCTTTCCCTGTTTGCAAGGCCTTTCTCTTCTTTTTTCCTGCAGTGGACACATTGCATATAGTGAGGAATAGTGGTAATTTAATTAACAGGCAGCCATTTTCCGTAGGGGGCAGCAGAAGGAAGGCATTTATTCCAGTTTCATCAGCAGAGCTGGTTTACTGTGTTAGTAGTACTCAAGGGCTCCATACTCCATAATGATGTGGTTCCTCTCATTTATTTCACATTTTCTTTTTCTTTTGTTTTGCTTTCTTTTTTAATGTTTCAAAACGCCCTGTCTAGATGTTCTCTGTCTCTGTAGTGTGTGGATCACACATGCTTAGCTGATGTTCTGTGTCACGCGTGTACAGATCACACATGCCTAGCCGATGCTCTGTGTCACACGAGTGAGGATTACACGTGCCTAGCTGATGCTCTGTGTCACATGAGTGTGGATTACACGTGCCTAGCTGATGCTCTGTGTCTGTGTCACATGAGTGTGGATTACACGTGCCTAATTGATACTCTGTATCACATGAGTGTGGATTACCTGTGCCTAATTGATACTCTGTGTCACATGATTGTGGATTACACATGCCTAGCTGATGCTCTGTGTCACATGAGTGTGGATTACACGTGCCTAGCTGATGCTCTGTGTCTGTGTCACATGAGTGTGGATTACACGTGCCTAATTGATACTCTGTATCACATGAGTGTGGATTACNTGCCTAGCTGATGCTCTGTGTCACATGAGTGTGGATTACACGTGCCTAGCTGATGCTCTGTGTCTGTGTCACATGAGTGTGGATTACACGTGCCTAATTGATACTCTGTATCACATGAGTGTGGATTACACGTGCCTAATTGATACTCTGTGTCACATGAGTGTGGATTACACGTGCCTAGCTGATGCTCTGTGTCACACGAGTGTGGATTACACGTGCCTAGCTGATGCTCTGTGTCACATGAGTGTGGATTACACGTGCCCAGCTGATGCTCTGTGTCACATGAGTATAGATTACACATGCCTAGCTGATGCTCTGTGCCACTCTTCTACCCAGGTCATCCTGAGCACAATGTCATTCCCAGAGAGTCTGGTTTGTTTGTTTTATTTGGTTTTTAGTTTTTTGAGACAGTTTCTTTGTGTAATGGCTTTGCCTGACCTGAAACTCACGCTGTATACCAGGCTGACCAGGAACTCACAGAGATCCTCCTGAGTGCTGGAATTAAAGACGTGTGCCATCACTGCCTGGGAGAGGCTGTTTATTAACTTAGTCCCTGATATAAACTGGGGAACCATTGTCAACTCTGAATAGATAAGGAAAGCTTATTCCTTCATTTACACCAGGCTTGTTTCAGTGTTCAGATTTTCAGATTAGAATTTAATCTTTTTTCCTACCATATTTCAAAATTACACACATTTGTCTAACTTAACCTTGAAGCATGTAACAGAAAGTGAAGAGCATTAAGTTCTAACCCCACCATAGCAGGACCATGTTCTGGTCTCCATTCCTCTACCACCACAGGCCACAGTGCCTAGAAACGTGGAAAGCATTTTATGTTGGGGGCTGGGGGTATCCATCCGTGTGACTCTGTGGGGATCTCACCTCGGTGTTGTGGTCTTGGAAATGGCTCTTGTGCTGTGGAGACTGGCGGGGCGTCCTGTGTGCTTTGCTGGCACTTGAGTCTGTCATCCCTTACGCAGTCACCCAGTCAGATGCTGTCGGTGTGTTTGGAAAGCAGTAGCAGATGCTGCCTTTGCCATTTTTGATCTTAAGAATTTGGACCTTGTCTGGGTAATACTCCATGAATCACTTAAGGACTGTTATTTCCTATATCTGCTCGTGCTGAAGCTTTCTTTCTGGTCGTCCCAGTGTAGAGAAGCGCACAGAAACCGCCAGGAAACGTAACTGTGAAGAGAAGTTAGTTTGCTGTATCCTCCTCCCCACCCCACTCTACCACAGTCCCCCGGGTGCGTGTCTCTACACACCCTAAAAGATACAGTTGTCAATGCTAGGCTTGCCAATGCCTGCCTGAGGTCACAGCAGTTGGGAGGTGAAGCAGTAGGTGCCCGAGTATGAGAGCAGTGTGGGCTGTAGTGAGACTCTGGCTCAAACAAGCAAACAGATTCGAGTTTCCCCCTTTGCTTGCCACAGAGCAGGTAGTGACCAGCAGCTATTGTGCTGCTTGGGGAAGGTTTAGATAACTTCCAACAAGCTCCATCAGGCAGCTTTGCTCCTTGTAACCAAACAGCAGTGCAAGAAGCAGGTTGATAGAGCTTGTGGCACCAGGCAGAGGCGCGGGAAAGATTCCTAACATCCTTCCCTGCCCCCTGGGTTCACAGGGATCTCTTCAATGCTGCATTTGTGTCCTGCTGGTCTGAACTGAATGAAGACCAACAAGATGAACTCATCAGAAGCATTGAGTTGGCCCTCACTTCTCAAGACATCGCCGAAGTCACACAGACCCTCTTGAACTTGGCTGAGTTCATGGAACACAGTGACAAGGTGAGCTTTCCCTCCATTGTGTCAGTGGACGGTGGGAGGAAATCAGCTGGCAGGAGGGGCAAGCAGGAACACAGCCCACTCTTACATGTGCCCCATCTACCATATTCCTGTGCTTTCCTGTAGGGCCCCCTGCCACTGAGAGATGACAATGGCATCGTGCTTTTGGGTGAGAGAGCTGCCAAGTGCCGAGCATATGCAAAAGCCCTACACTACAAAGAACTGGAGTTCCAGAAAGGGCCCACTCCTGCCATACTTGAGTCCCTCATCAGGTAGGCCCGGAACGCCTGTGCTGCTGCCTGCGCCACTTCACTGGGGTCCAGTGTAGAATTCAGCTGTGTGAAGTCTGCCGTCAGGTGTGGCTGGCACATGTAAATATGTGGTTACAGACGGCTGTCAAGCCGTGGTTGTCTGTGCTGTCTGGTCCCAGTAAAATCAACAGGAAGCAGTTCTCTGGCCACAAGCCCTGGGAAAGAGGGATGGATGGGTGTCTAGCAGCACTAGGGTGCCCAGAGGCAGGGGCAGGTTTTAGAGACAGTCTTTTGGTGCCCACTCTTCCTCCTTTGGAGTTCTGTAACTATGAAGAGCAAAGTCTGAAATGCAGTGATTTTTTCCCTGGTTTGATTTTGTTCTCTCCTTGCCTAAGATGGTTTGGAATCTTCTGGGTACAGAAAAGGAAGTTGTTTAGTAAATGTTGTGCTGTTAGAAGTTACAAGCAGCCAGAAACATGAGCCTCAGCTCCTCGAGGACTGCTCACTTCCCCCAATGATTTTTGAAATGGTAGCTCTGAAATCTGATATCTCGTGGAGATGCTAACGTGGTTCAACATTTAACTGCCGAAAGCTCTGAACAAATCAACAGCTAATGAGCTCCTGGGTAGGCCAGCAGACCCTGCTGAGCAGAGTGCTTCAGCAGCCGTGTTCTGTGCGCACTCTGCCTTCGCAGCAGGCGACAAAAGGCGTGATCCAAGAAGTCGAAATGGAATTCGGCTTCTGCCCCATCCACTGAAGTCCCATGTGGGGACATTTGCAAAGGTGCTGTCCCATGGGGACTGCTTCAGCACAGGAAACACAAAGACCTGCATTTCTCCCTTCTACCTCTCACTTGTTCAACCTCATGTGATAGCTTACAGAAACCAGGGTAACTAACTGGGCGTGTTAACACTAACTTCAGACAGCTAGTTCAAACCTATCGTGTCCTTGCTGACTTTTCGGAGACCTGTTTGAAGCTCCTCATCCCCACCGTTGGTTTTTCCTTATATTTGAGACAATCATGGAAACATTGAAGTTAATGGAATTTTCAGCAGAAAGATAGAGTATGAGCAGAAAAGCGCTCGTTAGCTTTTTAAGCCAGCGTAATGGAAAATAACCACAGTTCTCTGCAAATAGATTTGGATTTGATGCGTTTTGTTTTATTTTGTTGGTTTAGATTTTTGGTTGTAAATTCAGATCGAAGGGAAAGCGTGCACTCTAAGCTACTCAGGCCTGTTCATCTGACGGAGCTTGGGTGGCTTCGGGAGTCTCCCCAGTGCCTTTCTGTTCAGCTTCTTCCACCTGCAGCTTTCTTCTCTTCAGACAGAAACTTCCCTCCCTGAACACCGCTGTGTAGTGTTGACTCCGGTGCCCTCTTTACAGGGAAAGCTGTTTTCTTGCTTCTGGGGGGTTGGATCTGTCTGTTTATTTGGTTTGATTTTGGATTTTTGGGGGGGAAACAGTCTTCTGTGTAGTGAAGAGTGAACTTAGAATCCTCCTGCCTCAGTCTCCTGAGTTCTCTTTTAGACACACACCTGAGGAGAAAGTTGTGTGATCAGCCTTGGTCAGAGCTGCTGTTGGGAAACTGCCCCAGAGTAGGAGACACCTGGTGGCTCCTTCTGGGGTTCTGGCACTTTGAGTTGTGTGCCCCTTTGTGGGTCTGGTCTTGAGATGGGGCTTTCAAGTCACTGACTAAATTCCTTTCTTCACAGTGGCTTTTGAGTTCCTGCTCCTCCCCCCAGGCAAACTGTAGATGTCTTGTCTGTTTTGACTGCTAGCATCCCTCCCCCACACAGTGGTTGGTTTTTTCCTTGTCATACTCCACTCTGATTTACCTGTCCCCGAGCTTATGGTCATACATACATTTAGCCAGCTATTTCTTATTTTTTATTTTTGCTTTTGAAAAACCAACAGTTTCCCTTTGAGCAGATGTGATGGTGCACACCTGTAATCCCAGCACTCACCAGGTAGATTTGGAAGGATTTTTCCACTCTGGTTCCATCTGTCTGTTTCCTACCTGTGTGTTCTGGGACAGATTAAATCCCGCCTATAGTCTTCAGGCTGGGTCAGCACTAAGACAGTATAAACTGCTTGAAGCGCACATAGATGAGAAAGTATATAATCATCACTTCTCAGGGGAGCGGGTGATTAGGAGGAATCGGATTTTAAGAAACACATCATACTAGCTGTGGGGCCTTGGACAGTGGTCTGTTGGCCTCTGTTCTTGTTTTGCAAAAGGGTCTCACTGCATAGACTTGGCTGTCCTGGAGCTCTCTATAGACCAGGCTGACTCCTACAGAGATCCACAGGCAGAGGCCTCCCAAGTGCTGGGATCAAAAGCATGTGCCACAGCAGCCTGCCTTTCTTCTCTGCTCTGCTATGTAGAGAATCTCATCAAAGCTGTGTGCTCTCTGTCCCACAGCATCCGCACAGTGAAGGACAAGGACTGGTGCTCACTGGGTGAATCTGCTCCTGTTCCCAGTTCTCAAAGGGCCTTGTCAGGGCGAAACGTCCTTGTCTTCTACAGCAGCACCCAGCTCTGCTTCTGAGCCCTGGTGGCTCTGTCTTCTCTAGGTCAGAGGCTGTGAGGGCACCATCTGTCAGCCAGTACCAAAACATATGCAGAGAAGTGTGGGGGCTGGACTGCCTTGCTTGCCCATTCTTCACCCTCCCTCTTCCCCTCTGAGGAGTTTCTCTCCAAAGTGTGGAGACCCATAGGAGTTCTTTGAGGCTCACGTTAAATGGAGGGAGAACCATCAGCTTTTCTGTGGGGGCGCCTTGCTCTGCACACTCCGGTGAGGCCTGTCTTCCCGCTCCTCCAAACCGCGTGGTGCTGGGCACCTCATTCTTCTGCCTGCCTGAGGAGGTTTCTGTTTGGATAGCACACCCCTTGGGACCCCTGTTTTATGAGGCTTCTCTTGTCACTTTATTTCTTTGAAAAATCCCCAAGGTTCTTGTTCATGAGGGGAAGTAGATTCCCAGGACCCGACATCCATGAGTACAGTGAAGTTACTAAGTGAGACATGGCTTATCTTGTACTAACTTCCTCCAGAGGGCAGCTCCTCTTGTAAAGGACCAATCCCCTGACCCCTGCCGTGAGCCCAGGTTGGTATGGGCTGCCAATGCCAGGCTCTGCTCCTGCTCTCCAGTGGCTTAGGCCCTTCCCCCTTCCCCCTNCCCTCCCCTCCCTCACCCTTTTCTTTTTCTGGCTTCCTGCTCCTTTGGTTTCCTTGACTCACAATGCAGAACCAACTCAAGGGTCACTGCTCATTCTGACTTTTTACCTGAAGTTTTTACCATGCTCTCAGTGGTAATAATAAGAATTTAGAAGAAAATACTCAAAATTTGATAGTATTTATTGTAAAAGAAAAAGGTATTTTGAATGTTTAGAACAGAGACTACAATCTTTTATTTTTACAAAGCAAGATGCTTCTTCTATACAGCCTAATTTTCTAACCACAGCACCATCTACCTTCATTTCCAGACATTCTTCTTTTAGGCAGTGTTTTTAAAGGGGATCTCTGAGTCCATTTCTTACAGAATGAGTAAAAATGGATGTGTACGTTTACTGAGAATGTTTGAATGCCATACTGTGATCGCGCGGAGGCTGTGCTCACTCCCACTGGTCTTTCCTCTCACATGAGGCCTTGCAGTGCTATTCCTTGGAGACTGCTTGAAGCAAGTCCGCCTAGACAGCTGCTCTTTATCGCCACATCTTTGTGCCTCTTGAAAATCCTATATGCTACCTATATACTCGGGAGGCAGAAGCAGGCGGATCTCTGTGAGTTCGAGGCCAGCCTGGTCTACAAAAGCTAGTGCCAGGACAGGCTCCAAAGCTACAGAGAGAAACCCTGTCTCGAAAAAAACAAAAACAAAAACCAAACAAAAAAATCCTGTTGCATCATGGTGGTGCAGGCCTTTAATCCCAGCACTTGGGAAGCAGAAGCAGGTAGATCTCTGTGAGTTCAAGGCCAACCACTACATGAGTTCAGAACAGCCAGAGCTATATAGAGAAACCCAGTCTCCAAAAGAAAAACAAAACAAATCCTGTAGACATGGGAAACATCATGGGATTGAAGAGGAAGCTCCCTCTCCGCCACCCACTCTTTTCCCAAGACCTCTTCTCTGAGAATCACTGCAATCGGTCCTCTTTACTCTTTGCTCATGGCCTCTAAGCCTCAGTTAGAGAAGCTGGCTACAGTGACCTCTGGATTACTGTTTCCCAGAGAAGGTCATGTGGAGAACAGCTGCTGCTCTCTGGGCCCATGCAGTCATCCCCCCCAGGCACCTCTGGCAGGCCCCCCTGGGTCTACTCACTGTGTCGCCATTTGCAAGTGCGTTAGTTCTGTTGTGTGTACATGTGCTCACATC
Organism: Bramus lutescens; assembly: GCA_001685075.1. Classification (NCBI taxonomy): domain Eukaryota; kingdom Metazoa; phylum Chordata; class Mammalia; order Rodentia; family Cricetidae; genus Bramus; species Bramus lutescens. The sequence goes on along the minus strand of LOEQ01000689.1, from coordinate 109,727 downwards.
GGTGGCACTGAGAAAGTTCTCTCGGGCTCCTTAGAGAGTGGCTTTTTGTTGAAGATGATAGGCCATTCCCTTCCTACCCTCCTCTCATCCTGCTCTGCCAGCTTAGCCTTCCACGTGCCTCACTCCAATAGCTCTGCGTTGCAGCAGCCTTCTCTAGGGCTTGAAGTCTTCTGGACGGATCTTCATCTCCACCCGTTTGAGGGAGTAGTTGGCTCCATGCCAGCCGTACCAAGTGATGCCATCCATATGTGTCTTGTGCTCCCCCAGGCGGTAGTGCACCCCATTGAGGTTGGAATCCGTGCAGCAGTTGTACCAGTAGCCACCTGGCATGAGAAACACATGAGGCTGGCAGCTGGGATGGCTCCCTAGGCTGTGCTGACTGATGGCGTTAAAGCTGGCAGCAAAGGGACCACCACAGCCAGAGCACAGCTGTAGTTCACTGCTTGTTCTCAGCAGTACTGTGGGCCCCAAACTTTGTCCCCCCTGTCTCCCGGGCCTCACCTTTACGGAGCTGTGCACACTTGTCCAAGCAGTTGTCATTGTCCTTGTCCTTGGTGCTGAAGAATGTGTTGTTATGGTAGAGAAGGGCATCCTTCCCCACGTTGCCACTGTAGTTCCCCAGGAAGAGGCGGTAGCTGTTCAGCTCATTGCCCAAAGCAAAGTGGCTGTACTCTGCGTATCGTGTGTTGCCCTCCCAGTCCTGGCAAGGAGGAGCAGAGTCTTAGGGAAGCTGTAAAGGACTTCGTTTCAACAGACCCTGAACCCTTCCTCTCTCTCTAGTTCCACAGCCAAATAAATGTCTCCTTAATGATGGGACTCTGTTAAGACTGTTAGAGTTGACCCTGTTATCTGGAAGCTAGCAAACACAGGTCTGAGACCAAACTTGGGTCTGGACTCACCATGTGACCTGGATTGTTCTTTCTGTGCCCCTTCATGTCTCTGTTGGACTTTTGTTTTAAATCTCCCTCTGAGATGCTATCGGAGCTAGTGGGGACATTGTACTTGAAGCCTTCTAGAGTGCCACCACCCTGCATCACTGAGATTTGTACTTAAAAAGATCCCAGGCAGAGGCAATGGTGTTTCTATCTCTCTATGGTTTACCCTGTTCTGGCCTGCGTCTCCCAGGTCTGGGTCAGCTATAGTTTAACTTTACTGAGAGGTAGAAAGAAATAAAAAATTTCCTCAGCTGTACTGAAGCTTCAAGGAAGTTGCAACAGTGGCTGTCCAGACCTAATGTAAGCAGACCGTGGTGGTGGCTTCTGAACCATGCATAGTCAGTCATGTGCTGTGGACCTGGGCCAGTCAGGGCCTCATAGCTCATGCTTACCTCCAGCTCCACACGGAGCCTTGTTGGCTGTCTGGTAAGCCGGTGGATGTGTTCATTCCCTAGCCAGAAGTCTCCTCGGATGCTGCCAAAGCCTTGCTTATACTGTCTCCAGTCTTGGTAGAAGGAGACAAGGCCACTCTTGCGTCTCTGGATGATGGTCCAGCCTCCACCTGAAGTTTCCATATCACAGAACACCTGAAACAGAGAAGATCCTCTGGGCAGGGGTAGGAGCTTGAGGACAGACTCCCCCATCTGTGTGCTGTGCCTACAGGGTCAAGCATTCCGTCCATGGACTCTGCACACTGTAGCAGAAATATTGCCCCCAGTGTGGAGGGGCTGGGGCACCGTGGTGGTTAGCTTGGGGATGTAAATGGGGAGGGGGCATCAGGTGAACACAGCTTGAATGGAAGAATGAGGTTCTTCAGTGTGCCTCCTTCTAATGTCTCCTCTCCTGGAGAGCAGTTGCTCTAGGACTCTGCCGGAAGTGTGAGCTAGTAATGTGTTGGTAGGAATTAGAGTTAACATTTGACTGGTAAAATAAGCAGATGGCTGTAATCTGGAGGGAGAGATCCCATAAACTGGGCACTGTCACAGCTCCACCATGGATCCATTTGCTTCTCTGAGTCTCCCTTTCTGTAGACCAGACTTTTAAGGACAAAGGGTAGGACATGGCAGTAGCGACCTCACCTCTAGCTCAGGGCTGCCCAGGAACTCATCAGGAGGAAGCTTGTACACTCCAGAGATGCGGTAGTTCTTCTGGTAGAGGGAGTAGCAGTCATAGATGGCATCTGTGGGGGACACCCAGAGTGAACAGGGATTTGGGCCCCAGGGATGGGAGGGCATGCCTGCTGCATTCGAGCTGGATTAAAAAACAAGATTTTAATTCTACCGTAAGGTGCCCATGAGTAGAAGCAGGTGTCATGACTGTGGGGGCATGTTTGGGCTTCCTTGGTTATAAAGCAGTGGAATAGGGAGGCCCTTCACCTGTGCCAAGGGACCTTAACCAGGAAGCTCCAGGGTAAGTGTAAAGTAAGACACCCTGTTGCAGCTCCAGACCATGAAACTAAAATGGTGTGGCCTGTGAAGGCTATTTGACAGTTGCCCTATGAGTAGCTTCAGGCTTCTTGGGTGGGACCTCAGCCAAGGGCTAAGTTGCAAGTACCTCAGAGGGTTGCTGTTTCTTGGTTTGTTGTTTCTCAGGTAGTAGCTACTGTGAATTAGGGAGACAGATTTGAAATCTTATCCCCTCCCCAATCTCACATTGCTACTTGTTCAAATGAAAACCAAAACCCCAAGGAGCCTATTGGGACAGTTCCCTGCAAGTTTTGATAAACAAGGAATGAGACATTCCCACTTCCCCTTGGGCTTGATTTAAAAGCTTCCTTGGCTGCTTTGAGGCTGCTCTGTGCTGGGTTTTGTGTCCTCATTGTGAATAACAGAGCAGGGCTTCAAAGAAGCAGCTGCTTCTAGAAGAGTCTGGCTATGAAGGAGACACTTCCTGTTCCCGGTCTGGGGACTTTCTAGGAGAGTCTGGCTGTTGAAGGAGTCACCCTGCTCCCTGGCACAGGTGGAAGTGGGAGCTCCCAAAGTGCCTGTTTTCGCACAGGCCATATTGGGGAAGGGGAAGTGAGGTACACCTGCCCTCCCAGGAGACTTCCAGTAGCAAGAAGTGGCACAGCCTCTGCATCTGGCCTGCTCTTCTGCATGAGCAGTTTCATCTCACAGACTAAATGAAGGCTCGCTTGTCTGGTAAATGAGAACACCTACTTTTGGGTTCCCAAACCGAGGATCACAAGGTTCATGCTTTGAAACAGGTTTATATATTTGTTTAATTGGCTAACAGACTTTTCAGGCTTAATTTTGGGCAAAACTTTTTGTCTGAACCAAGGGTAGCCAGGGTCTTACTCACTAGAAGCCAATCATATCTTGATTTGGTTTATAATGCACCCAGCATTATAAATCAAGTGAAATACTTCACCTATAGAATATACTCATTCCAAATGTTTTCCAATAACATCAGAAAATTAGATTTATCTCTGAACAGCAGATTCATTTATTGGCCTGCCTGTGCCAAGCTAACCAAAAACTGAAATAATTGTTTTCCTGAAGAGTGAATTGCATGTGCCTTGTTTTCAGCCACTAAAGATCAGCGTTTCAGCATTACATTTGCTTATGTTTTGTGTTATTTGGGGGAGTTTTATTAGCAAACATGGAGAAAATAGATCAGAACTGTAGAATATCAGGGTGTCTGTCCTTTCTTGAGCACAAAGGTGTCGGTCAAAAGGTTCAGGCTGTGTCTGCACTGAGATGAGCTAGGTGGCATTTGCTACCCATATGCACTAAGTCCTGAGGATGCGCAAGCACTGTATGGGGTGAAACTTAGCATCTGCTACCGTCTACTGTTCGTTCCCGCTTCTTTGTGTCTGTCAGCGCCCGGCAATGAAGTATAGCAGGGCCACACCAACCTTGTGTGACTTTGGGCAGACTTCACGCTTCAAAGGGGAGTTCAGACTCCTCATTTGCTGAAATTTTATGTGATTCAGATGGACTGGATGGAGCCAGGTATGATACTTCATGCCTGCAATTCCAGTGCTTGGGAGGGTAAGGCAGTAGGATCCAGAGTCCAGGGCCGGCCTAGGCTATATATATATAAAATGAGCTTGAAGCCAGCCTGGGCTACATGAAACTTTGTCTTAAAGAGACTGGTAGGTCTTGGCTAACCTTGCAGGACATCACTAACCCCCAATGAGTACAAAGTGAACCGTTAATGATAATGCATCCCCAAAGGCTCCCCAAAGTTGTCCGGTTGAGCAGGTCATCATCCAGAAGCANGGCAGGAGACCTCAGCGGGGATGAGGCGAGGACAGCACTTACCTGCTGAGGTCTGCGTAACTGTCTGAGCTGCCTGCAGCTGCATGATATCGATCTGGTTGTTTATCTCAGAGTACTTGCCCTCGGCCACTGCAAGCCGAGCCTCCATGCGCTTGCTGCTGCTCTCCAGCTCCATCACCTGCATGACCACACTGACCCAGTCGCTCTCCTGCTTCTTGCTCAGCTCACCCAGCAGACTGCTGAGGTTGGCAACCTGGGCTTTGAGCTCCCTCGTCTCCTCACAGCACACAGCCGCTCTGAGCTGCGCAGGTGTCTTGCGCTTAGGAGGCTTCTGCAGCCACACTGGGTGGCTGACAAAGGCCACAAGGATAATGCATAGCCAGGTCTTCCGTAGCATTGTCCAGAGGACTGTTGAGATGTCTCCTGTAGAGTCTGTACCTAGCGGAGTCTGTGAAGATACAGGAAGCTGAGTTTTTGACTCACACTAGCAGTTTTCTTCCTTCCTGGGGGTCTCCTTTCTCTGCATTTTCTTAGCCTTTCTCAAAGCTAAAGTTCTGAAGAGGACCTCAGTGGCTGTCTGAGTACTTTCCTTTCCCAAGTCTGAATGCCCCACCAAAGCAGCATCTTAAATATTGTTAGTGCCTGTACATCCACCCTACCATGCTGTGTACTAAAGCCCCTCCTACCTCATCTGGGAGGGTCAGGTGCCTGTTGAGTGAGGTCAGCACAGAGTTAGGCCAGAGGCGAGGAGGAGGGGAACAGATTATTTGTTTCTTTGTCTGTACAGTCTCTGGGCTCAGACAGGAGGCTGCGAATTTGTTTCCAGTTGCGCCTATTAGATTATACCCCTGCCAGCCACTGGCTCAGCTCTATCAGCAGACAGGCAGTAGAAAAGTTTCCAGCCACTGGCTCAGCTCTATCAGCAGACAGGCAGTAGAAAAGTTTCCAAACTCCTGTGTGAAGGTTACATAACGCAGACTGAGGGTGAGGTAGTGAGCAGGAGTCGGGACTGAGACTGCTGAGCTAGGGAGGCCTGCTAAGGCAATCCATGCTGTTTTCCTTGTGGTTCTGGGCTATTTGGACATCCCGCTGAGTGTGGGCAAGCATGAGTTTTAACTGGGCTGGATACCTCTTTCTGGTCATCATTCAGTGCTGTAGAAAATCCTGCTGAATCTGAATTAGTAGTTTGCCTCTGTGGAACTGTCTTTCTTTTCACACCTTCCTTCCAAAAAGATGGCTTGACATTTTACAAGGAGGTGTCACAAACTTAGGACAGAGAGGAAGACTCAGCCCTGCCAGGCATGGCTCTGGGATTGGTCGGTCATCCACACTTCTGTCAGAGTCTGAGCAGCAGGGAATAGTCCCAACTTTTGCCTGAGCTTCACACTTAGAGAAAAGACTCCCTGTCACCTAATCAATCCAGATGAGGAATCTAGATTCCCTCTCTCCTTGCAGTGTGGTTTGCAAGTTGCTGTTAGTCCTCCTGCTCCTTCGTGTGACTTTGCCTGAGAAACGGGGTTATTACAACCTTGATACCCTTTATTTGAAACACTGAAACCATGTAAAATCCTGGAACTCTTCACTCAAACCATATGCAAAGGTCCCACTGTCCTTACTGCAGGAGCTGTCTTTGGAACGTGTGTCACTGAGACAGTCACTTGACTTGCTGTTCCGTGTGGGTCCCATGCACAAACGTGACACTGCACAGCCCTTCCTATCATACCCTCTGAGCCTTTTCTGGCAGGGTTGTCCGGGCCCTCAGACAGTGGTTCTGTTCGGGCAGCCCAGGTGAGCAGCAGGTTTACGTTTCTGAGGAAAGGGCGTTAAGGACTCAGGCCACTTCTTGTTCCCCTCACCTCCCGTCTATTTCTGCCTTGGGAATCGGATGTTCGCTGGCATCTTCTGGGTTACCTGCTCAGAGATTGGGAGTTGGCACTGTGCTAGTGTGCTCTTTTCTCACTTCCCTTAGTGAATAGCTGCTTTAGCAGCCTTCACCGGCTCCGTGGGGTTCATTAGTGTTTACCATCATTCAGAATCTGCTAAACTCTGTGGTGCTGTCTAAGGTAACTGCGTGTTTCTCCAGTGATGCTGTGCTTAAGCCATGAGTCACAGAAGTGCTGTGTACCATATGATCCTATAAAGAGCATCCCAGGTGATTCTGCTGCCCTAGAACCACAGTGTCATAGTGCAGCAGAGAGCTCTGGGGACAGGCCAACCTTTGCGATAAGTATAGTGAGCCAGCTGGTTAGCATTCAAGCAGAGAATATTCGCCTTTTGGTCCTACCTCACACCACACACAAAATTCCAATTCTAGATTTAATTTCTGGATGTAAAAGCCAAAATCATAACACCATGGTGTAGGAGATTACCTTCAGCCTTTTGAGATAAGCCAAACACTAAAACTGCCAACACAAGGGAAAGCATTAAGATGCCGGCCAGCTGTGGTGGCACTCACTCTCCTAATATCTCAGAACTCAGGGCGGAGGCAGGAGGAGTGTACGTTTTGACCGTTGGAGCTATATAGCAAGTTCAAAGCTAGCCTGAGCTACATGGTAAAAAAGAAAAGGAAATGCAAGAAAAGTAGTCATTTCCTTTCAGTAGAAGACACTGAGGAGCCAGGCATGATGGTGTACACCTTTAATCCCAGTACTTGGAGGTAGAGTCAGGTGGATCTCTGTGAGTTCGAGGCCAGCTTGGTCTACAGAGTTCCAGGACAATCAGGACTGTTATAGAGAGAAACCCTGTCTACAAAACAAAACAAACGAACAAACAAAAAACACGGAGAAGAAATAGAAAACCAAACAATATTTATTTGCAGTGTATACTCTTGGATTCAGGAGTATAAAGATCTCTCCACCCAGTGGCTCATGTGAGCAGATACCAAGTTCAGGATGGAGGAGATATGCAAGGCTCTGCATCTCATGAGTGCGCATAGAAACACACATTCCGGAGCTGGAGAGATGGCTCAGTGGTTAAGAGAACTGGCTGTTCTCCTAGAGGACCCGAGTTCAAGTCCTAGCACCAACACGGCAGCTCACAACTGTCTGTAACTCCAAAATCTGACACACTCACACAGACATACATGCACACCAATACACATAAACTAAAAATAAATTTAAAAAAAGAAAGAAACACACATTCCAACCACAGTAAGATGCCACTGTACGCCAGCCAGAAGGGTGAAAGTGGAAAAGCTGAAAATAGTAAATGTTGACAGAAAAGTAGATTGTTTGGGTTTTCATGTTTACTGAGGGAAGTGTGAAGAGTGAAACCGGCATGATGTCGTGCAGAGCTGAACACAGCCTGTGACCTGGAGTTCTAGGTATCTTCTCAACAGCAGTGCAAGCACATGGGCTTGACAGACACACTCAGGAGAGTCCATGGAAAGGCCTCTCCTAGGAACCAAGCTGAAATCAACCTGTCAGCAGTCGTATATGCAGGCCATAGCATCTCACACAGCAGGAAGGGCAGGTACTGCAGCATGCAGCAGCGTGGTGTGTCTGACAGAGCATGAGACCAGGTAGTCACAAGTTCAAAATCTAACAAGCAAACGGCTGGGAGATGACTCTGTTTAACAACACTTGCTGTGCTTGTAGAGGACCAAGGTTTGAGCACCAGAATCCACCTGGTGGCTCACAACTGTCCTTAATCCCAGTGCCAGGAGATCCAGTGCCCTTGGTTGACTTCTGCAAGCACATGCATGTGGTGCACAGGCATCTATGCAGACAAATCACTCATACATATAAAATGACAATGAATAAATCTTAAAAACAACAAAACTAGCAGGCTAAGTGTTAGACGTCAGTGACAGTCACCATGAGGAACTGGATAGTGGGCAGGAGGCGACTGGGAGCTGCAGTGCACTGCTCTGTACTTTGTCTGGTGAAGTCCCAAGCGTCCTTCCTCTGGTAATCCATCTGTCTGTGCACTTGGGGACATTCTTTTTTTTTTTA
>LOEQ01000689.1:70697-85841 GCA_001685075.1 Bramus lutescens | reverse complement strand
CCGCCTGCCTCTGCCTCCCAAGTGCTGGGATTAAAGGCTTGCGCCACCACCGCCCAGCCCCTAGCTGTATCTTGAAGCTCCTGTGAACTCGAGCTCATCTTCTCCTTTGCACAGTGCAGAAGTGGAATGTGGAGGCAACAGGTGTTGTGTTTTCTCTCTTGCTCTCTCTTTGTTAGCTGGGGTTTGAGCCCAGGACATTATACTCTTGCCAGCAATTTACCACCAAGCCACAACTCCCTGCACTAAGGGGTACATTAACTGGCAATAGGAAGTCCCTCTTCTTGTCAGGCATGCTGACTCACACCTGTGATAATGGAGAGGCTAGCACAAGAGAATTGTCTCAAGTTTGAGGCCATCCTGGGCTTCATAGTGAGCTGTAGTTCAGCTTGAGCTCACCAAATTGGAAATCCTTATTCTTGGTGTGGCTCTGTTCTTTTTGTATATTGAAACCTTTTTTTATTTATTTAGATGGTATTTATTTGTATGAATGTTTTCTCTGCGTGTATGTGTGTGCACCACATCTGTGTCTTGTGCCCATAAAGGTCAGGAGAAGGCATTGAATCCTGGAACTAGAGTTACAGATAACTGTGAGCCTCCAAGTTGATACTGGGAACCAAACCTAGGTTCTCTGGAAAAGCAGCCGGGGCTCTTAACCATTGGGATTTCTTTTCTTTTTTTTTTAAGATTTATTTATTTATTATGTATAGAGTATTCTGCCTGCATGTAGGCCTGCAGGTCAGTAGAGGGCAACAGATCTCATTTCAGATGGCTGTGAGCCACCATGTGGTTACTGGGAATTGAACTCAGTACCTCAGGAAGAGCAGCAAGTGCTCTTAACCGCTGAGCCATCTCTCCAGCCCCCCATTGGGATTTCTTAAGTACTGATCCTATCTCAGTAACTAGCTGGTTATAATGTGTGTGCCAGTAATCCCAGAATTTGAGAGGTAGAGACAGGAGATCAGGATTTCAAGATCATCATTGGCTACATAGTGAATTTGAGGCCAGCCAGGGCTACATTAAAACTATGTCAAAAATAGACAGATAGGGGACTGGAGAGATGGCTCAACAGTCTTCCAGATGTTCCATCCGTGCAGCACCCACATCAAGGGGCCTTCTCTATGGCTTTGCCCTCAGGATGCACGTCCAGATGTGTCTTTTCAGATTACTTTCTCTGTAGACCTGCCATAAGAAAAGACCCCAGACTGCACCGAGAGGACAGAAGTCAGAGCATTTATGAAGGCGCCAGCCGTTCAGGGTATTTTATATCATACAGAGTTAGACACTGCACCTGAGAGATGGGCACTAGACCCTAGAAACCACAAACAACCTGTCCACTTCTCTTTCTAGACTCTTAAGTTCCAGGCAGACCCATCATACCACTTCCCGTGCAGCCCCAGATAACCCAAAGGAGGTTGATGGGTTGTAGCACAAAATTTTGCTAACCTGTCCACTTGTTCTCTTCCTACAGGGGGCAGCTTCATCAGCAGTGCTGTGAAAAGTGGACTCTGGTGAACGATGAGACCCAGGCCAAGATGGCCCGGATGGCCGCTGCAGCAGCGTGGGGTTTAGGTGAGGCTTCCTCATGGGCACCCGGCAGAGAGTGAGCTGCAGTGATGCACGGGATCACAGTCTGTCGAGATGTAAAGACCATCTGTGCCTATGTACCATGTCCTCCATCTGTTCATTTCCACAGACTCCTCAGACATGAGTAAAGATGGGTCTTGTGGGAAAGCATCTGAAATTGAGATGCCAATTTTTAGTAATTTGGATTTTTGGGGGGGGGTTTGGTTTCTTGTTTTTTAATTACAACACTGTTTGGTCGATGGCTTAGGCATCTTTCTAGCTAGCTCTTACGTCTTAACCCATTTCTAGTAATCTATGTATCGCCAAGAGGCTATGGCCTACCAGTAAGGTTCTGCAGTGTCTTTCTCCTTTGGCTGCTACATGGCACCTGTCTGATTTTACTCTGCCAAGCCATTGGCCAAAACAGCTTCATTCATCAACCAATAAAAGCAACACATATACAGAAGGACGTCCCACATTAGAGATGTACTTTAGATATTACTCCTTCCAGTTCAAGGGCTCAAGCCCATGTGGCTGCTCTCATGTGAGACACCAGTGGCATGAACCAGGCTGTGCCTTGCACTTCTGACTGACCTGCTGGAAATCATGGCTCCCACAGCTCCTCATAAACACAGTATGCAAGAACACCTCTCAGAACTCAGGCGAACACTTCACTGTGTTTGTTGTAAAGAATACAAGTGAGCAGGTACAGCAATACGAGTTGGGGGTGGTCACTTACCAGAGCAGGTACAGCAATACGGGTTGGGGGTGGTCACTTACAAGAGCAGGTACAGCAATACGGGTTGGGGGTGGTCACTTACAAGAGCAGGTACAGCAATACGGGTTGGGGGTGGTCACTTACAAAAGCAGGTACAGCAATACGGGTTAGGGGTGGTCACTTACCAGAGCAGGTACAGCAATATGGGTTGGGGGTGGTCACTTACCAGAGCAGGTACAGCAATACGGGTTGGGGGGTGGTCACTTACAAGAGGAGACACGATTCAGGGAGGGTTCAGAACTGAAAGCCTGCCCCAGCTGGGTGACCAGCATAAAAGTTGGAACCTTGAAACTCACTGGCAACTTGAAGATAACTGAACAGGCTGGAGAGCGGCTCTTCCAGGCGGCTCAGCTGGTCTGAGTGTCGGCCCGTACTGCTTGGGGAGGAAGGGCTAGTGCGTAAGATCCGTTTCAGGAACTTCTTGGAGCTTTTGAGTTTGTTTGCTTCATGAGGTTCAGTGCTTGCCAACAGGATGGAACACCCCCCCCTACGCCTGCCTGCCCCACTTCTGAACTTCTGAGTCCTAAGGAGCGTCCCTCAGGTGACTCTTCTCTCAGAGAAACTGCTGCAGTATAGCCTGTGGGTGGGCTGCTGCCCTTGTGTCTAGTTCAAAACTGTCTTGCCCCACAGGAAACCCCAGGGTTTAAGGAGCTCTGTGACAGGAAGCAGGGGTGACTGGATAGATTCTCTATACCATGGTGGAACTTGACTTTGTTCTAAACACAGTGCTGCTTTGTTTTTCTGTGTTATGAGTACTACATAGAAGTAATCACACATTCCCAGACTGGCATTTGGCTCTTGCCTTTGCTTTTCCCCTCTGTGTGCAGTGCACACTTTTTCAGCTCAGGATCCATGTGTTGTTAGAGTGCCGCCTGTCCTCCCTGTGTTTCAGATAGGAGGAAAGGGAAAAGGTAGTTGCCATCTCATTTTATTTTTTAGTGTTGATACACACACACACACATACACATAAAGCCTCTGTAAACAAAGGCTTTTTTGTCTTGCCTAGTCCAGCAGCCACTTTTAAAATAATCACTCAGAGGCTTAATATTAATTAAAAGCAGTTTGGCCCATTAGCTCAGACTTATTACTAGCTAGTGCTTACAAGCTAATTAACCCATTTCTATTAATCTGCATTTTGCAACATGTCTTGTGACTTTACCTGTGCTAATACATCTTGCTCCTCTGGCAACTAGTTGGGTGTCTCCCCTGACTTCGCCTTTTTTCTTCCTGTATCTCTGCTTAGATTTCCTGCCTGGCTCTATCCTGCCTTGCTGTAAGCCAAATCAGCTATTTTATTAACCATATTCACAGCATGCAAGAAGGTTATCCCATAGCATGGGTCTTTCTCCACATGTGTATAACTGAATAGTGTAATGATGTCCCATGTGCCCACTGCCTTCTCCAACAATCACGAACATTTTACCTATTTTGTTTTATCTGTTCTCACCCCCTGACACTCAATAACCTCCTTGCTATTCCCAGAGTATTATAAAGATTTTTTGTTTATTTTTTTGTTTTACCACATGATCCTGACTGTCCTGGAGCTCACCACCTGCCTCTGCCTCCCCAGTGTTGGAATTAAAAGTGTGTACCACCATGCCCAGGCCAAATGTGTAGATTTTTGATACCAAGCCCTAGCTAAGGCATGGAAATTCTTTTTATTTGTTTTTTTGTTTGTTTGTTTCATTTTTTAAAATTATGTATATGTTTGTAGCTATAGGCATGTGAATACATGCAAAGAGGCCAAAGGCTCACATCCTCCTGGAATTGTATTTACAGGAGGTGGTTGTAAGACACCCAGTGTAGATTCTGGGAACCAAACTCTGGTTCTGTGCAAGAGCAGTATAAACTCTTAATCACTGAGCCATCCCTCTCGCCCCCAGCTTGGCATTTCCTGATGGGACAGGAAAGGTCGGACAGGATGTGGCATGCATAAAGCTTTGCCTGGGTCCTAGCCCCAGCCACAGTGTTTCTGTGCTTTGCTGTCATAAGCTCTGGGCTGCAAGCTCTGGGCTGCGTCCAGAACATCTTTTAAAAACAAATTGCTTCCTGAGGAGTCATCTATTGCTGTCTGCTTTTGCCCAGAGGCGTTGGTAATGGATGAACCAATAGCTGGGGGTGGAATGCTGGAAAACGCCTTGTAAAAACAGCAGCCCTGCAGTTCGCACCTAATGAGGCTGATATCTTTTCTGCAGATGGCTTTGGCAGGCTTGACATTTGATGCCTGCTCAGCCCACCAGGGGAAGTACATCCCTCTTCCCTGGTACAGTCAGTTTCCCATTCTAACATGACCCAAGGTCACTGCACAGTGACCCAGCCTACTCCCTCCTGAGGCAGAGATACCGCCACAGTGAAAAGGGCAAACAATTTGTCAAAGCCTGTCCTCTAATTGTGTGATGGCCATTTTCAACTGTTTAGAGAAAAATATAATTTCTCAGTATTCCATTGAGCTATGCGGTGTTCCCTACACTTTATCGTACCTGGAGAAGCTTGAGGGAGTTCTCGGGGTTAATGAGGGGCAGCACTGAGCCCATCTGATGTGCTGGCTTTGTAGTTAGGCCCTCTTCTTGTCTTTTATGATACTGCCTGGGGCATCAGCCAATGCCTAGAAGGCAGACATAGTTTTGTTAAAGTCAACCCCCACAATAGATTTCAGGGCTCAGCTGGTACATTGGACTCAAGTCCGGTTAACTTGTGTGTACATCAAGCTAAATCAAATTATCAATGACAGGACTCAGTGCTGCCTCCAACTCAGCCAGCCGGCCACCCTGATGCTGTGTGTTTGTGCTCCTAGGTCAGTGGGACAGCATGGAGGAGTACACCTGTATGATTCCTCGGGATACCCATGATGGAGCATTTTACAGAGCTGTGCTGGCCTTACATCAGGATCTCTTCTCCTTGGCCCAACAGGTAAGAAAATGTGTATGCAGACCAGCCAGGGAAGAAAAAATCCCTGTGAGTGACTTCTTGGTTCCTGCACATATGTCTGTGTTAAGAAGCTGTTGAACTTCAGCCATGTTCAAGTCTCTGAACTCTGGGAATGGCCTTGGTGCAGAGTTCAGAAACCATTCGCGTGTAGGCTGAGGTTGTGTTGTGTTCCTGGAGCATGGGGCAGTTTGTGGATTGTAACTGCTTTGGCAATAGTTCTTTGGGTCATTGTTGACCCTTTTAAACACCTTGCCTAAGTTCTTCTAGTGAGAGGGGCTTTGAGTTTCACCAATGGAGGATTTAAAGAGCCAGTGATCCCCACTATGCTGGAGAAATGGGTTTTCTGGCCATCCAGGAGCACACACTGTTCTAACTTGCAGAATGCTTAATGAGGTGGTTATATCCACCTTGTCAGACACCAGACTGTCTTGGACTAGCTGCACAGGAATTGATCAGAGCACTTCAGAGACGCTAACATAACAATTAGCCTTAAACATTCAGAGGGGAGAAAAACCTCCACAAAAGGGAGTTTAATTGATAGCACAGGGAAGGTTCATAATGGCATCCTATGATATCCCTATGCTGAAGGATCCCAGCCATAGGTCTTCTGGGTCAGTAACAGGTGCCCAATTCCATGGAGGGCATTGCAGAGGAACTCCTTTGTGAGGCTAGGAGCAGCTTAGAAACCAGAGGCGATGCCCACCGCGGAGCCACTGACATACCCAATGAGTTGTGACAACACACCCATCGGGGAAAGTGAAAAGAAGACAGGCCCCCAAGGACGTCCCCTTAGCGTACAAGAGTGCAGTGATTCTGTCCCATAGTGCTCATTCCCTCCTCTCGCCACCAAGCTTGTGAGTGTCACCTGAGCCTATGCTTGTGGACGCTGTGTGCTGCTCGTTGATGAGACACTGGGTAGTGCCCTTCTCTAGCCGTCCAGATTAAGGAGAATTTCTGTCCAAATGTGGTGAGTGTGAATGTTTTACTTCATCACTGGAATTGAAGTGAGGCAAAATAACTTCTGTGAAGCCCCAAGTGCAGAGCCCCAGCCTAGAGCCTCCTTGTTTCTTTTCTAGTGCATTGACAAGGCCAGGGACCTGCTGGATGCTGAGCACTGACGGTACCGTCCTCTCTCGATGTCGGGAGCCTATGGGGTGAGTGTTCGTCTGCACGCTGTTGGCATCTAGAGCTTTAATGAGTGGGCTGTAGAGGACACAGTGGGTTGCTGAGAACTTGCTGTTTCTGGGTTTGGCAGATACCCTGATACCAAAAGGAATAGTTCAGGTTCACCAGCTTGGAGGTTGTACATGCAGTAATTGGGTTGGAATGTGATCTGCTTCCATCAGGCCATGGTTTCTTGCCATATGCTGTCCGAGCTGGAGGAGGTTATCCAGTACAAACTTGTCCCTGAGCGACGGGAGATCATCCGCCAGATCTGGTGGGAGAGACTGCAGGTAAGCTGGAAACAGTCCCAGTTGCCACCCCACCCTGCCCACGGCCTGCATGAGAACCTGCACCCCGCCCCTTTTCTCCTCCCCCACCTCTACTAAGCAGAACCTTCAAAAGCTAATCAACCTCAGCTGTGGCTGTGAGAGCATGACCAGCGGAGCAGCCTTCTTTGGGGCTTATCTAGAGATGGAAGGACGTGTATCTAAGCAAATGACACTTAGGATCACCATTTGGAAATCGTAGACTCCAAGTCATTGGTTCTCAGTGCTCCAGCTGAGGCCTCCACACAGTTCAGTCACCTGGAGGGCAACTCGCTTTGCCACTTAACTTAGCACATGTGGATATACACCCAGGCTCGGAATTGTTCCTGGCTCCCAAATGACTTAACTGAGCGCCAGCCCTCTAAGTGTATTTACTGGCCACCAGAGCTGCTAGATGCTCTGAGACAGAAACCCTACTGTGACAACTCTTTAGTCAGACTGTTGAGACCTCGTAGAGACTTTCCCAAGGCCTCACCATTTCAGTGTGGCATTCTGATCATAGCAGCATGAGGAAGGAGCCGGCACCACGCCTAAGATGGTCTCCGCAGCCTAACCCCCAGTCTTTGAATATTTAGAGGAAAAGGTCTTCACAAAGAACAAACTGGCTACGAGTGTGGGTCAGTGGTAGAGCACTTTCCCGGCATTCCCAGGTCCTGAGTTCCATATCCTGCACCACACACGCACCTAAACACACACTGCTCGGGAACCACACACACACCTGAGCACACACTGCTCAGGAACCACACATGGGTGCACACACACTGCTCTGGAAACTACATGTGTGAACACATTGCCCAGGAACCACACATACACCTGTGCACACACTTCTCAGGAACCACACACGCACCTGTGTACACACTTCTCAGGAACCACACACGCACCTGAGCACACATTGCTTGGGCACCATACACACGCCTGAGCACACACTGCTCGGGAACCACACACACACCTGAGCACACACTGCTTGGGAACCACACACGCACCTGAGCATGCATTGCTTGGGCACCACACAGGTGTGAACATACTGCTCGGGAACCACACACACCTGAGCACACACTGCTCGGGAACCACACACACACCTGAGCACGCATTGCTTGGGCACCACACAGGTGTGAACATACTGCTCGGGAACCACACACACACCTGAGCACGCATTGCTTGGGCACCACACAGGTGTGAACACACTGCTCGGGAACCACACACACACACCTGAGCACGCACTGCTCACAACCACTAGTCTCCCTACAGTTTTAAGCTATTTCTTCTTGGCTACATCCACACCTGATTCCCACTTCTCTCTCCAGTCAAGGTTTATGCCTTCAGGCTTTTCAGTAGGCTGTGACAAACTCTTTGACTCCAGGCTGCATTCCTGTCTAGGAAGCACCAGGGCACATTTCACTGGACAGGAAAGAGCACTGGGCACAGTCATTCGTGCCTCTGAAATGAGCACGTACAATTCCTCTACATGTTTTATTTGTAATTACAAATGCCCAGTGAATGTTTTGATGGAAAATTGTCTCCTGGGCACCAGAAGAATTCCACAGGGGAAGCCCTGCCCTCTAGACTTGGCCACACCTGGTGTTTGAAATGACTGTGATGGGGTGTGGAGCTTCCAAGTCAGGGAGCTGATGACCTGCAGACGTTCTGATTTGGGGAACTTAGATACACAGATTGAAAGGGGCCTGAGGGAATGGGGTGGGAGGAGAGGCTCCACCGAGTTCAGAGCACTGCCATTGCCTTCCTGAGTCCTCTCTTCAGACAGCAAGCTGCTTTGGACTACAGGGAGCCAAATGACAGCATGCGGAGATGCTAGCTGTTGGTGAGAAGTGATCAAAGCAATCACTCCGTGTACTTTTTTCTGACTTTCGAAGTCATTGTTTCCAACCTCATGAGCTGGGAAGCTGCTCCTTAAAGCTGGAAATAGAGTTGTCCCGCTGGAAACTTGGCTCTGGAAGGTGGCGTGCAGTCAAAACTCAGTGAGCTGCTGGGGCTGGAAAGCTGCCACGTTCGTGGTCAAGTCATTTCAGATTCTTAAAACCACTGTTTGCCACGAGGCAGTTGAGGAGGTCAGCCTTAGCTCCGTGTCTTTTTGCCTCAGGTTCCCAGGTCAGGCCCATTGTGCACCCTTCTTCTGTTATGTACAGAAACCAGAGATCATTGTCACTAGGTTTTGGGTTTCTGAAATTCACACATGAGGTGGCAGATCTCAGGAACACATCTCCCTCCTGAGAGAGGCTTTTTATCAGCAAGAATGGGAAAGTTCACTTAATACCTAGCAATCATTCAGTACAAAATCAGCGTAGGCTGGGATGATGGCTCAGTGATGAAGGTGCTTGCTGCCAAGTCTGGTGTCCTGAGTTCGATCCCCTGAGACCTTCATGGCAGATGGAGAAAACAGCTGGCTCTCTCAAGCTGTCCTCTGACTTCCACACAAGCACACCACAGTGAGCGCGTGTGCTAAAACGGAAAAAAAAAGCTTAATCCCTGTGATAATGATTAAGTTACTTGGTTTCCTTCTAATTATAAAGAATCTACATGGAAGTAAATTCAGCTCTTATGTTTTGTTTCTTTTGGTTTGGGGGAGGGGGCATTTGTTTGATTATTTTGTGAATATGAGTGTTTTGTCAGCATGCATGTTGTATACCACATATGTGCTAGCTCCTGTGGAGGCCAGAAGAGGGTGTCAAATCCCCTGGATAGACAGTTGTGAGCTGCCGTATGGGTGCTGGGAATTGAACTTAGGTCTTCTAAAGAGCAGCCTTTGCTCTTAACCACTAAACTTCTTTCCAGCCCCTGTTTATTTGATTTTTGAGACAGGGTCTTACCATGTAGCTCCAGCTAGCCTGAAACTTGATGTGTAGACCAGTCTCAGACTCACAGAGATCCTCCTGCCTCTGCCTCAGCCTCCGCCTCACACACACACACACAGAAACACACACTCACTACATTGGAGACAACAAGATGGCTTAACAAATAAAAGCGCTTTCTGCCATGTCTGCCTGCCTGAGTTCAGTTCCCAGAATCCACATGGTGGATAGATAATGGTTTTCCACAAACTGTCCTCTGACCTCCACATGCATGATGTGGTTTGTGCATGCCTGTGTACATACAAAGGAAAAAAATTATTTACAACCCACAAAGAAATTTAATTTACCTTTTACCACAGTCCTGTGAAGTTAATACTATCTTCATTCCAATTCACATAATGGTCAGAAAGGTTAAATAACTTTTCCAAAGTCACAGAGTAATTACAGCCAGGACACAGTTTCAGGCACCACACCCACTGCTCCTCGCCTTGTTGACAAGTCCCTGGGAGGCGAGCAATGCATTCGCAGGGAACAGACGTGACTGCTGCTATGGGGTTCAGGTGGAGCAGAGACAGGTCTAACCCTCGTTTCTGAACATTCCAGGGCTGCCAGCGTATTGTGGAAGACTGGCAGAAAATCCTCATGGTGCGGTCCCTTGTGGTCAACCCTCATGAGGACATGAGAACCTGGCTCAAGTACGCAAGCCTGTGTGGCAAGAGCGGCAGACTGGTGAGTTAACCCCTACCCCAGGGGTGGTGCCCTGCCCAGTTCTGTTTGTAACTTGCCCTCTTGTTTTTAAGGCTCTTGCTCATAAAACCTTAGTGTTGCTCTTGGGAGTTGATCCGTCTCGGCAACTTGACCATCCTCTGCCAACAGTTCACCCTCAAGTGACCTATGCCTACATGAAAAACATGTGGAAGAGTGCTCGCAAGGTATGTTCCCTACCCACCCCTGCCAGAAGGAATCAGTGTCCTTGTCATACCTACAGTGTAGAGGGCTTCTTCTGGTTTTACAGCATGAGTCCCAGTCAGAGAGAGACATCTGTACCTTTGTTCAGTGATGCCTGTAGTTGCAGTTGTAGTGGTTGGGATCTGAAGAGTGCTGCCCTGTGAGAGAAGGCTGACATTGGCACCAGGTCCTGTGTTTGTGCAGTCACAGACTAGCGTTTTTAAAGACCGGCTGGGTTTCTCTCTCAGACTTCTGGTCGCCGTTCCTGTCTTCGGTTTGGGCTCCAGTGTGTCAGCATGCCAGCAGAGATACCACAGCAAGGAGGGAAGATCTCCCTGATGCCAGCCTAGAATTTCTCCTTGTTTGCAGACAAGTCCTTGGGAAACAGACAAGCTCTTGGGTTTTGTTTTGAAACAATCTCTGGATGATGGTGGTGATTTACAAAATACAGGCCTCAGAGGCAAGACTGGGCTTGGGTCCCTGTCATCCTTCCCTACAAGAGAGAACTCAGCCTTCTGTCCCCACTGCAGTTTTATAGTGCTCCCTAAGGGAGAGAACTCAACCTTCTCTCCCCGCTGTGGTCTTGGAGAGCTCCCTAACAGAGAGAACTCAACCTTCTCTCCCTGCTGTGGTCTTGGAGTGCTCCCTAAGGTAGAAAACTCAACCTTCTCTCCGCTGCAGTCTTGGAGAGCTCCCTAACAGAGAGAACTCAACCTTCTCTCCCTGCTGTGGTCTTGGAGTGCTCCCTAAGGTAGAAAACTCAACCTTCTCTCCGCTGCAGTCTTGGAGAGCTCCCTAAGGGAGAGAACTCAACCTTCTCTCCCCGCTGTGGTCTTGGAGAGCTNCCTAAGGTAGAAAACTCAACCTTCTCTCCGCTGCAGTCTTGGAGAGCTCCCTAACAGAGAGAACTCAACCTTCTCTCCCTGCTGTGGTCTTGGAGTGCTCCCTAAGGTAGAAAACTCAACCTTCTCTCCGCTGCAGTCTTGGAGAGCTCCCTAAGGGAGAGAACTCAACCTTCTCTCCCCGCTGTGGTCTTGGAGAGCTCCCTAACGGAGAGAACTCAACCTTCTCTCCCTGCTGTGGTCTTGGAGTGCTCCCTAAGGTAGAAAACTCAACCTTCTCTCCCCACTGCAGTCTTGGAGTGCTCCCTAAGGTAGTTGACTCGGATGACCTTGAGTGCTACCCAGAATGAAGTCAGTAGCAAAGTACCTGTACTTTAACTGGGCTTTGCCCTCTGCTAATTGCCAGATTATCCACAGCATACAGACTTTCTGAGTTCACAAATTCTGGTGAATGTTAAGTAGAGACTGCTCATTCATTTCCCAATTGCCAAATAATCACACAGAAATTGTATTAATTACAACACTGGCCAACAACTTAGGCATCCTTCTAGCTAGCTATTATCTTAAGTTAACCCGTTTCTATTAATCTTTCTATCACCATGAGGCTGTGTCCTCATGATAAGGTTCTGGTGTCTTTCTCCTTCAACAGCTACATGGCATCTGCCTGACTCTGCCTTCTTTTTCTCCCTGCATTCAGTTTCATTTTCCCACCTAGCTCTATTCTGCCCTGTTATAGACCAAAGTAACTTCTTTATGAATCAATGGTAATAAAACATATTCACAGCATACAGAGGGAAATCCCACATCATCTCCCCTTTTCTGTCTAAATAAAAAGGAAGGCTTTAACTTTAACATGATAACATTATATATAACAAAACAGGTATCAAGCAAGAATTACAGTTATAATATTTAGTCTGTTTGTATCTGGCAAAATTCAAAATAATTCTATCATCTGTTTTACCGTTCTGATTCTAAAGTTTTATATCTAATTTATCTTTTATCATAACTAAGGAAAACTATAACTATCTGTCTTCAATTCCATCAAAGACTCCAGAAGGATACAATATTACCTAAGTAAACTGGAAGAGCTTTGTATGCAACTTCCAAAACTCTAAAATTGACAGAGACATCTCACTGCCTGGACAGTCACTCAAAGTCTTATAATGTTAAGGCATCCATCTTCAGCCCGCAGGCCCTTAGTATCTGGCAGACTTTTCCCTAAAGCAGGAAATTTGAAAGACTGTTTCACCTATATTGGCAGTTTGTCAGTCACTTNTATATTGGCAGTTTGTCAGTCACTTTCTTCTGTGTCCTGAAGAATGTCTGGCAGACTCTCTCACAAAGGAGGATCCCTAGAGAACTGTCTCACCTTCTTTAGGCAAGTTCAGCAGTCATTTTTCTGTGGATCCTGCATGTCTAGTTTATACAGCATACCAGTCAAGCAGTCCAGGCAAGAGCTGTCTCTTACCCAAATGGCTAGCAGACTCCATGAGGAGCTTCTTCAATGCCCATCTTCCTCTTGAAATAATTGGTGCTGCCAGCAGCAGACATATCTCACTGTCCAGAAAAGTCTAAGTTCTTAAAACATTTTAAATGCTGTATTCTGTAGGTCTTTGAAAGGTTTGAAGAATACCTGTTCATCTGAGATATATTTCTGTATATCTAGAAAACCTAACTAACATGACTACAAGCTTGACTATTATAGGTGACTATCTGTTAACCCATAATTTTTAATTATACATTATATTTTTATTTGAGCTATATAAACATAATATCTTAAACAAGAATAGAAATAGACATATAATAAAATTGACCTTAAATTTGTATCAATAAACCAAAGTCCGTACCAATGTTAAGTATTCATTTCTGTATCAGATGAGGTTCAAGATTTAGAAACCTATTTGAAGAATGATGAGAGCTCGTGACATCACAGAATCACAGGATTTCCTAACTGTGCTGCTGAGCTGACACTGGAGTCTTCCTTCACTGCCCTGTCACCACGCTCCTATCTTTTCTCTGTCTTTCTTTTCAAAGACAAAGTTGGGGACTAGCAAGTCATGCCCTGTAGGAAGGCATCAGATAGGTGTATACCTGTGTTCCTAGCTAAGATGCACAGTAGACTCTAGAGACAGGCTGATTCAGCTCTGAGGATTCATCCCTGCCCCTAAGCCACCCAGGTGTGGAGCTGAAGAGCTAGAGCACAGTACCCAGCCTCCTTCTATGGGCCTGAGAGACCAACTCTTCCTTGCATGGACTGCTGCTTCATTTTCCAAAGAGAAGAAATTGCTTTCTGCCTCCTTACTTAAAAAAAAAAAAAGGAAATTTTAAGTACAATGTTTCCTCTTTATTGCACTGGAAAGCAGGAAGATGGTAGATTCACTTGTGCTCATAAACTTAGATAGGACTTCCCATCCACACTGATACCCAGCCACACTGTCCTACCAGTTTGTTCTCCTTTAACCCCTTGTTAAGCCCACCACAAAGACTTTAAACTGCCAAAAAGCTGTGGTGGTACATGCATTTAATCCAGACACTCACTCAGACAGATCTCTGTGAGTTTGAGGCTAACCTGGTCTACAGAGTCCCAGGACAGCCAGAGCTACACAGAGAAACCCAGTCTTGAAAACCCAAAAAAATAAAAGGCTTAAACTGTCCAGATCACCTGTGACGTATAGCATAAGGGCTCTGAACACCTGGCACCAAAACGCCTGGTGTAGTTCCACCTGCTGGGCGAGCTCTTGAGGACACTGAGGGAGCCATTCTGGTGTAGTTCCTGCTGGGCAAGCTCTTGAGGACACTGAGGGAGCCATCCTGGTGTAGTTCCTGCTGGGCGAGCTCTTGAGGACACTGAGGGAGCCATCCTGGTGTAGTTCCTGCTGGGCGAGCTCTTGAGGACACTGAGGGAGCCTGAGCGAGCTCTTGAGGACACACATCCTTAATCTTAGCATTCAGGAGGCAGAGGCAGACAGCTTTCTGAGTTCAAGGCCAGCCTGGTTACAGAGTGAATTTCAGAACATCCAGAGCTATGCATAGAAACCCTGTCTCAAGAAAAAAAAGAAAAATGGACTAAGGATATAACTGGAGAACAGAACATATGTTTGGCATGTGTGAGGCCAATTGTCAGCATCACAATTTTTATTTATTTATATGTATAAGTGTTTTGCCTGCATGTTTGTGCACCATATGTATGCCTGTTGCCTTTAGAGGTCAGAAGAGGATTTTGGATCCCCTGGGACTGGAGTTATAAGTGATTGTGAGCTATCATATAGGTACTGGTACCTAAACCCAGGTCCTCTGCAAGAGCAACTAGTGCTCTTAACCACTGAGCCAGCTTCCCAGCCCCCAGCACCATAGTTCTGTCGGAGCAGAATTTTCCAGCCCTGCTGTGGTCTACCTGCTCACTGTGCTGTGTTCCTTTGCCTCTTTCTCTGGTCCCTAGGCACTGAGGATCGCATAAAGGAGCAGCATCTTTCAGTCTGAACCTACACCCACCAGGCTTTGCTCACGGGGCACTTATTTGGTGTAGGCTCTGTCCCCAGTGTTCTTTGTTTGGTTTTTGATTTTTTTTTCAAACTTTATGTCCTCCTGCCTCAGTCTCCCAAATGATTAGAAGTGTATGCCACCATGCATGACTTTAAAACAGTATTTCAGGCAAAGCACGGTGGCACATTCCATTAATCCCAGCAAGTGGAAGGCAGAGGCAGGTGGATCTCTGTGGGCTTGAGGCCAACCTAGTCTACGGAGTGAGTGCCAGGACTGTATAAAAAAACCTTGCCTCAAACCAAAAA
>LOEQ01000689.1:60068-70592 GCA_001685075.1 Bramus lutescens | reverse complement strand
CCAGCCAGGTCTACAAGAGCTAGTTCCAGGACAGGCTCTAAAACTACAGCGAAACCCTGTCTCGAAAAACATATATATCATGTATATATATGTACTAATTGATTTCTTACATTTAAAACTATGTAGGTTTTGGTCTTACCCCTAGCCAGAGAGTTTTGCTTTCCATACAGGCCATTTTTACATCATAGCATGTTTCTGTTATAGGAAAGATCAGAATTTTACATGACTTACTATAAGAAGACCTAATGCTTTTGTTTGTTGTTTGTTGGCCTCAAACTTAGAGATCTGCCTGCCTCTGCCTCCCGCGTGCTGGGACTAAAGGTGTGTGCCACCACCGCCCACTAATGCTTCTTGATGCGTTGGGTCCCCTTCCCTCTGTAGAGAAGCATGTACAACCTTGGCAGCATCCTCACGCTGTTCTCCCTGTTAGTGGGTTTAGGCTACATCTCTTTTTAATTTATACTTTACATGTTTGCACAGTCCACCTGTCCCAGAAGCGCTTGCTAGGACTACAGCTCCATGGCAGCAGTGCTTGCCCAGCACCACTGAACAAAACCCAAACAAAATCCTATGGCCCCGTGTGTCAAGGTGCTGGCGTGTCTGGGTGCAGCAGGCTGGCCTGCACTGCTCCTGCTCAGCATAGTTGTCTGTTCCTCAGATGCCCACTGCTTGCCTCCTGTCAGCTGGAGGATGCTGTAAAGACTGTCCCACACCACTGCCCCCTTTGTGGCCTGTCTAGATGATGACTTCCCTCCTCTGCTTGGGTGCATGAGGGTCTTCTCTGTTTTTATGTGGGTTTGGGCTTGTAGCTGATCTGCGGTGGCGAAGACTCCAAGTGTCGTAGTGTTTTACATCCATGCCAAGATTTAGTAGCTGGAAACTGTTCCCATCATCCTGATTTCCTGTGGGGCAATACTTTGTTAGTGAAGCATGCTCTTGTTTTTGGATTGTAACAATCTGAATTGTTACCTGTGTTGGTCAGGCCTGTGGGTTTCCCAGGACTTGTTAAAGGATAATTAGGGTTGGCAGGGAAAGCTAACATGAGTAAATTTTGAACATTCTGGAATAACCCACCTCTCTCCAGGCAGCACGCCCTGTTTTCTGTCCAGTGGGGTCCTCACCCTTGTATCTCGGGGTACCCTTTTTGGAAAGTGCTGGTTTAGGTCCCCTGACAGGTTGGGCAACATGACAAGTGGCTCTCTGCCTTTGTCCTGCACAGATCGATGCTTTCCAGCACATGCAGCATTTTGTCCAGACCATGCAGCAGCAGGCCCAGCATGCCGTTGCCACTGAGGACCAGCAGCACAAGCAGGAGCTGCACAAGCTCATGGCCAGGTGAGCCCTGCCTGCCGTCCAGCACTTCTGCAGAGCACACTCGTGGCACCTGGAGTAGCTTGTTGCTGACATCCCTCAGTTTTCTGCAAAGGGCAGCCGTCAGCTCATCTGCTGCAGTCTCTGCTCCTTACTTCCCAGGGCTCTGGCAGCAAGAGCACTCGTGATAACCTCCAGCTGCTGTCCAGCTGTGGGGTTCAGTACCTTATTTCTAAACACATTTTTTTAATTTTACATATTTGTGTGTGTACGTGTGTACTCTCAAGTCACAGAATGCTTGTGGAGATCAGAGGACACCTGACAGAAATCAGCTCTCTCCTCCACCATAGGAGTTCCAGGGATAGAACTCAGGTCATCAGGGTTGGTGGCAGAGGTCTTTACCCACTGAGCCATCTCACTGACCCAGGCTTCTTGTTTTAAAATGGCACCTATATTACTGATTCAAAGTGTAGATAGCCCTGACTCCAGATAAGTTAGTCTCTCTGTGCCTGTATAAAGGAGCAGTAAGAACACCTATCTCCTAGGGTGATGTGAGGTGCAGGAGCCCAGTATCAAGGGCAGAGAGCAGTACCTAGATTTGAGTAGCAATCAACAGGTGCTAGCATTAGTACCATCACCATCTGGAATGGAGGGGAGGAGAAGGAGGAGGAAAAATATCAATGACAAAAAAGGAGTGAACAACTGTCCTGCACAAAGCTTGCTTATGGAGTCTTGCAGGAACACCTGTGCCTGGGATCTGGTTTATGCTGTCATTGGAATGCACAGATCTGAAGAAAAGACTCTATAAACCTCCCCTCCCCTTCCTTTCACGGGGTTGAACATCCATCAGTTGCCTCTTGAAAGCAAGAGTAAATGTCAGAAGTCTGTAGGGCACCCTAGCATCTGCTCCTCTCCTTCCGGGCCTTTGATGGGAGGGAACAACATAGGGTCTTGCTTCTCTGTTTTCAGGTGTTTCCTGAAACTTGGGGAGTGGCAGCTGAACCTTCAGGGCATCAATGAGAGCACCATCCCCAAGGTGCTGCAGTACTACAGTGCCGCCACGGAGCATGACCGCAGCTGGTATAAGGTGAAGGGCCAGCACTGTCTCCCAGCCCCTCGGTTCTCCGCACAAGGAGCCCTGTTTGTGTTCTCCCATGTTCTCATGGTCACAACCAGGCCCCTGGAATGCCTGAAGTCTGACAGGCCCAAGGAGCCTATGCTTTTCTTTATGAATCGCAGGGCAGCAGAGATGCCAGTTGAGAGTTTGCGTTGAGAACCACTTCCAGTGGTACCCTTGTTTCGAGTGGCACTGGGGCCACAGCTGTCTGACAGTCTCTCCCTTGCCTGTTATTCTAGAACGTCTGGGCACGTGGTTGTTCTCTGAAACTCTGTCTTCCCTTGAGTTATCTATACCCAAGCTTCTTTGTGTCTTCTGTCCCTGACTATTCTTCTCCTGGGAATTTAGACTTGTTTTTATTGGAAATATCTAGATAACATTCTATTATATTACCAGAAACCTTTCTAAAAGACAAATAGTTAGAAAATGTAAGAAAGAAGTGGCTAGCTAGTACAGGGGGTATTCCTGCTGGTGCCCATATCTTTCGAGGAGCACATACTCTTTTCTGGATATCTTTTCTGGGTGATAGCTGCTTGGTTTAACAGTATCATCAGTTTCTTTCCAAAATTTCCATATTTACCATTGACTTCTAAATTATTCCTTCTGGGATCAAAATTGATCTGAAGACCATAGAAATATTTACAATAGAAAGTATTTATCCTCTGCAGGTGCTTCATGCTGACTGGAAAACTGCAGTTTGGCTGGGTGATAGCTCAGTGTTAAGAGCTTTTGCCAAGCATGCACAAAGCAGTGGATTCCATCCCCAACAACATACACATGCATATGCACGCATGTGTACACACACACACACACACCAGTCCATGGTAGGAATAATGAATGATTCCCCTTTCCAGACAGCTGCATGTCCAAAGCTGGAAAAATAATCAAATGCAGTTTTGCTTAGTGGGACCCTTGTTAATCAGAGCTCACAAACCACCTGAACACCAGGTCCAGGGCATCTAGTGTGCTCTTCTGACGTCCACAGTTACCAGGCATGCATGTGGTGCATATACATATATGCAGGCAAAACATCCATTAACATAAAATTAAAAAATAAATCTCAGGAAGCCCCACTTTGTCACAGATGAAGTGGACCCCTTGGCCCATCACGTCCACTGTCTTATGCTCTGGCACTTGGCCAGCTGTCCCCACCCTGCCTTGTGAGTCCCAAGCTGCAGGCACATGTGTTTCCTTGGGTTCTTTGCACATGCTCTCCAGGTACCTTTTTTCCCCTGCCAGGAAGACCCACTGCCATTGTCTCTCTTGTCTCTCCAAACCCCCCCTTGCCCTTCTTCAGCTTCTATTTAAAGCTTAACAAGCCCTTCTTTTATGGAGCTCTTCAGATCACTGGTGTCCCATTGCCACTTCTTCTGACCCCATCTGCCTTGCAGAGGCTGTAGGCCTTGAGGCAAGGAGTCTACACTGCTCCTCTTGCTGTGACCCCCACAGTGCTCACCATAAAACCTAGTTCCATTAGTGCCCAGGAGATGAATGAGTCACATTGGTTGCAGTAATGCCCCCTTCCTGTGTGTCTGTAGATGCAGTCTCATCCTGCTGATCTCAAGGCCCCGTCCTCAGGGTGGACTTAGAATGTCAAGCCCTGCTTCGACACTAGCCTCACACTTCTCTGAGCCTTGCACTAGATCAGAGCAAGCCTGTGTCTGCCCTTGACTCTTGCCCTGTGAACCTAGGCTTGGCATGCGTGGGCAGTGATGAACTTTGAAGCAGTGCTGCACTATAAACATCAGAACCAAGCCCGTGATGAGAAGAAGAAGCTGCGTCATGCCAGCGGGGCCAACATCACCAATGCCACCACTGCTGCCACCACAGCTGCCTCAGCCGCTGCTGCCACCAGCACAGAGGGCAGCAACAGCGAGAGCGAGACTGAGAGCACTGAAAACAGCCCCACTCCCTCCCCTCTGCAGAAGAAGGTCACCGAGGTGAGCTCCTCATTCAGAGCCGGCCAGAGCATAGCTATCTGAGATAGCTGTGAAGTTCAGGGGAGCCTGAGGCTTTCTCTGAGACAGGATGGGGCTGGACACACAGATGGGCTGACCTTACTGTGTGCCAAAGGCTGTGTCTGAGTGCCTGCATGTTGGGAAACTGCTGCCAGGGCTGAAGAAAGGCTCCTTGCTTCCCACAGAGATGAGCTCATCCCCCTTAATGCACTGCCTTGTGTGTGGGTGGCTTCCACAGCTGCAGGGCCACTCTGAGGACAGATCCCCAAGGCTCTGTCCTCTGTCCTGCACTTCCCCTGTCTCCCTCCCTTGGGCCTGTCACTCCAGAGTGCAACAGAGCAGCCAACAAGTGCAGAGAACAGTGTGTTCAGAGCCTCCACTCCACTCCTACTGCCCTGTCAGGAAGCCACACTATGATTTGGAAAGCAGTTGCCACTGTGGAATGCATTCTGTATGCTGTTAGCCCCAGGCATGAGTTTCCTCACACTCCTAACCGCCCTCTGAGCGGGTGCCATCAGTGTGCAGCTGTGCCTGCTGCACAGAAGAGAGCTGAGACAGGAGTGTCAGTGACGCGCTTGTATCTCAACAGGATTTGTCCAAAACCCTCTTGCTGTACACTGTCCCTGCCGTCCAGGGCTTCTTCCGTTCTATCTCCTTGTCGAGAGGCAACAACCTGCAGGATACACTCAGGTATGGAGGAAGGGAGGATTCTTCTGAAGGCCTTACCAGTGGCAGGATGTAGAGGTGTCTTTGTATTCCCTCCGGTCAATACAGTACAGTCAGCATATGGGCCTTTCTTCTCCTGTCCCTTGAGACACGACAGCTGGCCAGACCTCACCTGTGAGGCGAGCTGTGAAGATGGAGTGAGATGGGGGAGGCCGCCTCCCATTCATCCTGGGGACTGTCAGACTCACCAGCCTTTCGGTACCCATCCTCCAGGCTCCTCCTTCCACGTGCACAGACCCTGCCCCCTCATCTCTGAGACTGAGCTTGTACCTTAGTGACCCTGACAGACCTGGGACAAAATCTTGGGATGAATCCCTAGAGGTCCCTCCCAGGCTGTATCCCTATCATAGCCTTCAAGGTGAAAGCAGACAAGCTAGGAAACTCAGTTCCTGTGACTCTCTCCTGTCTCCCCAGAGTCCTCACTTTGTGGTTTGATTATGGTCATTGGCCAGATGTCAATGAAGCCTTGGTGGAAGGGGTGAAGGCCATACAGATTGACACTTGGTTGCAGGTGAGAACCCGGTGTCAGTGGGCATGGGTCACAGTCTTGTCCCATTTGTGTCCTCTTGAAATCACCAGTGGTCCCAGTAGCAAGACAGCCTGTGTTGTAAGCTTGGTCCCAAGCTCCAGACTACAGATTCTCCCGAAGACCTGCTAAGTCAAAGCATATGCCTGAAATCCCAGCACAGGGGAGATGGAAGTAGAGGGATCGTGACAAGCCTAGGCCACATGAGATCTTGTCTCAGACATCAGTCGTCTTTCCCTTGCCTCACGTGCTGTGCATCATGTCTTACTGCATGCCAGGTTATACCCCAGCTTATTGCAAGGATCGACACACCCAGACCCTTGGTGGGCCGGCTCATTCACCAGCTTCTTACAGACATTGGTCGCTACCACCCCCAGGTACGTGCCAGCCCTGAGCCACCATCTGTTGGTTTGGTGGCTAACTTTCCTAAAGCTGCTCAAGAGACAGTGCGGGACTGAGAGCCAATGCCCCACGCAGTGCTGGCAGAGTCTGACAGTGAGCAGGGCCTTCCTCTCCCAATGCAGTGGCCCCTTTCCTAATGTCCACAGGCTAATGCTGTCCTCAGCACTTCTTTGCCATCCTCCTTAAAACATACCAGTTCTGTGTCCATGTCCCTTTGCAAGTGTTCCTCTGTTTGCTTCAGGCCCTCATCTACCCCCTAACGGTGGCTTCCAAGTCTACCACAACAGCCCGCCACAATGCGGCCAACAAGATCCTGAAGAACATGTGTGAGCACAGTAACACCCTGGTCCAGCAAGCCATGATGGTGAGTGAGTCTCTCTACTGTCTCCAAGTCGCATCTTCCCAATCGTAGCTCACCTGTGCCTTCCTTCCTTCTCCCCTTGATCCAGGTGAGCGAAGAGCTAATTCGAGTCGCCATCCTCTGGCATGAGATGTGGCATGAAGGCCTGGAAGAGGCATCGCGCTTGTACTTTGGGGAGAGGAATGTGAAAGGCATGTTTGAGGTGCTGGAGCCCCTGCATGCTATGATGGAGCGGGGCCCCCAGACTCTGAAGGAAACATCCTTTAACCAGGTATGGGCTGAGAGTGGCAGGACATGGCCTCACCAGACTGCTAGGAAACTGTAGCCCCAATGCTCAGGGCAGGAGAATTGAAAGTTCAAGGCCAGCATAGACCTAGAATTTATGCCCAGAAAAACAAAGCAAAACAAAACATTAGAAATGTACTCATTGCAACAATCTTTCTTTTGTTTTTTGTTTGTTTTGTTTTGTTTTGTTTTGGTGTTTTGAGACAGGGTTTCTCTGCATAATAGCCCTGGTTGTCCTGGAACTCATTTTGTAGATCAGGCTGGCCTTGAACTCAGGCTCTGCCTCCGAGTGCTGGGATAAAGCTGTGTGCCACCACCACCTGGCCAATCCTTCTATTTAATAATAAAAAAAATAAAAAATAGTATTGGCCTTTTTTTTTTTAAGATTTATTTATGTGTATGAGTGTTTTGTCTGCATCTGTGTATACCAGAAGAGGGCATCAGTTCCATGGGAGTACAGTTACAGATGCTGTGACCCTCCATGTAGGTGCTGGAAAATGCGCTTAACTGTTGAACAATCTCACTAGCCCCTTAAATTATTTTCATTTTTTTTTTGACATGCTAAGGGGTGGGATCAAACCCAGGACTTCACACATAACTGGCAAGAACTGCCCCACCCAGCCACTCCCTCGGCTGCTGAAATTTTAACTGGAAATTCCTCCAGAGGTCATCTTATCCTCCCCAAATTCCCCTTTGGGGTTAGGTCACCCTCACTCGTGCCCTGGGAGCTCCAAGGTTGGGACTGCTCAGCCCCTTCTGCTTAGCCAATCCCTCTTGGTAGCTTTATACTCCCTCTGGCACCCTTGGCATCTGTGTGGTCTGCTTGGGGATTGAGCCACTTTGGTAACTTAAAACTTTGCCCTGCTTGCCTCTCAGGCATATGGTCGCGATTTAATGGAGGCACAAGAATGGTGCAGGAAGTACATGAAATCAGGGAACGTCAAGGACCTCACACAAGCCTGGGACCTCTATTATCACGTGTTCAGGCGGATATCCAAGCAGTTACCTCAGGTAGGCTCTTGAGGCAGAGTGCCTTGTGAGCTCCTGAGCTGATCCTGTGCATCAACCTTCACTTGTGCTGAAGACTTTAGGACAAGCAACTGCTATTGCCATTTAATGAAAGAAAAATGCTTAAATTTCTTTTCAGTTCCCCTTGAGAGGCAGAAGCCTAAATCCTTTCCTAACTGTTCACAGCTCACATCCCTGGAGCTGCAGTATGTTTCCCCCAAACTTCTGATGTGCCGGGACCTTGAATTGGCTGTGCCAGGAACCTATGACCCCAACCAGCCAATCATCCGCATTCAGTCGATAGCCCCGTCTCTGCAAGTCATCACATCCAAGCAGAGGCCCCGGAAGTTGACCCTGATGGGTAAGGACCAAGTCCACCTTCTTTATCCTGCCTCAATTCCCTCCTTTCTTTTGAGATGATTGCCTGCCATTTTCCCAGCGGCAGCCCCACCTCTGTCAGAGGGAGAGGAGGACAGTGAGTCTCCCTCCTTTGCCCAGAGCTGCACTTGTTGAGTGGAGCAGCAGACCGCCACCCTTGTCTGATCATTCGGTTGCGGTGGGAAGCTACGGGAAACTGATGGTGCCAAGAAAGGCATCTGAGGTAAACATGGACCATGACAAGCTGTTATGAAGACAGCTTTTGTGCTCTTGGGTGTTCCTGGTTTACCGTCATTGTCCGAAATGAGCAGGCTGAACTTGGCTTCTCACAGTAGACTGTGTTACCATGAAGCTGCCTCTGAGGGTTTTTTTAGGAACGGAGTGCTGCCAGCCTGGACCAGTTAAGGGAGGCCTAAGAGCTGTTCAAGCTCTGTGAGGTCTCTTGCCCTTTTAGGGAAGCAAGGGAGAGTGTTGGAGCCAGGTCTCATTCTGTATTCCTGGCTGCCCTGTGCTCACTGTGTATGTAGCTCAGGTTGACCACAAATTTGAGGCACTCCTCCTTTGCCTTCCAAGTACTTGTATTGCAGGCATGTACCTCCAGGCCAGGCTTCCTCACTGTGTATGTGTGTGTGTGTGTGTGTGTGTGTGTGTGTTTCTGATTGTTTTTGTTTTGTTTTTGTTTTTGTTTTTTTGAGACAGGGTTTCTTTGTAGCTTTGGAACCTGTCCTAGAACTAGCTTTTGTAGACCAGGCTGGCCTTGAACTCACAGAGATCCACTTGCCTCTGCCTCCCAAGTACTAAGATTAAGGGCATGCACTACCTACCACCTTTCTTACCCTTAATGATGCTTGTTTCTGAGCTAGATAGATGGCTTGAAAGCTGAGAGCATGTACTGTTCCTACAGAGTTCTGTTCCCAGCACCAACATCAGGCAGCTCACAATTGTCCATGACTCGGGTTCATAGGGATCTGAAACTCTTGGCTTCCATGAACACCTGGACACACATGCTCATACCCACACCAAGATTCATACATATATGTAAAAACAATAAACCTTTAAAAAGTAATGCTTGCTTCTTGAACACAGTGATTATTCACCCCTGACAATCAATCATGGTCCCACCAGTGATGGCCTTTAGTATTTAATGGAGATGCTATGAATATTGTTCAGTTGGTAGCTGCTTGCCTTTCGTGCACAGCACCCTGAGTTGGAACTATGGGACAATATAAACCAGGCTTGGTGGCACACATAAACTAGCACTCAGGAGACAAAGACTGGGAGGATCATTACAAATTCAAGGTCAGAATGGACTCCATGAGACCCTGTCTCTTTAAGAGAGAGAGAGAGAGAGAGAGAGAAGCTTAAGAAGGAACTCCTACCTTTTAAAGGTCAAAGGTCGTGGTGCAAACCTTTAATCCCAGCACTTGAAGAGGCAGGCTGATCTCTGTGAGTTCAAAGCCAGCCTGGTCTACAGAGCTAGTGCCAGGACAGGCTCCAAAGCTACAGAGCAGTGAGGCTGCTCCTCCCTCACCCCCACCCCCAGAGTTACTTGCCCAGCCAGTTATGGGGCAGATCCTCTGACCTGTCCCTATTCATGTTTCCTGGCCCCTGTTGGTTCTCCCGTTTGGCATATTCCACTGGAGCCCAGGTGATGCGGCCTGTAGGAGTCAGGAAAGGACAGAGAACAGGGATCCTCTAGGGTCTCAACATGTCATTCCCAGTCCTCATAAAATAGGTTTTGTTTTAATTAAGCAGCGTTGGTTGTTGGGGACCACTGAAAGCAGAGCTGTTCTTCCCTTAGTTCAAGGGTGTGTATGTGCTTGTCTGTGGGGACAATGACTAGGAAGGGAGAGAGTTCCAGGGACCTTAGAATAGCTGGTGGTCTTGGGTAGTGATGTGAGCAGCTCTGGCCTACTTCAGTTGCTCCCCTGTTTCTTGCAGGCAGCAATGGGCATGAGTTTGTTTTCCTCCTGAAAGGCCACGAAGATCTGCGGCAGGATGAGCGAGTGATGCAGCTATTTGGCCTGGTGAACACGCTCCTGGCCAATGACCCAACTTCTCTTCGGAAGAATCTCAGGTATTCAGAGCGCTGTAATAGGCTGAGCTCTCAGAGTTCTTCACATTCCTCCTCTGCTGTCTCTGGAATCAGGTGTCTTCACAAACTTATTAAGATTGAGTGCCTGAGCCAGGCCCAGTGCACATGCCTGTAGTCCTAGAGCTTGGGAGGTAGAGACACAAGGATCAAGAATTCAGAGATAGCCTAGAGAGAGCTTGAGGCCAACCTGAACTATATATGACCCCCTGTCATGAAACAAAAATACCTCCGTATGGTGGCACACACCTATAATCCCAGCACTCAAGAAACGGAGGCAGGGGCAGGAGGATTGCTGCATGCCTGCTCTAACAGATTCCAGACCAGCCAGGGCTACTTAGAGAAACCCACTCTTTTTTT
>LOEQ01000688.1:1005839-1015839 GCA_001685075.1 Bramus lutescens | reverse complement strand
AGAGAGTGTGTGTTGTATGTGTGTGTGTGTGAGAGAGAGAGAGAGCATGTGTGTGAGCGTGTTTGTGTGTGAGCGTGTTTGTGTGTGAGCATGTGGGGGGGGAGAGAGAGAGCATGTGTGTGTGTGAACGTGTGTGTGAGAGAGACTGTGTGAGTGTGTTGTATGTGTGTGAGTGTGTGTGTGAGGGAGAGAGAGAGTGTGTATTGTGTGAGCATGTGTGGGCCTGTGAGTGTGTATGTGTGAGAGACAGTGTATTTGTATGTGTGTGAGAGACTGTGTGTGTGTGATAAAATATCAAAACTGCATACTCCAGCAAACATTTGTACCTGAACTTTAAATGTCAACTGTGATGAACACATGATTTCATCACACAACATGTGCCCGTTTCTACTTTGTGTACAGTATGATCTTGTTTCTCTATGCGGCAGATAAAGAAGGGTTTTCTTTGGGAATCCCTGTGTAACTATGTTCCCAAATCAGTACCTGTCAGTAGCAAATCACATCTGGCTTTTGAGCTGGCAGGTAACTGAGACCTCATACAAATTCTAGCTGCTGTCACAGCTTCTACCTTGCTATCTCAAGTCAGGCTGGCATCTGTGGATGGTACAATTAATAAAATGATTGTTATGTTGTAATTACTTATATGCCATATACCTGCTTTTCTACAGCATTTCTAATTAAATTTAAATTTTCAGCATCTATTTTTCTATCCCCCTCCTATCCCTGATTCCCCAGCTCCTTACAAGTTCTCTTTCCATATTCATGACTTTGTGGATTTGCTTCTGGAGAGCCACAGAATTTAACCAGGATGATTGGTGTGTCCATATGTTTGGAATTATAACTGGAGTCTAGCGGGCTTCTAGGTGCAAATCTGAGGAGCATAGCCACTGCCCTACCTAGAAGTCATCAGTAGCCGGTTTTCTTGTTGTCTTTGGAGAACCGGAGGAACTCACTGTCAGCAGATGACTGTCTTTGTTTGTCAGAGCTGCCTGCTGAGGTCTTACCTGGAGATCGTGCATGAAGACAGTGACAGATGGTTAAAGCTTTCAGTTGTTTGCGATGACTGAATTTTGCTGGGTCGTTCATTCTCAAAAGATTTTTGCAAAGCCGTACTGTTTTAATGGACTGAAAGTGAATTTCCTATTTCTGTGATTTATATCTGTTGATCTCTATGAATAGTAGTCATTTTTCACAGGCTCAACGAAAGGAAAAGGTTAGAAGATACTAGATTCCCCATCATGGGGTGTAAGTTTTAATCAGCTGTGTTGATGATAATTGCTTTTACAAAGTAATTTTACTTGCCTATTTCTATGTTGTTGCATAGTAACTAATGTTTTCCTGCTGTGCTTGGCACCACACAAGCAACTTTCCAGAATAATTGAAGAAAAAAAAGAAACCAGAAACCATGAGGCACAAAATGCAAAATGAAGTTATCAAATGGGTACAAGTTATATCCTCAGAATTTTAAATCTCAGCAATCTTGACATTTATCTCTGGCTAATTTTGCAACCTATTTTAGTAGACTTTCTTTGACAATGAAACAATGTGAGCTATAAATGAGTTGTATTTTTCTGAATTATTGTATGTCGAGCACAGAACCCACATTGCTCTACAGTTGTGATTATACAGTAGATTAAGCCCTACACAGGCCTTGCTTTTATAGTTTTAGAGTGTGCATGTAGATTAGACATCCTAAACCTATTTGTTATAAACCTAGTTTATTTTTCTACATTGTAGCTATAAACATAATGTATAAATGCTAGTGCTTTTTCAACTATATGAAAGAACAATTTTATTCTATTAAACATCTTTTGAGGAATAGCTCAACTTTTAAAAATTTCTTTAAAAATTGAGGGTTTTTTCCTCCATTCACCTTGATAAATATGCATCTAATCATCAGTTTTTCATGGTAACTCAATATTCTTTCCTTCATAAGTTCATTTAAATGTCATTAATGCTTTGTTCTCCACGTATTGTAGCCTTCCAGATTGTTGTACCTTCTAACAAAAGTTTAACCTGATATATTAAGATTTCTAAAATAAAGCCAGTAGAAATATATAGTATTACAGTAACTTCGTGGTGTCTGTGTTTATTTTTCTGTACATCAATGCGAAATGTGGCAATTTAAAGGGTTTTATTAAATCATTCTCTTACCAATAGAAAATCCTGAGACGATAAATGATAATCAAATGGAATATGAGTTGGTGAATTGCTTTTGGGTGATGGCTATCCCAGCAACAGAATGTCTGTGTTGTAGGCACAGCACACCTCAATAATGACATACTGAGGTAAATGAACACTCTGCATGAAACTTCCCTTCAGAGATTTTCAGGACTTGGCCCTTGAATTTTCTGTGTCAGTTGTTTGGAGTCCTAATGACAGCATACGTAAGTACCATCTTTGGTGCTTTAAGAAGTTAGCAAGGACTTTAAGAAGATCTGAGGCCTGGCCAGGATCTGCATTCATTTTTCAGTGTTTGAACATGCAGGTGTGTTCATCCGTTGAATCTGTGAGCTGAAACCAGGAGCACCTACCCTGGATCATGGGATGAAAAGTTTCCATTGCAAAAAAAAACCTTCTGCAACAGGTGCTTTATACTGCAGAGAGTTAGTGATAATTAGTATCCTTCCTAGTTTTCCCTTCTCCGTGCCAGCCTCCTGGAAACATTGTAGGAACGTAGCCTGTTGGTTTTCAGAAGACGGAAAAGGCTTTCAAGATTGCATGGCGATAGTGAACTTTAGTTACATAACTCTCCCAGTGCAAGGAACGAATACTAGCTCTAAGAGCCTGAAGAGAACGTTCTGCCCTGGATCTAAGAACCCCAAAGAGAAAAATGACTACAGTCTAGGATGGTGAAGTTCTTTTCTAGTTGCAAAGAGCCATGGTGAGAGCTCATTAAGAATGAACATGGCAGAAAGAAGAAGAAAAAAAAAAGAACATGACTTCATATTTTGTGCAGAGCTCTGTTTATATTGAAAGTCATTTTCTGCCTACCTTAGCTAAAACTGTGTTAATTACACAACAGATCAAATAAATCTTCAAAATAAAGGTTTTCTGGGTTCTCCAAATTATGACTCGCACCCACAAAGGGCAGCTCACACTGACTGCTATCTGGCCGCAGGGGACCCTGTGGGCTCCTCCATCCAAGTGAACATACTCATACACACATACACTCCTCGCATAATTAAAATGAAATAAAGTTGAAACAGAAGCAATCGGAGTCTCTGTGTGGGGAATGCATATGGTAGGCAGAATGTGAAATCGGCGAAAGGCATTGGTGTGTCA
Organism: Bramus lutescens; assembly: GCA_001685075.1. NCBI lineage: Eukaryota > Metazoa > Chordata > Mammalia > Rodentia > Cricetidae > Bramus > Bramus lutescens. The sequence continues at coordinate 1,012,554 of LOEQ01000688.1, read as the reverse complement.
AAAGCTCTTCAGCATTGTCCTGGAACACGCACAGACAGGACGCCTGAGGAGAGATGACTATTGGCGGACAGTTGAAACTAGAAGGGGAAATGAAAACAAAAGAGCGAAAGAAAAGCATTGACGGTGAGAAGGCAAAGAAAATGAGCATCAGACTCAAAGGAGAGCCAGGTGCTAGAGTCGCAAATTGAACTGAGAAAGTGCTATTTGGAAAAGAAATGCAACTCATTGAGCGTCTCAAGATTGACATCCCCCGAGAATAGCCACAAAATAAGTGGGGGAGAAGAGGAGGTAAAACACAAGCAGACTCAGGTGGGCTGCATAAGACAGCAACAAGACGAGTAATTGCAAATCAGATGGCAGAGTTGGTGGGACGTGGTTCTCAACTGAGGGAGGTGATGGGGCAGTATTAACCATGCGTGCATGGAATTAACTAGAAAAGTGTAATTGTTCCTGTCGTTTAATGGTTGTTGTGTGTGTACTACAAGTTAAATTATCCTCTGAGTCACAGGATTATTGGAGGCTTGTTTGAGATGTCTGCTCGGCCCATTCTCTTGCAGCTTATGCGGATGCAGGTGCAGGTGTTGACCATCATTGCTCAGAGGCACACAGAATGCAAAACCCTTGAAGACATCATAATAGTGAACGAATGGATGGCTGAATGAATAGAAACCCGGAGATGTTTCTCTTTACAGCACATGGAGACCATTACAGGAAACCACAACCAATCAAAATGCAGAGTTACAGAGCCCAATCCCAAAAGACAATATCTGCAAAACAGCTCCCTCACCTAAGCTCAGGGGTCAACAGGGAACAGGAGGAAGACGAGAAAGAGGGGGAAGATGAGGAAGAGGGCATAAAGCCAAAAGATCAGGGAGTCTGCTGTGAAGTTGTGTCTCCTAGCAATGCCCGAAGCTACACCCATAAGGTCTCACCAACATGGCTACCTAAAGATGAGCTGAACAAGAATAGGCATGCTGAAATGGACAATGGGCAGCCTGGGAGCCTCAACCCCACGCAAAGAACTGCAGGTAAGTAAGGAATTCTGAGGGTAGAAGAAAGAGCCTCCTCCAGAGAAGAGCACAGGAATTGATTATTTTATATGAAATGGTCAACCTTGAAAACATATATACAATAACATTATACAGACTCACCTGGTTGTATTTATGTATTTCGGAATGCATATGCATATACAGATGTATGTGTAGCGACAGCTGATGAATAAACAGTCCCTGAGTTTGAACGTGCACAAGGAAGGGAATGTGGAAGGGTTTAGAGGGAGGAAAGGAAAGGAGAAATGATATGACTATATTATATTCTCAAAAAACAAAAGAAACAATTTAAAAAGAATATTATACCGAAAGAACTCAATTTCCTAAATAAAGAACTTGTCCTTTAAGCACTTACAACCAGAAAACTGTTCTTTTAGTGTCAAATTCAAGATACAAAGTCAGAATTGAACCTTTATGAAAAGAATTGGATTATAATTTAAAACACAGTGGAGCAGACACATGTTGACCTCCTTTGGGGAAAACACAAATAATTTAGAACTCTGAATCCAGAGAGCAAACACCCCTTCACACAGCTGCCTTCTGATTCAAAGTAAACACACTCGTCTACCTCTGTGGGATGATGTTCTCAACCTCTGTAGAATCTCTAGGAGGACGGACCAAATGCTAGCTAACTTACAGCTGCAAAACCTGACCAAAGTCATCTTAACATGAGTGGATGTCACCACCATGGTGTCAGTTCTAGGAAATAAGTAGAATCTAATCCTGGTAGCATGTGAAACTCTAAATTCCACCAAATCACTGACCCATGCATTAACTGCAGGGCTATAAACAGCAAGGATTGTAGGGACACTCCACCAGACTTCAAGTACGGAGGTGGGACAATAAAATGCAATCTGTCGTCTTCAGTTGCGTCTTGGATCATAGAGAGTGGGAAAAAATGCTTGAGATCAATAAATTTATTGGAATTATTATCCAAATGTGGCAGAAGAAGATGATGGTACTCTACTAATCTCAGTCCCTTGATTATTTTTCGTTCTCAAGGAAACCACCAAGCACACTTCATTAGCATGAGAAAAGAGCCACAAGGCACATTGGTAATGTGTTCTGGTTATGTGAGAAGTTTCCTTTCTTTTAGGAAATACATAATGAAATATTTAACGGTAAGGATGCTTTATATGTATAACATCTGCTAGGTTCACAAAAATCACATGTGTACTCTGTATAAATAACTGAAGTGCGTGACTGTGTGCGGCATACAGTATTTACTGAGGAGAAAGGCAGTACACTTTTTTAAATTTATTTATTTATTATGTATACAATGTTCTGTTTGCATGCATGCCTGCAGGCCAGAAGAGGGCACCANGGACTTTTGGAAGAGCAGGCAATGCTCTTAACCGCTGAGCCATCTCTCCAGCCCGGCAGTACCTTTTTTTAAAGACTTAGAATGGAATGGAGAGATAACGGAGTGTTTGGCCTCTTGTACTTTTTCTGTATATTTTAGAATAAGACATTTAAAAGCTAAGCTCTTATAAATGAAACACAAATGTCTGAAACCCGAGATTCCGAACAACAAAGTGAAATAAGTTAAATATGACTTGTCCAGAGGAGCCTGTGCACTGGCTCCCTGTTGATTTTTCAATGGACCTCAAAACAAGAGCAGACATTTTAATTCCCCTTTGGTAAGCAGAATTATGTATTTATGGTTTGGCTTTGGATCACAGCCTCATTTTGAGAGTCTGATTTCCAGTTTATATACAACTTTTCAAGCTTGCTATGATTCATAACTTCTTGTTCTTGTTGCCCAATTTATGAGGGTGAATTTTGAAATCCCATAAGTCAGAATGCCTATAGCAGTGCCAAATTTATTTCACTGTGTCCTCAGTGGGTACTGGGACTGCTTTAATGGGAGTGAAATATAAACGTAAGGCAGGGGGAATGCATGTCTCGACAGACATTGTCGGAATAATTTGCGGTGCAAAAACTGTTACTAAATTGTACGTTTAGAATAACAAGTGGGTAAACCAAAATAGTGACCACTGTCAGACTGAAGTGATCCTCCACTGTGGGATCAGCCATACAGCAAAATGGAATATACAAAATTCCCCAAATGTCTCACTCAGTCCTACTATTGTGATGTTGGGGGGACACAGCCACTATGTAACGGATCAGAGCTTTCAAAAAGAAAATATCTTCTCAGTTGTCATTCAAGTCTTGAAATTTTTTCAGAGCATTACTCTGAAAAGCATCCCAAGGAAGTATCCTAAAAGGTAAAGCTACTTATTGGAGAACAGACTGATACTAACCTTTGCCATCTTCTTTTCTTTTAATTTCCCTTTCCTCCCTTTCAAACCATAATCATTTTCACGAACTACCCAGTTCTCGGTGAAACTCATTGAGTTGTTAGGATGTTAATGGCCAATGTCAAACTCAAGATACAAAGTCAGAATTGAACCATTATGGAAAGAGTTGGACCTTGAGAGCTTGTTTGTAGTGCTCGCAGGGGAGGGTAGAAGGGGAGGGAGGAAGAAGGGAGAGGAGCAGAGAAAAATGTGTAGCTCAATAAAAACATATAAAAAAGAATTGAAATGTATTTTAAAACAGAACAAAGCAGAAACCTGTTGAGTTCCTTTTTGGAAAATACAAATAATTTAGGATGATACTTTCTTCAAAAGGTGATAGTTCTCTGAATTATGAGAACAAATATCCCTTTGCTCAGATTTCAGTGCTGTCTTCTGATTGCAACTCTGCTATAAAAGTGTGCACTGAATGTAAAATTCTAGCTATTTTAACCTCACCTGACCTAAACCTTTTTACCCCTTGCATGGATGTTTGTTTTCAATAATTGCCTTTGGTCTGATGTTTCTAAACTACTGTGAATTCAGGGCAGGACTATGTTGTTAATTGTAGTTGAACAGAAGTACAGAACATTCAATCAACTGCATGTAATCAAAAGTTCCTATAAAATAATACTTCTAGACTAAATCATATGTATAGTCATACAAGGTCTACACAAGTGTCCATGTCCTAGATACGAAGTTAAACTATAAAGATTAATGGGGAGTCTCATATAGGGTGAGGTGGGGCTCAGACTGCCAGAAAGAGAGCCAGTAAGGAAGACATTTGGAGAGCAGCAACAAGCACATTTTTTAGGAAATAAATTCTTTGGAAGTTTTATACTAAATCAAAGGAAATCCACAATTTCTGCTCCTTGCTTTGGGAAACAAGATCTAATGATTTTTTGATGTATTTTTATTGAAAATGTGATAAAGCAATGATGAGAAGGACAAATAAGAAGGCCAAAGGAAGAATCGAGAAGTAGATGAAGGAAGAACAGGAGTCAAAAGCTTAGTCCTCTAATTCTCGCTTATCCGTGTTGACAAGGATTTGTCCGTAGGATTCTGTCAGTCAGATTGTACATTTCATTCAATCAAAAATCTCACAGATTCGTGCTAGTAGAAACTAAATTATTCTCTCTCTCAGTGTTACTGAGAAAATAACTATATCTCTCATTTCCTAATGAACATACAGAGTAAAAACAAACCAACAAAAACCTGTACATTAAAAAAATTAAAAAAAAAACAACACAATCTTTTTCTAATAAATTTTCTTGGGAAAACTCGTTGTGAATGGAATCTGTACTACAAAGGTCCCTGAAACCATGACCCCCGCCCCCACATTGTAACCAGTGTTCATATGGTCGCAGGTCAACACAACACGCTGACCATTTCAATCCAAATCAGTTGACCAACACATCATGACAACAGTAGGAAATACCCCAGCTGGACACTCCCCTGTGGGGTTCAAATTTCTACAGAGTTTCCCCTTGGATAGTGATAATCTAAGGACATTCTTTGCTCCGTTCTTTGTGTTTTGCACAGCTAAGAGGATTCCCCCTTTTCTTCTTCAAGTTTTTAGAAGACAAAAGGAAATCATTAACAATGCACTTCAATTGTATGACGAATGATGCTTAGAGTGAGACAGTCTAACTTTTATCTCAGATGTAAAATATATTTGATTCTGTGTATTAGTTTAACTTTAATTAATGTTGCAACAGTAGAGCTGCCTTCACAGTCTGTCATCACTGTTGAGTATTGCTATTGAGTCTTTTTTTCCTACTAGCGGTGAGAACATGGCGCTATTCACATCCATTCTAAATGGCAGAGTTCAGCAGGGGCTGTATATAAGTTAGTGATAAATTCCCAGGGGAAATAAATCTGAATCTGAAAACATCAGCTGATTTAGTGTAAGGTCTTTTAAAGAACTCAAAGGAAGAACTCTAGGACTGAAGGATGTGGACCCGTTCTGAGTTTTGTTTACAAGAAGGTGAAATAATCTGGTTCTGTGCGCCAGGGACTACGTCATTCCTGTCCTCGCTTGTCTCATTGACAGAGTGAGAAAATTGGACGACACGACTTTCACTCTCCCTATGCTCGCTCTGTGACAGTGAGATCTGCCTTCCTTCTATTTCACGGGTCTCACTCCCATCCCCACAGGGGGATTATAAAGACTTTCCTAAATCCGGGTCATGGCGGGATCAGCTTAACAGAAACTGAAAAAAAATGGTGGAAGGTACTTTGACAAAAACAAGTCTCCCTTTCTTAGTCCTCCTGAGCTTTCTGCTGCTTTCCTTGGAGTTCTCGTCTTTAGTTCCTCCAACTCTTCTGGTTGATCAGGCGTCTTCTCAGTTCCCTTCTCTGACCATTGCACCACAATAGAATTGTGGAACTCCCTCAGCTGCCTGGGTGTTTCCATCCCCAAGAAATATCTGTAAGAAGCTCTTCCAGATTATTTGAGTAATTTCGCTGTTTTGGTAATTATAAACACTATATCTTGACATTAAAATTTGAACAGTGTTCCTGTAGAAACTGAACATTTAAATGTAATGGAACGATTAAATGAAAAATTTCAAAGATTTTCTGTTACTTATCTAATATGTATGTATCTTTTACCTGCATAAATGTCTGAGTAGTACGTGTATTTGGCTCCAGAAGAGGTCAGAAGAGGGCATGGGATCCCATTGAACTGGAGTTACAGACAGTTGTTAGCTGCCCTCTGGGTACTGGGAATTGAACCCTGTGTTCTGGAAGAGCAGCCAGTGTTCTACTAAACCATCTCTCCAGCCTCAAGAAATATTTTTAAGATTAAGCAATAATTCCAGATGCTGTGTTTACTATTCTAAGTGTCCTCCTAAAATCCAAAGATGTAAATGCTCAAAGCATTTGAATGAATTATTAACATTCAAATATGTAGAAAGAATGTCTTACAGTTTTATTGCTGTGAAGAGATACCATGGCTAGGGTAGCTCTTATAAAGGGAAACATTTAGTTGAAGATGTCTTACAGTTCAGGGGCTTAGTTCATCATCATGGCAGGAAGTGTAGTGGCATTTAGGCAGGCATGATGCTGGAGAGGTAGCTGAGAGTTCTACATCTGGATCTGCAGGCAGCAGGGAGAGAGTGTATCACTGGCCTGGCTTGAGCATCTAAGACCCCAACGCCCACCCCCAGTGACACTTCCTCCAACAAAGTCACACCTCCTCCGACAAGGCCACACCTCCTAATAGTGCCAGTCTCTAGGAACCTGTGGAAGCCATTTGCTTTCAAACCCCCACAAAGAATTTAAACTATTTTAGAATCAGAATTCAGGATCTGTAGAAGAAAGAAAGAAGGAAGGAAGGAAGGAAGGAAGGAAGGAAGGAAGGAAGGA
>LOEQ01000688.1:971631-999917 GCA_001685075.1 Bramus lutescens | reverse complement strand
TGGAAGAATGGATAAGGAAAATGTGGTACATTTACACAATGGAGTACTACACAGTAGAAAAAAATAATGTCATATTGAAATTGCGGGCAAATGAATTGCTCTAGAAAACATCATATCAAGTGAGGTAACCCAGACCCAGAAAAACAAATAGATGTACTCACTCATAAGTGACTTTTAGACATAAAGCAAAGAAAAAACAGATTAGAATTCACAATCCCAGAGAACCTAGACAACAATGAGGACCCTAAGAGAGACATACATGGATCTAATCTACATGAGAAGTAGAAAAAGACAAGATCTCCTGAGTAAATTGGGAGCGTGGGGACCTTGAGGGAGGGGAGAAGCAGGGAGGGGAGCAGAGAAAAATATATAGCTCTATAAAAACAATTTTTAAAAACTGAGACAGTTATAGATTTTTTTCCTCATAAATCATTTATGAACTCAGAATTATGTTTTTCAAAAGAGATTCAACCTAACTTTTCTAATAACATAAAATGACAAATTTTTACTGCAATTATTAAAATTAAGTACAAAAAGGTGAAAAGTAGTAAATTGTGCTTTTAGATGAGTACTCTCTTTTAGTATTAGGTTGAGAATTCAACACAGGGAGTGAAAAGTTGAATTAAATTATATAAGATAACAGATTTTCTTGAAGACAGCTGAAAGTATTTATAATGAAATATAAATTTAAGGAAAACAAATAGGAAATGTGCTAAGGTCAAATAAAATTGCTTAAAAACTACCAACTATTCTCAAGAAGCAATTTTGACATTTCTTACAATATAATAGCACAAAAGGGCAGAAAATTTTAAGTGAATCATGAGAAGAGAAATGTTTCTTATCTAGTTTAAGAGGCAATGGTAACTTTAGCTAGCACGCAAATGACACATTGAAAAGGGGGAGCCTGAAGACCACGTGAAGGGTCGCTAAAATATCAGTATTTCCAAACGTTAAAAAGCACTGTATGATCTTGAAAAACATACAGAATGCTGTTTCTTTTTCCTTATGAAAATACATGATGTGTACAAAAATGCTTGGTGTTGTACCAAGGAAAAAAGAGAAAGTCAGAGAGAAGAGGGAAAATTAAAATGGGGAAGAGAATCACACATAAGAGTCATAGGATGAGGGAGAGAATTTCTGAGTTCTGGGCCATTGGGGTGGCTCAGTTCAAGCATGATGGCCTTGCGCCTGATGAGCAGAATTTGATCCTTAAGACCAACGCGGTAGATGGAGAGAGTTGACTCCTAAGGGTTGTCTTCCGACCTCCAAGAGATCGCTGGGGTATGCATGTCCCCTCACCCCCACACACACACTGAAATAAACGCCATAAAAATGTGATCAATTTTTAAAGCGAAATCACTGTTTCGGGAATCATGCTGAGCATCCTCCATGCATTGTATCTGTGACACTAGCAGGAACTCCTAAGAGTCTGAGGATGTGTAAACCAGCATTGCCAACAGTCCACACAGACATTCTTGGCCACATGGCTATCTAGGTTTGTAAAGACAGATTTTTTTTTTGCAAGACAAATTTCTAACTTAAAATGCTGGCTGCTATTGGTCTCTTCTTTGGTTGCAGCTTCTCTGTTCTATTTGAGACACTGCAGTATTCACACTCCTAGCCTTGGCATAGAGCATAACTACAGGGCAGAAGAAGCATTTCCACATCTCCCTCAGGTTTAGATCATAAAGAAGATTCCTGGGTAGAGAGCGGACAGTGGGAAAAATTAAGCTTTGAACTCTGCAATGTGAAAGGGGAAAGGAAACAGGGAGCCAGAAAGAATAAACGGAAGGACATAATAGTAAAGACATTCTTTCTTATTTTCTGCTTAGTTTTTGAGAATTTCATACTTGAATATAGTTTTTACATTATCCTTCCCTCCATTTCATCACTCCAACTCTTTCAATGTTTCCTCTAGTCTTCAAATTCATGGCCTCTTAGTCTTTAATTATTATTGCTACACACACACACACATAAAAACGACGCACTCTGCTATGATCATTTAGTGCTGCGCATATGTATTCAGGGCTAACCTGTTGGGATTGTCTTTATATATCATGGGAATTGTCCCTGGAAAAGACTGAATTTTCCTCTGTCAGCCACCATTGATTGCCTGTGGCTCTTCTAGGGGTGAAATCTCGTAAAACTTTCTCCTTTCATGTCATCATATCCACTGGTGTTGGCATTATTCAGCTCTTGTTTATAAAAGCATATTGTTGAGATTTCCTGGGTAAAGCATCCCTGTAACAAATAGCAGACACTGCCATACAGCAGACATCCATCCCAGATCTCCGACTCCTACAGGTTTCCTGGCTCCTCCTCCATGATGTTCCCTGAGCTGTAGGCATGGGGTAGTATTTGAGAGGGATAATTTGGAGATGGTAACCAACAGTCAATTATTCCCTATATTTTGACCAAGTGGGTCTTCTGTAACGGTCTCCTTCTGCAACAAAGCAAATTATCTTTGATGAGGGTTAGAGTTATAATATCCATGGCTCAGGACAAGCATTAAAATGAAAATAGAAACCCTATTGTATTGGTGAAGTGTCAGTAGCAGATTCTCCCCCAGGATCCATGGCCTCAGCAGTCATGGATGGTGTGTAAGGTTCACAGTACAGGCCTTTGTTACAATTACGTGGCTGCTGTTCACCCTCAGGATATAAGGGCCACTATTACTCTTCTAGGGATATCTTGTTATTCTCATCATTGTTATTATTGATAGGCATTACAGATGGCAGGGTTCTTGGTGGTTTTCACCCTTGAAAGCTTGTATAGCACCTTCCATTACTGTGATGGCTAGTTTTTGGCTCGGAAGCTTTTTCATGAGCACCTGCCTGATTTCCTCAAGTTTTGTATCTTACGTATGTAATGTCTTCAGCAATAGTTTTACAGTCAATTTCTGGGAGGCGGCCAAGAGCAGTGGGAACACTCTATATTATTTTGAGAGTCTCTTGAACTCCCCTGACCCACAATTGGAAGGAAGGTTTCCCATGTCCGCAGCTGTGATTTTTATGGGTTAGTCTATGGCTCTTGAGTGGGGAGAGAATTATCACCCCAAGTGGTATAACTTCATTTAAACTATTCTCACAGCCTTCTCCAGACCTGAGGCTCAGTTCTACACCACGTCAGTGATGAAGCCCTGTTCGCTTGCCTTTGCCAGGTCGATTCTGTCAGAACAATTCAGGAGCTTTCTACATTTACAATATAGCTCAATCATGAAGGAAAAATAAATGTTGAACATTTAAGAGGAATTTGAGAACAATGGCTTTCAGTACTTATAAAAATATTCTCTGTTTAAAGAAATTTGAAACTATAAATAAAAAGAATGGGTTTGTATAGACAAGACTCTCTAGCAAACTCCATGGATTTTTGCTTAGCACTTAGTTGTATATGTGCTTACGAATACCAGTGTGACTCTAAAGATTGCGTGTGGTTGGTAGTGCCTGAAAAGTTGCCTGTAAACAATCCTGTTTAAATGATTTGCTAAAGACTGTGTCACGTGCTCTGATACGTAAAGGAAGGGATGGTATTGGGGGGGGGTAAAGGTAAAAACACTTCCCAGAGAACGTAATTTTACAGCGCTTCCCTTCTGACTAATAATCATGACTCCGGAAACGGGGGTGGAAGCGAACAACTTAATGTAACAGAGGAGGTGAGGGACTCATGATTCCGAGACTGAAGATTACCAGTAAGATTAGCCCATGGAAGAAAGGGGCATAGGAACGGGTGAAGAGCTGGGCAGAATATTAGTGAAAGGGTTTTTAGCACAACAGAGGGAGGAAAACTATAATCAGATTATATTGTATGAGAAAAGAAACTATTTTCAATTAAAAAAAATTTGAGATGTGAAAAGCCACTAAAGGTTTCAGAGCAGAGGGTGGCCAATGAGAATACAATCGGGTATTGTCGAAGAGCGCGCTGCATCTGCTTACTGTCTGCCGGGAGGGGCGGGGGAGGGGGCAGGGTGCTTTCGTTGTTTTCCGTGGAGTCCCCTCTGTATTCAGAGAGCAGGGCCTTTCTTGATGGTTTCTGACACATCATCTTCCACAGAACCTGGAGCTCTGCCAGCTAGGCGAGTCTGCATGGCCAGAGAGCGCCCAGGGGTCTTCTTGTGGGTCCCCATACCTCTGCCCTCCCCCATGACAAGCAAACGCTCTCTTCGGTGCTCTAAGGCACCGGAGGAATCTGTCCTTTTTCAGAACTTGCCTGGTTGGATCGTTCTGGTGCAGGGAAGGCGGTTAGTTTCCCTGTGGTCAAGTCAGTCGTGCCACATAGCAAATTAATACGAGGTCTGACCTCTGTCCCTAACGACTGGTCTCTTCCACACTCCAGTGGGGGTTATAAAAAGAGCCGACTCAGCAGAAGTCCTTTCGTGTTACCTCTCACAACGAAATTTAGGGAATATGCCAATAATAGCGACTGGATATTAGCGAGCGTATAGGGCAGATAGAAGCGTGATTTTCTAAGATTGTCTTTGATAGATTGAGTTATGTTTGCCTTTCTTGCACTCTGGGGAACTGTTTCCTTCCAAAGAAACATCTAAATGGTAGCAGTGATTTACTTGTGAGTCAAGGGCTGAAGATTCTTAGAATACCCATGCACACTGCAAACTTTCAATCGCATACAGCATTTTCCAGACGCATCTGTTCAAACAAATCTGATTGTTTGCAGTACTGAAGGACAGTTAGTATAGGAGAAAATTTGCCCTGAGGTATAATTTGAAAAGGAGAGCATCAGAAAAGTATTCAGTCAGGGGAACCTGGGAGTTATTTTGACATTCATGAGGTGAATGAGCAAAGATACCATGCCGCGGTACAAGAAGTTTGAAGGAATAAGATATTATTTCATAAAAATAGGGATTTTGGAAAGTCTGCATTCTCTGGGAGCTTGTTGATGTCGGTTACATCATTTGTAGTTAATTAAGGTGCCTGAGGTTTCAGAGTTTATTTCTTTGAACTAGTTTAAATATCATGGACTTTTCCCTCTGAGATTGAGGCCAAAAACAAAATCTTTTTCCCTCTATAAAGCTTATATTTTGTTCCTATGGCCTTTATATAAATGCGGTTTCAGAAGTATGCAGAGGCAGTGAGAGAAAACAAATCCTTAGGAATAAGCTGTACTCACTCATGCGGCTCTGATCTGGAATTAGAGAAAAGAAGGGAAAAAAAGGAGAGAGTCGGGGCTCTGGGATCAGCTTGGTCTCCTGGAGGTAGCTGGCATGCTTCCTGTGGGAAAGGCAGAATAAAGACAGAGAAAGAATATGAGGGAACAGGCTCCTTTCTTCCCCGAACACTGTCCAGGCCACACATAGGGTGGCCTACTTTATTTTCCTTTAATGTTTTGCATCTTGATAGATTCCAGGCAATTAAGGCCCAATGAATGTTTCTTGATCGTGTAAATATATTTCATTGATTGATGCTTCCATTAAAGACTGTGTATTTTAAACGGTAGTGGAAATATATTCTCAGAGAGAAAAACATTAGAATACAAACTTCAGTAAGCAAAATACCTGACCAGACATTTCTAAGCCTCTCTTTCCCTAAGACGGCTCTATTTTAAGTATGATTTTCCTCTTCTTCCGGGTCAGACCTGCGAGCAAGAATTCTGATTGCTGCCAGTGCATCCAGTACTGTGGAAGCTGGAATATTTAATTCTGCGGGGGATAATTAAGTTCGCTGGCCCCATTTGTCTGAGCCTGGATTTATACATCAACTTAAAACTAATTTTATACTCATTTCCATCAGAGATGAATGCCTCTGTGATATTCACCAAAGTCAAATTGACACCTCTGCTCCCAAGTGAGCTAATGCATTGCATTAGCGTTCTCTAATGTCGTTAGTGCTTGCTGGTAGACTGATGACCGCAGCAGATTTTAATTTTGTAAGAACGGAAAGGGCAGGAGCTGTTTCTACATTTTTATTTGATAAACTTTGCTCTTTCCATATGGCCTCAGAACTGCCTTCTTCCTCAGATGGAGCTTCCCTTTCTCCAGTCCGTCTGTCCATGATGGTAAAAGTGCTGGCTCTTTGATACTCTTCTCTAGTGTATAATGTGGGAGTCTTTCTCTCTGCTTTTCATCAGCGTTATTTTTTCCTAGCTAGTGCTAGGTTGGAACCTAAGTCACTGGACTGGCAGGATCTGTGGTTAGCAGGAAAGAAGCAGCCTGGGTATTATTTCTTCCAATAACCCCCCAGATGTTCAGGGCGACGCCAACCCTGCCGCTCCGTGTCTGTAGCACACTGCACTTAGACACCTTTTCGTTTTGATTCTTCAAGTATCGCAGACAGATTGTTGGGTGATAGCTGAAATCAAGCATAATTTCCCTTCCCGTTGGCGCTACAGAAACACTCTGGACTACAGAAACTTCCCTAACCTCGGGGCCTTTCTGTAGTTGCTTGCCTTTTCCCCGTTATATTCAGGAATTTTAAGTGGACAGTTTGGTCTCCCTTTCAATTAATTTGATTCATTATTACAGTAATTGTAAGATGAAGATTTCACAAAAAATTAAAAATTAATGAAGAATTACAGACTGTGTTTATGTTATACATATATCTTCACAAGCATTCTATGCATATGCTTTATGTATATGACTGTTTTAACGACTGCATAAAAAGGAGACACCTGTTACCATGCCCAAGTCTCGAAGGTATTGGCAGCACTGTACATGTTACCTAGGTACAGCTCCATAGTCAAAAACCCCACTTTTTCTTTTGAAGTAAGGTTTTAATAATTTTGCTACATAATTATGGCTGTGTTTCAAGGTCTAAATGAGATTTTTGAGTATGTATATGTGTTTAACTTCATGTAGTGCACATGTGTTAATATTTCCAGTACAAATACATTTGCTCGTTTTAGTGGCTGTTCTTGCTAGCGTTGGTGGACAAGAGAAAATTCTTGCACATGATCACTGTTCCCTGAGTGCTTTTCTTAGTTGCAGGCCTAGGATAGAGTTGCTCTTTTATATAGAATGTATATCTGAAAGTGTTTTGCTATTGGTTTTTATGAATTAACAATTCATTCAATAGCCTATGAAAGTCAGCTATTCTAAATTCTCATTAAATGAATTATTGTCCTCATTTGTCATTTGTGCAAGCCAATAGTTTATGAAAACGGAAGACTGTGTTAATGATGGTAGACTTTCTCTGTTTCTGTAGAAAGAAGACCTACAGATTTAAGGATTTCAAAGCAGTGCAGTAGATTGAAAGGTGGTCTTACTGCAGAAATGCCTACTTGAATTTTATTCAGAAGAATCTCAAGATGAGATTTCATGCACTATCATGGGCATTAAAGCCAAGGCAGGTGATTTATAAGACATGAGAAGGGCACAGTACACACAGAAGTCATGTGAACACAGAGACCGGAATTTGCAGCCTCAAGCCAAAAACATTTGGAACTCCCTAGTGAGGAAGGATTCTCTGCAGGGGCTTGCAAAGGGAATGCAATCCTACCAACACATTCATTTTGGATTTCTGATTTTCAGAACTATAAAAGACAAAAACTTCTGCTATATTAAGCTGCCAAGTCGATGGTCATTTATCATGGTTGACTTAAAAGCTAATACAGCTGATTCGTGTCTGTGAAGTGTGGCACATCTTGGGCTGCTGGTTTTATTGTAAGACAATGTGGTTCCTTTCTTTATTCTACATTCTAGTATCTGTGATAAAATACCGCAATAGACAACAGACCTTATTGTCCTGTATGATAAAATGTACTTCAGTACTTTATGTAACTGAACATGGAACATGGTACAGAACAGAGTTAGATAGAGTGTGTGTGTGTGTGTGTGTGTGTGTGTGGACATGTGCATGGGTGTACAGGTGTATGTGAAGACCAAAGTGTATGTGTGTATGTGTGTGTGTGTAGACATGTGTATGGGTGTGCAGGTGTATGTGAAGAGCAAAGTGTGTGTGTGTATGTGTGTGTGTGTAGACATGTATATGGGTGTGCAGGTGTATGTGAAGAGCAAAGTGTATTGTGTACGTGTGTGTGTGTGTAGACATGTGTATGGGTGTGCAGGTGTATGTGAAGATCAAAGTGTATGTGTGTACGTGTGTGTGTGTGTGTGTGTAGACATGTGTATGGGTGTGCAGGTGTATGTGAAGATCAAAGTGTATGTGTGTATGTGTGTGTGTGTAGACATGTGCAAGCGTGTGCATGTGTATGTGAAGACCAAAGATCAACATCAGCTTTCTTCCTGTATTGCTCTCAACTTTATGTTTTGAGACAAGATTTTTCATTAAACATGGAGCCCATTGTTTCTACTAGACTTCTTGGCCAGCAAGTTCCTGAAATACTTTTGTCTCTGCCCCAGCCTAGCATAGGGGTAAAAGGAAAATGTAGCCATGCCTAGCTGAAATTCCCAGCTCAGGTTCTCAAGCTTCTCTAGTAAGCCCTTTTACCCACTGAGAGGTCGCTTCTGTCCCCTCAGATTTCATTCTTGGCGCCGTGTACACGGAATAAAAGATTTTCTAAAGAAGGTATTTGTTATAGAGATAAAGGAAACGCTGCCAGTCTCCTATTGTTTCTGTCAGTTTGCCACAGAAGTTGGTTAAAGCTGCAGCCCCAGGGGTCAGAAGTCTGACTGAGTCTCACTGGTTAGAATTAAGGAATCGGTGCTGCTGAATTTGCCCTGGTACTTCTTAGGGAGAACTTCACCACGCCTTTCCAAGTGCTGGAAGCTGTTCACATGGTTTGGACTGTGACACTTTCTGTCTTGAAATCTAACCGTGGTCATTTGGCCTTTTTCCATTGACTCTGCTTCCTTTTCTGATATTAAAGGATCCATGCCTTCATAAACTCTGACTGAGTGCTCTAGAATAATCTGCTCATGTCAAGGATACATAATCAGCAGGACACTGTCATCTACAACCTTAATTTTCTTTTGTATGTGCAGAGACAAGCGCATTCTTTTGTATGCGCTGAGAGACTGTTGTTCTCACAATGATGACAGGAAACTTTTATACTAAACAAACTCACTAGGACTAGTCAGCACATGACCACACACTCGCACAGGAAGCGCACCCACACACAGCTCCGCTCCCAAGGTGACCTCACCCCTCCTGATTCATATTCCAGAATCCCAAAGGACCCGCAGTAGCATACATAGCTGCCACCTGTGCTTAAATAACCATTGTTCCCATTAACTATGTCCATGGAAGGGACAGTGAGATGAATCACAGTCCCAGAATGAAATTGTATATGTTTTATATCACTTTTCAAAGTATGTAACTCACACTTTCCTGTTGCAAATAATTAATGTATTTCACTTGAGTTATGAATCCATAGTGTGCTCTTCAATTTCCCTTAATTCAGTTCTTCTCTTCAAAGAAATAGGAAACAAAGATGTTCTGGATTTAATCACTACAGCTTTTACTGCTAATTACCTCTGAGGAAAGGAATAATTAGTGAACTTTTTGACTAAGTTTTCCATTCTGATATGAAACGAAAACTGAAGGATCTTAGTGAACTTGGAAGATGAAGATAAAGTTGTCTGAAGATGAGAAAAATAAAACCATCTTTAGTTTCCCCCGTTATTGAAACTTTACTATTGTTTAAGGTGGAAAGTGGACTAACTTTAGTTTTTCCAGCTTCTGGAGGCCCTGAAGATTTGAACCATGTGAGGACAGCATAAGTCTGAACAACTCAGGGAGTGTTTTTTCAATGGAACCATGGGTCTTTGCTGAAACGCAGCTGCGTTTCACAGGATGATGGGATGGAAACGGTGGCTCTTCCCTCCCTCCCTCTGCTCTAATCTGAATTGTGCTTAAAAGCCGCCTTAATGTGCTATGGCACCCACGACCTTGGGCAGTCTAGCCACTAAATGGAAGAGGCAAAATCTTGTGTTTACTAAAAAGCTATTTCCTCTTGTCTGTCCCTGTCCCTCCCCATCACCCCAGAACTACGGGAAGAGAGAAATACCGAATTTCCCAAGGGTTTGGATTAGAGATAAGGAGGCAGCAACAGACCTCAGATTTCAGTCATAGGTTTACGCAGTCCAACTGCAGTCAACACCGGAGCATGGTGACAGCCCATCCGCAGGGTCTCCAATCGGGTGCGCCTTTTGAACAATGCCTTCAGATCGGCAAGCACGGTATTCGCAGACTTTTAGTGTAATTGTCTCATTGTGCATACAATGCCTTTCTGACAAAGTCCATTTTGATATAGTTGGTTATATCTTATTAACTGAGTTACAAATTTCTCTTTCTTCTGTTGCTTACAAAAATAGCCTTCGTTGTTGCTTACAAAAATGGCTTTTGTGCAACCATTCACACGGCTAAGACTGAAATACGGGTTTTTTTTTTTTTACATGGCCTGTTCTATATTGAGAACTATGTACTAGATAATAAGTTTTCAGTGGTCCTGGTTACAACTATTATTACTGTGTTAATTAAAATTTTTAGCTAACAAACTCTTTGATTAGTTTTGAGTTGCAGGAAATTAAGTGAATCATACAGAGTTTGCATGTACTGCCTTTCTCCCCAGCTTGCAAGGTCCCTGATTGCTAACAGTGAGTCACGTTGCTTGAAATTAATGGCCCAGTACTGACACATTAAATTAACTAAAGTTAATTAATTTTATTAGGGTCTACTCCTGTATGGCTTTATTTTTTTTGAAAATTGTGTTATGCCCCATAGTTACCATTACAATAATTTATAGACTAGTTTCATTGTCATAAATGTCCCGTATGTTCTACCTTACCCTCCCCCCCCACACCTAACCACTACCTATGATCTTTCTGGTCTGTAGTTCTGCCTTTGCCTGAGGTTCACATATAGATTCATGCTGTCTATTGCCTAATCATAGTGGCTTCTTTCATTTAGCAAATGACAAGGTTCATCCATATTTTAGTGGCTTGCTTGCACAGGCTTTGATATTACTGAGTAATATTCCTTTGCCTGAATGGATCGCAATCTGATTATCCATTCATCTGTTTCATTTTATTTTGTTTTAGTGAGGAGTGGGGGTGTGTGCATGCGTGTGTGTGTGTGTGTGTGTGCACACGCGCATGTGTGGATGTATGTAGTCCAGAAGAAAATCTCAAGTGTGATCCATTCTCACACACAATAAATCTTATTCTTTGGGACAGAATCTGTCACTGGCCTGGAATTTGCTGATTAGGCCAGACAGGCTGTCCAGGGAGCCAAGGAGCAATGCTTGGCTCCACCTATCTCTGCCTGACAGGCACGGGAGATTTCAAATGATTGCCACCAAACATAAGATGTTTTGTTTGTTAATTTGTTTGAGTTTTTAATCAGTGAATTTTATTATTTAAATTTTTATACAATATGTTTTGATCATATTTTCCCCTCTCACAACTCTTCCCAGATCCTCCCACCCCCAAACTCTGTTAACTTCATGTTCTCTTTTGGGAAAAAAAAAATCGAAATATCAGAATCAAAACATACAGACAAAAGCCAACAGAGAAAAAATAAAAAGTGCACAAAAACATGGAGTCTATTTTACATCCTGGGCACAGATCTGCACTCGAGTGTGGTTGATATACCAGTGACACTCCTGGAGAAAACTGATTCTGCCTTTCCCAGGAGGCATCAGTTACAAATAACTTCTTGGTTAGAGATGGGATCCCCTCTACTCAGAGCTGGGATTTTGCGTGTTAGAACATGTGAAGTTGTGTACATGTTATCACGGTCCCTATGTTCATATATGTATCAGTCATGTATGTCAAGACAATGCTATTTCTTTGTAGCCATCCGCCATCTCTGGCTCTTCAATTCTTTCTTCTTCCACATAGATCCTTGAATCTTAAGGAGAGGGTTTTGATGAAGACATCCCATTTAGAACTGAGTTCCAAAATCTGTCATTCTCTGCCCATTGCCTAGTTGTGGGTCTCTGTGTAAGTTATCATCTGCTGCAAGAACATGCTTCAGTATGAGGTGTTTGAATGGAGGCTAAGCCAAGGTTTGTCCGAGAACAGTAGTCCAGCTCTGTCTAGACTGTACAGTTCTAGGCTCACCCAGAACTGTAATCTAAGTGACATGTATTTTCTGAGTCCAATAGTTCTGTCTCTCTTACTATGTATGCAATTAGTACATTTTTTTTACCAATTTTTGGTTTTACTAGATGGTGTGGGACAATAGTTTGTATTCTGTCAATTATATTTTAAATAAATGCGGATTGGCCAGTAGCCAGGCAGGAAGTATAGGCAGGACAACCAGGCAGGAAGTAGAGGTGGGTCAATGAGAACAGGAAAATTCTGGGAAGAGTCCTGGCCCAGCCACAGAAGAAGTGAGATGTGACTGCCTCGCTGAAAAAGGTACTGAGCCATGTGGCGAACACAGATAAGAATAATGGGCTAATATAAGCTATGAGAGTTAATAAGAAGCCTGAGCTAATGGGCCAATCAGTTTATAACTAATGTACACCTCTGTGTGATTTCTTTCGGACTTAATGACTGTGGGCAAGACAAAAAACCTCAGTCAACATAATTGATGCTTTAAATTTACGCCTTTACCTTTCATCAAAAATGAAGAAATTGAGCTGGTGCCTGAGAAGCTTCACCCCGACTGACTACCATGTGTACTGCTAGAAGGTGCTTTGCTTGCTATGGGAGGAAAAAGACAATCATCATATCAACCATCTGCAAACCCTGTGACCTACAACAGTGACCTGCATATAAGATATATTGCTGCAAAAGTGGCAGGCGTGTTAAAGGAGTAGCCCATTGTGTTTAGCTTGGATTTAAGGTCCACTCCATAAGATATAAACCAAACCTGACTCTGCTTAAGTGGCCAAGAACCTGAAACTATGAGAGAGTTTGGGTTGTAGGCCCTAGAGGAAAGCTGCTACTGGTTCTGATAAAAGAACATAGCTATAAAATAAGTGTTGTTGTCATACTGATAGACCCATAAATAAGGGCATCACTCAACCTCATCAGAGAAGTTCTTTTTGCAGTAAATGAGAATTAGCACAGAGATCCCACAAGTGGACGATATTCAGAGAGAGTGAGACTCTAGAGCATTCGGTTTCAAATGGGATGCTTTTATCAAACATCTTCCTCAGGATTAAGAGATATGTGCAGAAAGGGGGGTAAAAGATTGTAAGAGCCAGAGATGGTTTACTAGATGGAAACAATGTCTTTACAATACAACAAAGCAGGTACACATATCATACACAGTGAACTCACAGAGAGTGTGACAATATGCACAAGACCCAAACAGGTTCAAACCAGACAGAATCTTAGCACTGAGAAGGCAAAGAGAATACAAAGTCTTATTCCTAACCAAGAAGCTATTTTCAGGTTGATATTTTCTACTGGGAAAGGGAAAGTCAACTTTCTCCAATGGAGTGGCACTGGGCATATCAAGCTCCCTCCAGAGCAGATGTCATGTCCAACCAACAATAAAGAGAACTCCATGGTTTTGCATGTGTACTTTTTTTTTGGTTTGGTATTTTTTGTCTTACTGATTTTTACTTGTTTGTTTTGATTTTTTTTATTTGGTGTTTGTTTTGGTTTGGGGGTTTTTGTTGTTTTTTAAGAGACAGAGAAAAATAACATGATGTTTGGTGGATAGGGAGGTGAGTAGGGATCTCAGAGGAGTTGAAAGGGGAAAGAATATGATCAAAGCATATTGAATGAAAATAATGTTTAAATAATAAAAACTATTCTCCCACTGAGTGACAAATATACTCTTCAAAGAAGAAAATGTCACCTCAACAGCCCATGTGTGATGCTAGCTTGCATGTGATCTTTCCACTTAATGCTTAGGTTTCCTTCTGTCTTGTTTCTAATCAAGGCATGCTTCATCAAACACCTATCCAGCTCCCGCATTTTCCTCCCCAACTCTGTCACTACGTGACTAAGCATGGTGCACTGTTTGCCCTGCCATTGTACATGTTTTACAAAATTTATTTTATGCCAGTGTGTTCTGAGTATTACCATCTACGTGGACGTTTGAATTCACTAAAGCATTCACTGGCAGACATTTTGATGTCTTTCATCTGCTCTTTGGTTGGAATATTGCCTCTTACAAACAGAATTCCAAGTCCTTCTGACTAACTACCATACTGACTGCCAGAGATAGCATTGCTTTAGTTTCTGCAAATTTAAAAGCCACATGTTTGGATCTGAAATTTTACCTGTAATTATCGTGTCAACTGTAAAATACATGGCTAGTAAGATAGCATTACAAACAAGCTATGTATGTGAAATAGTAATTTCTGAATTCATGGTAAAACTAGCAGAATACCATTTTTTCTTTTTATCTATAATTATTTTACTCTCATCTATGTTTAAACCATTATGAAGGTTTGGCATTTTTAGTTTTCTGATCATTATTGGCTTAACAGATTTATTTTTTAAATGAGATTTCTATCACTGTCAAAACATCTTGCTTTAGAAGTTAAACCACATGCAGAGTTTTATATATATATATATATCATGTATACTATACAGCTGGCAATTGCCTTGTATGAGTCAAAACAGTATTTCTTTCCTTAGAGAAAACAAAAACAAAATTCTCTGTTTACCCTATTTCTCTTACATACAAATACTCAAATACTTGTTGGGAGCATTTGCCTTGAGCAATAGTTGAGGGATTGAAGTTTTACTAATAATATATAGATAGCACTACTCAGGCTTCTGCCTTATAGATTTACATGTAAGCTATGTGGATAATGAGTAAGAATGAACCCTGTATGTTGTAGAAATTAACATCTAAAGGGAGAGGTTTAGAAGCAGAGGTAACTTTTAAAAGCATAGAAAAGCTTGAAGCAAATTTTCCCTGAGATAGAGAAAGCCTGGAAACAAGAAAGGAATGAGTCATTTGCCCAGCCTGGCATGTGGGGACTGGACGAGGAGCTCATTGCGGCAGAGCATCTATACCGTGTTGGGCCTGGTGGTACACATTGTGCTGGGGAGACACTCCCTTTAGACACTGCAGTTGCCCTGTCCATTTTAGGATGTTCAGGCATGATGCCTCACAAAGATTTATGGGGATATCAGTAATTCATGGAGGACAAAATGGCCAAAGAGCCACGGAGCAGGTGCCAACGCACAGCATAGATTTATTTGTAGGAGATGCAAGCTTTGTGTCCTCATCTTCTTGAATCCTGCATTGCAGATGACTTGCTTTTCAGTCAGAAGAGATGAGTTATTGGGTGCTTTATGAGGACAGAAGGTTCTCGTGGGAAAAGGAAAGCACTGGCCCAGTGAATGCAGGCATCCAGATAACATGATTACAGTCTAGTGTATCATTGGCTGGGCCCACCCATTTGTATAATGGGACAGGCTATCACAGATGTATACAACAGAATTAGCATTCAATATAAGAACCATGTGTTCCTTGATTATCAAGTATATAAACAGTAGATGTGCAGCTCTGATTATTTTATTATGTGTATCTGAGTCTGTATACAGAGATCATTAGAGGAAAGATTCAATCTGGTGGAAGATACATCAGGCCAATTTGAAATTGGAAATTTTATTCATTCCAGTGTGAGGGCTGCAAAGCTTTCCAAAGAATATTGGTCGTGAATACCGAGCTCTGCTTCCCCGGAGCCTTAAAGCAGTGTTCTTGCTGCACAACTGTCTTCAGAGTTTTGCTTTTCCTGAATTTATCAAGAATTTCAATTCTTTTCTCGAGTGAAAAGAGAAAACAGACTGTACCTTCTTCATGTGATCAGGGTCAGGTGGCCAGACTTTCATGGTGCTTTGGAAAATGAAAATATGGTAGTGAGTTGCTTTTATCATCTTCCTTCTTTGGATTAAAGAAACGTGCTAGAAGAATGTTGTAGGAGGCCACTTGTTCCCTGGCCGCCCAGACTCCCAAAATAACCACATAGAAAGCGTATTAATTAAATCACTGCTTGGGCCATTAGCTCTAGCTTCTTATTGGCTGACTCTTACGTCTTAATTTAACCCATCTCCATTTTACCATGAGGCTCATGGCCTACTGGCAAGGTTCTAGCATGTCTGTCTCCAGCAGCAGCTGCATGACTTCTCCCTGACTCCGCCTCCTCTCTCCAGCATTCAGTTTAGTTTTCTCTGCCTAGCTCTGCTCTACCCTATCACAGGCCTAAGACAGCTTCTTTATTAACCAATGGTATTCACAGCATACAGTGGGGAATGCCACATCAGAAGAACGTTATTTAGTGATAATGGGTAGCATATTTTGTGGAAATCCATATTATTGTTTCTTAGAAAGCTTATATTATACAAATAAAACACGAGCTTACATTGCTGTGGCCTGATACCAAGAGTTAACTGAGAGTGACAGACAGACAAGCTCTTTAACTTTCTGTTTGGAGATGGTGGTGGACACATTAGAAGAAGCTCAGTTTGAGGTAGTTTAGAAGATAAAAGTCTTATAGGAAATATGCATATAAATTGTCTTTGAAAATAGACACAAAAGAGTTTGTTGTTTCAAAGAGAGTTACACATAAACTTTTGAACTCGTAAATTTTTAGATTAGTTAAAACACAATTTTACATTTCTAAACTTTTGTTATGATTCAGCTTTCTTTTTCATTGTTTTATTGCGCTATACATATTTTCTCTGTTTTCCTCCCTTCCTCCCCTCTTCCTCTTTACCTTCTCTCGTGACCCCCACACTCCCAATTTTCTGGAGATCTTACCTTTTTCTCCTTCCTGTTTAGATCTGTGTATGTCTCTCTTAGATGACCCAACTTTCTTATTCCATTATTTACCTCTGGCTCATTGCTTTTGGCAACTTATGCTTCCGTTGCCTTAGCAGCTTCAGCTTATAAAGACCTTCCCACCCCACTCCCACAGCCTGAGGGCCTTCCAGTCACCCCTCCCAGAATGCACCGCACAGATGATGGTTCTCTCTTAAGGTTAGAAGCTCTTGAATCCTACAGTCATTTATTTATTTATTTTGATAAATTATGTGGCAGAGACTGGGCCATAGGTATAGAAGTATGGATTAAAATTACATCAGTAGGGCCTGGAGATTATGGTCTCTGGCATCTAGAGGACCTGGGTTAGACCTTAGGACTTGGACAGGTGCTCAAAACCATCTGTAATTTCAACTCCAAGAGAATCTGATTCCTTATTCTGGTCTCTGAGAACATTACACACACATAGTACACAGGCAAAACACCCATTCACATATAATACAAATAAAAATAAATCTTAATTTTTTTTTCTTTTAGGAAAAGCAAGCTTAGAAAGAGTACTAATAACTGCATCTGAGCTAACAACTTCCATTTTGAGGCTAGGAATGCAGCTCAGGGATAAGACACTCCTGTAAAGCATCCCTCTAAGCAGGCTTGATTCCTGGTACTGGAAAACAAACAGCCCTCAAGGTATTTTGCCTTAAATATTGTGCAAGTTCTATGCTGCAATATTATGCATCATTTTATTAATATGCATTTTCCTATGTAAGTATTAATTCAAAATGATTCTATATAATACATGCTATCAGTTAAAAGAGAATTAATTGGAGTTGTATATCTTTCTAGTGCAAGAATTGAGACTAAATGTAACAAAGTTATCAAAGTTGATTAATAATCGCATAGATACTAAGATGTTCCTCAGACCTTTTCATTGCTTCTACATACTCAGGAGCCAAAATACTTGGGAGCCTTGTCTTGGTTGGCCTCCGTTTCTACAGGACCACACTCCTCCGTGTATGGTATCTGAGATATGGCAGTGATGACCCGTAAACCTTTTTCTGTTTTGTGGGAATTATGGTTCCTTCTAGTAAAGCACAGCCTAGTCAGAAGAGACAGTGCTGTCAAAAGTATATCACAATATAAATGAGAGATATACAGTGGTTTCTCACCTGGAGAGTCACTAACAGAGGATACAGGTTTTAGTTAAAGTTAGGAAGAATAAAAAGTAACAGAGATGGGTAAGAGACAGAGGAGACAACCATGAGTCTCCAAGGAATTCTTGGGCAGGGAAAATAAATCCAGAGGTGCATCATGGGACAAAACAACAACAACAAAATAAACAAATAAAAAAAATCAAGGGATTGTGAGTTCCAACATAAGACGTGGAGGTCGCAGTGAAGTGAATTGACAGAGGGGATCAAATGCAGGTACAACCATTTGAAGCCCAGCAGTCATTGGCGATTTGTGTGAAATGATCTTTTTTCCACTTCTTTCTTTTATTGTCTTTATTGAGCTATACATTTTTCTCCGATCCCCTCCCTTCCTCACCTCTCCCCTTCTAACCTCTTCTGTGACCCCCTCCCCATGTTCCCAATTTACTCAGGAGATCTTGTCTTTTTCTCCTTCCTATGTAGATCCATGTATGTCACTGTTAGGGTCCTCTTTGTTGTCTAGGGTCTCTGGGGTTGTGGACTGTAGGTTGGTTTTTCTTTGCTTTATGTTTAAAAGCCACTTATGAGTGAGTAAATATTATATTTGTCTTTCTGGCTCACTCAATACGTTTTTTCCTAGATCCATCCATTTGCCTGCTAATTTCAAAGTGTCATTATTTTTTACCACTGTGTATTACGCCGTTGTGTAAATGTACCACATTTTCTTTATCCTTTCTTCAGTTGAGGGGCATCTAGGTTGTTTCCAGGTTCTGGCTATTAAGAACAATTCTGCTATGAACATAGCTGAGCACAACAATGATCTTCTTATAGGGAAAGACCAAACAGAAATGTATGAAGAACTAAGGAAGTACAAAGACGGCTTGGCTAAGAAGGTATTTGGTTTCCTTCGCCTTGATGCTGTTCATGCAAGGCGATAAGAAATTCCTGATGAAGGTGGCTTCTGGAGCAGGGTCTAAGATGATGTGGGAGGGGTATCTGCGCACAGACTGAGAGACGGCAGCAGGTGCCTGTGTGCACTTGCCTGAACGTGGCTCAGAGAGCAAACGAGCCTCTCCAGCTTTCACACATGCTGTGTGTCATAGCATGAATGTTCAGGGAAACTGTCTCTGAAATTCAGTTCAAATGTTTGGGGTAACGCTTTTGTGCACAGAGTAGTCTTAAAAGGCAGTGTCCATACATAATGTTGGCTAACACTGACGAGAGTGCAGCGATGGGAAGAGAGAATAAACGTATCCTCAGCGTTGCTCCTGCTTCGTATTTACTCTACAAATGGTCCTTTACAAACCTCGAATCTAGATGGCCTCTAATTTGATTAATCACCTCTCAAGAGCCTTGCCTGCTTCCTCCTAAGAAGTATGTTTACTTAAGTGCTAGTCTATGCTTACACTGCTTTTTTCTCCCAACTTCTCATTGAATTTTCTTATCTTTTCTCACATTTGTTTCCTTGTGTTCGGGCAGGGCTGTTCCTCTCGATCCTGCACTAACTGGGCCACAATGCACTTTTCTCACTGAAGCCATTCTTCTCTCTGTTAGCGTGGCGGTATATTAGTGGGTAGAGGAACAGGGGGCGGGGGTATCAGCAAAAACGGTGCCCATAGATCCTGTCACTAGACATATCTCCGTGATTTCTTTCCTGAGGTTCCGTGATAATATTTATATCAGTTGTAGCAGCTTAATATTCTTGTTTTTCCTGACTTTGAATGTGTACTTCAGTGAATGAGCAGTTCAAGTCTGCTATAAACTCAAGAAGTTAAAGGCAAGAAAACATTTTTTTCTATTCAAACTTTAGAATATATGAGAGCTTAAATTCAAGACCAGACAAATGCTCGTCTTGTGAAATAGACTCAAGAATATTACATAATATTTAAAATCAAACAAAGAAAATGTCACACAACAGGCTGCAGATAGGCTCAGAGAGTGGAGTGTGTGTCTAGTGTACACAAAGCCCTCACTTCATTCCCCAACACTGCATAAAACCAGCCGTGGTGTCACACACTGAAAACCTCAGACCTTAGGAGATAGGGGCAGGAGGATCAGAAATTCAAGGTCATTCTCAGCTAAGTAGTGAGTTCAAGGCTACACTATAGTAAACAAGAGCCTGTCTCCAAAAGAAAAACAGCCAAACAAACAAAATTATCCAAACATGAATTTATAATAATATAAGCACTGCCAAAGAGATGCTACAAAGTCTTATATTAACAAAATTCATTCCAGAAAAAAAAATCTTGAGTAAATTTAACAAGGAAAAGAAATTTCTCTTTTTAGCTAAGAAAGAAACAGACTTATATGTTTGTTAGAGAAAATGCAGGTAAAGTTAGAGCTAAAAGCAAATTTAAATTTTCATTAAAACTGGATTAGGATATTGGAAATTGTAAGAACTACACAGGATGTGACAAATATTTTTGTTCTTTTCAAGAATAAATAATGACTCAAATAAAAATTGTATAAGAGACAAAGAAATAAATATGACCTTTTATTGAGGAAAAACACTACATGAAACCGGCACCCTTAGCAGATTTCAAGTACAGCATTTAAAATTGCACTTCCTGTAAAGTGGTTCTTTAGGAGCCTTCTCTACGCATGGTTAGGACCAGAGAGATGTCCTGTCCGTCTTGCCTCCAACCCTGCTGACTGACATTTCACTTTGCTCTGGGAATCTGAATACTCTGGAAGCTTTGTAACCGCGGAAGCATGGGGAATCTGTGTAGTGATAGACTCTTGAGTTCCATCCCGGAAAGCCCGACAGATAAAATGAAGGTAAGCGGGAGATGATGGTATGGCCAGACCGAGTCTGTACGTCTGCAGTGGAATACCTACATACAACACTGAGCGAACATAACAGAGCAGAAACACTAGGAGCAAGAGTCCAGAAACGCTGCTTGGCGGCAGTGTTTTCTGGACAAGAATGGCAATATGACAAGGACGGTGCATCCATGAAATCTAAATACAGTTGCGTAAGTAAGACCACATACTGACTACACAATTTCATGTGCCAGCATGGATAGGGGAATTTCACAAGGCCTCACTCCTAGATACGATCGCTATAGGCAACTGGTGACGGCTGAAGAAGGGTGACTCACTTTTCTTCAGGGTCAAAGTCCCTGCTAGATTTAGTACAAAGCTGTCTACTGTTGGCATTTTCTTTGGGCCACCAACCAGCTGCCAAATAAAGAGATGGGGATTTATTATTAATTATGAATGCTCAGCCTTTGCTTATACCTGTCCCACTAGCTTTTTTTAACTTAATTTAAACTATTTCTATTCATCTACATTTTGGCCTCGGGGCTTATCATCTTCCTTTCATTCTGTATGCCCTGCTTTCCTGTTTCATCCGGGTCTGGCTGTCTGGCCTCTGGCATCTTCATACCACATCTCCTTTTCTTTCTCCCTGAGCCTAAATTCTGCCTCCAACTTGCTCTCCCTGCCCAGAAGTTTTGCTCACAACTACTGGCCATTCATTCATTCATTTTATTAGGCCAATCAGGTACCTTCTGTAGGCAAGGAGAAACAGCAACACATCTTTACATAATCAGACAAATGCAATACGCCTTTGCATAGTTAAGCAAATATTTCGCAACAGCAGCCAACCCTAAACAAACGCACAGAGGAGACACACTAAATGTTCACAGTAAGGTAGCATATATAAGGAACAGTCATAGTATTAGACATGTCATGAGTTTGAGAGGGAGTTGGAGGGACACAGGAAGATTTGCAAGAAAGAAAGAAGGAGTGGAAGTGTTGTGAGTACAATACCCATGTATAAAATTCTCAAAAAAATTTTAAAAACACAAAAAACAAGAAAAGAATCATTCCACTATAGATAGCATGCACAGCAGCACTAAGATGTTCCTTTCCACTTTCAAAGTGAATATAATAATATAATATATATTATATATAATATAATAACTAACATCTGTCATTAAATAATATTAATAAGATAGATTAGTAGTTCCTTTTGAAGAACACAAAGCAATGTAAAGTAGAACATCGTAAGACTTTAGTCAAACAGGACACTAGTTGAGTGTTTTAGGTAATACCCCACAAACACCTCTAGACATCCAAGAGAATGAACACGTATTTTAATGTGCCTAGTTGGGAGAACAGGTAAGTACGTTTCTTTTTTATTATTATGATTATCACTATGGAAATTGAATCAGAGGCTGAAAGTAGAGCAGTAGGCATTGTCACTTTCATCGTTTGAGAGCTGCATCCACGTAGAGCGTGTTTGGGTCACAGCCATCCCCACTCTCTCCTCTTCCCCCTCCACAGTTTTCTCCCCCAACTCCTCGTGTTCTCCTAAGAATCAAAATGCTTATGAGGCTCTTAACCTTCAAAAAATCCATGTTTGTCTTTCAGCCATGCTGCAAAGCACCATTCTGTACAAATAACTCGTCTTACTGAAATCTCTTAATAGTCTACAAAATTATTTTTCTAAAGGAGGAAACCCAAAGATTAATAGTGAACCTAAAATAATGATGCACATACATAATTTCTGAATTAGGAGATTCCAGTGAGGAATGGCAAATGTGAAAGAAAGGATAAACACAGAAATAAATTTAGGATGAGCTATTCCAAAACAATAACCTCAGTATGCAAGCCCTGGTAGGAAGAGAAAGTTTTCTACCTTAGCATCCAAATTTTTACCATTCTAAAATAAATGGCAAAGATGAAAAAACTACAATATCACCGGTTATTGTTTTTCAAAATAAAATTTCTTTTCTCTGGATAACGTGAGATCCCACAGTAACTAGAGTCCCATACTCTCTTCTCCCTTACTGTCTTGCTGGGTTCAACTCAATGAAATTTCACACAGATATTTGGGTGGTCCGAATTTTTTCTGCAAGTTTCAAACTGACCCAACTTTCACAGGAATGGGTGTGACCATTAAACACCCCCAAATTTGATTCATTCAGTCCTCTTTCTTATGTCCCTCACTTTTCCCAAAATATTGATTAACAGAGTTCACGGACAAAACTACCTATCTTATAAATTTAGGAGATGATGGCCATAATGTAATTAGAAATGTTCTGTCTAAATTCTATTTCCATTGTTTTAACATAAAATAGTCAGAGCCTAGCAAATGTGTCATTATGCTTTCTTCTTTTGTCGGGTAAAAAGCAAGTTACAGGTTAAAATTACTTGGGATGGACAAAATATACAATGAATATGAAGGAGAAAAATCAGAAAGTTTTCTGTCCATTGGCTATAGCAGTGAGTACATGCTGTGTAAAAGCCATAGCTTACAGGTTTTAACCAAATTTAGAGAGTTTTCTTTAAAAATAAATCTTGTGTAGGCTCAAGATTTCATATGCCACTTCCCTAAGATAACCCAAACCTTGGGACAAAGAGAAACAAATGAAAAAAATTATCTCTTTTCGAAACCCTATTTCTCACTGTTATTGTAGTAGGGTGATACGCATGTGTTCCATTGCGTGACTATGATACACTTACCTGGATGTGTGTGCATATATGTAGAGACCATAGGTCGATACTGAGTTTCTTCCTTCTTTGACATAGGAACTCTCATTGATCATAGAAGTTGCCATCATGGCTAGACCGGTTGACCAGCAGGACCCACCTCCCATCCCAGCGCTTGGGTTACAGATGTGCACTGCCGCACTGGACTTTTTGTCTCAGTTTGGTTTGCCTGGAGTTGAGGACATATTCCTTTCCCACCTTCTTCCTCCCTCCAGTTACAAGTAAAGTTGCTTAATTACCTTATAGAGAAAAATACCACTCTGGTCAGATCTAAAGACAAAAGCAAACAAACAAACAAAACCCCATGTGATCATGTAAAGAAAAGCAATGTTGAAGCAACTATCCTAGAGACTTCTCAGTTCGTGAACAGCATTAGCTGCATTAGAAACGTTGCTATGGCATTGTTCCTGCTTTATGAGCTTAGCCGTATCTTGCCTCTCTTGCGTATCCTTCTATTACAGTCATTAGGACCAAATAACACCCGTAACTGACTCTTACGTCATACTAGTGTGCGATTGATGGTTGCTTAGGGAGTGGAAGGAGACTCTGGAAGCAAAAGCTGAAGACTGAGAGACTGAGGCCCTAGCTCATGGGTGAAGCTGCCCCAGTGTTCCCAGCAGCAGTGGGTGCAGAGATGTCTTGCTGAGAGTCACTAATTTCTTTAGAGGATGAAGAGGTGCTAATAGTCCTCTGAGAGAAGCAGGGGAAATCGCAGCTCTCCAGCAGCTCAGCTCTCACGTGGGAACGCTTCTTCCTAAGCTGTTTCCCCCTTTGGCTTGCCTGGTGTAACTTATACCATTCGGAAGCACTGCCAGATGGAAAGCCTGGTCTCTGGAAACAATGAACGTCTACATAGATTGCCACCTTTGGCTTGTAATTTGACCTAATTGGATTTAGATGCAGTGTTTGGCTCATCGCTAGGGGAAAGCTGGAGGTTGTTGTGATCACACGTCTGCAGTGGACAGGTGGTCTTTCAAACGACTTTGCGCAGCTCGCTGCCTGGAAGCAAGAGGCCTGTTGCATTTAATCACACGTGATTAGAATGTGGGTAAGCAGAAAGTTACAGTAATTGTTTAGATATAGTGAACCATGTTATTAAATAAAACATCCAGATAAGAACATGACCTTACTTCAGTGGTTGTCAGACAGAGCTTCTAGAATTGTATTGAGTTATTTTCTCTCGTAACCTCGTGTGTTTACACAAAATCAAGTCCCAAAACTTGGTGCTATAGATGAAAGGTTATGAATCACATTCACAGGATGGCCAGTTTTATATGAAAGTTGAGTGGTAAATGGTACCAATTTCTGCAATTAAAGAAATCCTTGGTTTTTATTGTCATAAATATTGGAAATATTTGTGAGAAATTTTCTGAGGATATTAGACCTAAAGAATTAGAACAATTCTTGCATCAAATTTAACCAAAAACGTTTGAATAATTTCAAATTTATATATATATACATTTACTTATTATTTTATATATTGCTTTTACATATGCATAAGAGAAAGTATCTAAAGGCTTATACAGTGAGAATATTAGGATAAATATGTCATTTTGGTAACACATGAAAAAAATCTTAAAGGTTTTTGCATAAATTTCTTTATAAAGTTTGATGTAAAAGTTCTAGTTTAAAACTTAAGGCTGTTGGTAGAGATGGTGGGCATGAGAGAGGCTAAGTAATACTTAGAGCAGTGCTTAAGTACTTTTTGGCGATCAAACCAATTTTTCCCAGAGCTTTGGATAATCATTCTCTTTCAAGTATTAAAAACATGGTGGATGAAACAAAGTATTACTGGCTTTTAAAACCTCATGTCTAGACAGGAGATGAGTTGAGTCACTAACTTAGATATAGTCTCTTGCTCAACTTTAAGAACATAGCAATTGTACTCATGTGTCCTTCTGAGACATAGAATCCCTTGGATTCACGTTAGAATGGTCATCTTAAGATGAGTCCTGACACACAAACTAAGTTCTATTAATATTCAATGACATTTTCTCAAAGAAAGCTGTGGTTAGATTGTAGAACTGCTCTGTGTTAGTCCAGGGGTTCTCAGCCTGTGGGTCAAGACACCTTTGAGGGTCAAATGACCCTTTCAAGGGAGTCGCATAAGCCTGATGGAAAACACAAATATTTATATATTGATTCATAACAGCAGAAGAATTATAGTTATCAAGTAGCAACAAAAATGATTTTATGGCTGAGGGTCACCACAACATGAGGAACTGTATTAAGGGATTGCAGCATTAGGAAGGTTGAGAACCACTGAATTAGACGGGGTTAACAGAATAATGGCTTTGACTTCATTGTTGGGGATCTCGACTGTTACAGATCTCAGGTTAGAGAGAATATTGTTGATGACATGAGGTAAGTGCTTGATTTGATGAAGTCCATCTCACATAGAGCCAGTTGGTATGTGCATGCAACTTGTTGATACTTTCCGTTCGGTGACTAGTTGTTAGAAGGCACAGAGCATCAACACAACACCCACAGGACTTCCTGGTCCTTGAGTGAAAGCCACATAGTGTAAGTAAAACACAAACAGCAAAATGATGACCCTTGAGTGACGAACAGATCAAAGATTATATGCTTTCTCAGATAGCAGAAAGATTATGTGCTTTCCCGGATAGCAGAAAGATTATATGCTCTCCTGGATAGTGGCCCAGAAATCATGGCCATCCCTAAAAACTTGAAAGATTGTCTCATGGTTACTCAACTTGATTTGTGGAAAAGGTGGAAGAGTCTTGAAATGACCTATTTGTCACAAATAAAATGAAATTATAAGTGATATCTAAACCCAGTTGTCACTACCAGAGCAAATGCAGTCTTACATGTACTTTTTTTCCTAATTCTCATGATTATATCTCCTAGCTTCCTGAATATCACTAGGAATGTATTTAGGAATTTAGTTTGCTGAGACCTCTCTTTATAGTCTAGCCGAAGTGAGTCTGTTTCTCTGCTTTCTAGTTTAATTATGACTGACTTCCTCACATTTTAACATGACCAGTGTTTTCTCACATGGTTAGTTTTTAAAACTTATTTTTATGTAGATATTTACACACACACACATTTTGTTTCTCAGATTATATGCTACATTAATATCATCCTCAGTGGACCATGTGTAACTCTTAGCTGTTTTCCAATTTGACTACTTTCCCAAGGAGAAAAGTTCATTTAACAGAAAAAGAGACTTTATGCCATATTTTCTTGAGGGAATCCCAGGACTTGTGTGTGTTCACTGAGGAGAGACCAAGGGGTAAGTGGGCGTGCGCTAATGCATGTAGACTGTTTTCAACAGAAGTCATCTCTCTGTGGAATAGTGAGCTAGGAAGAGCCAGATGACTGGGTGACTCAGCCCACTCCTTCATAGACAAAGGGACTCTTATGAGCAGCCTGAAACTATTACAGATTTACAGTGTAGGGAAAATGGGATTAATCTGCTATAGTAATAAAATGCTTCCTATGATCTGGTTGGTATTTGACTTGCCCTCATATAACTTCAGTGTTTTTGAAGTGTGTCATCTGAAGTGTTATTCCCTAAACTTCAGACATTGTCCCTACTTATTATACCATACCATACCATATCATAGTGGATGACATCTTAACCATCTGTAAGTAAAATCATGTGAGCGACACAAAATAAATCAAATCCAAGTAATTATTGTAGCTCAGTGCATCAGGTTGTTGATAATAATCTAAACCCCCTTCCCTCTTGAACATCAAGTGTAAGAATTTAAATTTAAAAATATAGAATTTCAATGTTGTACGAAGTTAGATGGATGGTGTCTGTTAGCAGTGTTTGCTGGTCATATTAAAGTCCGCATGGAGCTCTGGGTGGAGAAATTTCCTTTCTTCTTTCCAGATGGCTTCTATAGTTTGGCCAGCATTGAAGACCAAGGATGGAAAATAAGTATGTGCACTGAATGACGAACTTGTTAACAATGTTAGAAAACAGGAAGATGCTCCTTAACTCCCTAGGCCCTATACATTCTTCATCTTAGGAGCCCTTACCATATTTTGAGAAAAATTTATTGTGGTGGTTTGAAAGACAATGGACCCCAGGAGGAGTGGTACTATTAAAAGGTGTGGCTTTGTTGGAGTAGGTTTGGCCTTGTAGGAGGAAGTGTGTCGCTGTGGAGGTGGGCTTTGAGGTCTCATATATGCTCAAGCTTAGTGTGGCATTCAGAACACATCCTGTTGCATGCATGATATAGGACTCTCAGCTATTTCTCCAGTACCATGTCTACCTGCACACTGCCATGCTCCAACATGATGATAATGGACTGAACCTCTGGACTATAAGCCACCCCAATTAAATGTTTTCCTTTATAAGAGTTGCCGTGACCCTGGTGTCTCTTCACAGCAATAGAAACCCTAACTAAGACAGTCACCACTACTTAGCTCCTATACATTCCTGTCTGTGAGGTATTGACAAGCAATTTAAATACTTAAAACTAAACATACAAACCTATAGAAATAAAACATATGAAAAAATATATCCAAGATTGCAACACAGCTGTTAATTACATAGTAAATGCTTACTCCACAACCCTCTGCTTAACAAACGCTATGTGCACATACCTACTGGGTCTGTACCATAGATGAGTATTTTCTGAATGTTTCAAATCCATAATGACAACTTCCTGCTTCCAGAGATAACAAAGTCACTGAGTGAATCAACATCCCACCATCCATCGTTTAAAAAAAAATCGGGAAAAGGTGTGAGAAAGAACATTTTTGAGATAATTTTCAACAAAAAAAATTATTAAACTAAAAACTATGCTATCTAAAATAAATGAGTCGCATATAGCCCAGACTGTGAGTTTTCTACTTGTGGCACTTTCTACATACAAGCCTGAAAGATGGAGCCCAGCAAGAATGAGGATACCTCACTATTAAATCCCTGTGATGATAGGGCAGGACCACAGCAACACTCATAAGATAGCATTTAATTGGAGGATTGCTTACAGTTTCAGAGGGAGAGTCCCGGAAAATCATGGCAGGAAGCAGACAGGCGTGGCACTGGAGCTGAAAGTTTATATTCTTT
>LOEQ01000688.1:909935-922205 GCA_001685075.1 Bramus lutescens | reverse complement strand
GCCAGGTCTGAGTAGACAGTGTCGGTGTTAGGGAAGCTTCTGCCGTTGCCGTTGGTGGATCAGGGTGGAAGCCAAAGCAACCACACCCCTTCTTGATGAGATTTGTCCAGTCTGCAGCCCTCACTCACTCAGTCTCCACTGTAAGGAAGATGGTTGTTTAGGTGACTTGTTGCAGAAGTGTGTGGAAACTGAGGCACAGAGCAAACCAGCATTCAACGTGTCTGAGATTCTCCTCCTGCCCACAAGGATCTGGGCTGCGGGCTTCAGGCCTGCCATATTTCCTCCAGAGTGCTACCTCTTACCAAAGCTATGGTCGGGGCTGCTGACACATGCCTACGTCTTCACATCACTTCCAGGATCAAGTGCTTCCAAGGAATCAGCTCAACTTTTACATTTCAGCTCCTTGGTCTCCTAGAAAATGTCACACATATGATGCAGAAAGAGTGCAAGCCCACAACTGTAGGGAAATGTTCTGGTAACTGAACCACTAGGGAAGGGCACCCCTGTGAGTGTCCTTTGCATAGAGGAAAAACTCTGTGTGTGTCGTATTCAGTGATCTTCCCAGATTGAAATTATACTACCTCCCCTACCAGCTTTCTCTCCTGGTATTCCGTGAGAGGATACCCCTGCCCTATGCTGGGTGAACTTCTCCTGCTTGTGGGTGCTGACACATACCATGGCTTTATCAGAACAATGGCGATAGGGAACATTGCGGTCATCGAGTCACAGGATCATCACTGACCGGCACCCTTGATCTCCTTCGGCCAATCTGCAGTGACTGGAGCTGAGTGAGGTCTGGGAAGCTGGGCCCCAAGGCCCACAGTGTTGGGTACCAGGGCAGCTGTGTCCTCCTGCCAGAGCCTCCTTTCTTTCTGAGCAACGTCCTGTGTTTCTTTGCCAGCCCTGGGCGAGCTGCAGGGAGGTTTTGGTGGCTCTCCCTTGGGGGTTTTGCCATCACAGTCCCTGACATGGATGACTTGAGCAGGGAATGGGGTGAAGATCCAGAGGTGGGGAGAGCACAACAGAGGAGCTCAATTCATAGAACAACTGGCCAGAAAGCTGAGCAGTGGAAGGTGATATTCTCTGGCTGCCCCTTTATTTCATTCAGGCCACAGGCCTAGGGATGGTACCACCCATGCTCAGGCCCAGTCTTTCTGTTCATCTCCCAGGAGACACCATCACAGGCACACAAGCAGTAAAGCACATTCTGTTAGATAACTCTAAATCTAGTCATGCTAGCCACAAAGATTACCACCGTACATCAGACCCAGCAATAGAGTTGCTCTGAGTCCAAGCCTTGCATGGTTTCTAGACATGCAGCCCTTTCTCTGATAAGAGGAATATACAGAATGCTCTGGAGGGCCAGAGAGATGGCTCAGGGTAAAGCACTGCCACCAAGCCTGATGACCTAAGGTCAATCCAGAGGCATCCACATAGTCCAAGGAGAGAGCTGGCTCTCAGAATTTGTCCCCTGGTCTCCACACTAACACACACTGGACAAACGCATACCCAACATGCACGTATCAACCAATGTAATAAAAAAAAGTGTTTTAAAGAATGGCATGTGTGACTAGAGAGATGGCTCAGCAGTTAAGAGCTCTGGCTGCTCTTCCAGAAGACCCAGGTTCAGTTCCCAGAACCCACAGGTGGCTAACAACCATCTGTAACTCCAGCTCCAGAGGATCTGATGCCGCTTTTGATGATGCATGCATGTGATTCACAGACGTGATGCATGCAGGCAAAAATACCCGTGCATACACAGCATAAACATAAATTAACTTTTAAATTAAAATCAAAAGACATTCTGTTAAAGCATGGTACTGTTTCCTCTTGAGGCACACCACGTCCAGCAGCTCAGTGAGTGGATGGTGGCCCAAGCACCACTTAGTCACTTCTTGGCCAAATCTCTTAAAGTCCTTTCACATGTGTCCCCAACTCAGAACCCTCCAAATGTGGAGAGCAGCAGCCCAGGAAGACAAGGAAATGAACCCACGTTTGACTGTGAGAGTACCTATGTATTACATAAGTGCAAACATCAGGCATGCATTTGTGTACGCATGTCTGTGTTCAGGTCAAGCATGCATATGTGTGCGTGTCTGTACACAGACACAGATCTTAGGTGTGCATATACAAGGGTGCACTTATAGACTCACAGGTGATAGATGTATAATGAATGTATCTATATGCATGCAGATAACAGTTATTGTATATACATACAATATACATATACATATATAGTTGTACATATATATTCAAAGATTTAGACATTAAGTACATGCATGTGTGTGCATGTGTATATAGGTTTAAATATAAGGTATGCATAGGTAGATATTGCTGTGTTTGTGCATAAGTTCAGATGTGTATTTGTGCACATATGTACAGATTAAGATGTTAAGTGTATTTATGTGTGTGTCTATAGGTATAGATAGTCTGTTAGATATATGAAATCATTTATTTATTTATCTGCATTTGTATGTGTTTGAACACATGTGTGGGGATACACACACACAGCAGCCAAGAAAGGGTAATTAGTGCCCTCCTCTATCCATCTCTGCCTATTCCTTTGAGACGAGGTATCTATCTCCACAAACCTGGGCCTTGTGTTTTCTCAGCTAGATTGGAAGAGAGTGATCCCCATTGATCTTCTTGTCCCCAGGCTATAGGCATGCACAGATTGCCCGACTATTGTACAGGTGCTGGACTCCACACTCCAGTGCTCACGGCTTCACACAAAGCTCTCTTAACCAGTGAGCTGTCTCTCCAGCCCCTAGGAATATAAAATGTTAGACTTTGTCTCTAAACAAGAAAATTTCTGAACGTAAAAGTCTAATGAGAGGTAAAGGGGTATGGAGTAGGGGTGTGTGTTGTATTGAGGAGTGTGTGATGTGTGGAGGCATGAGTGGGCGTGGGGAGTGAGTGGGTGTGAAGTGTGCGTAGGTGTGTGTGTTGTGGTTTTTGTTTACTGTTAGCACTGATGTCCTTAGATTCAATTAAGGAATGTATCAGAGGAACATTTCCTTACTTCCACAGGCATTGAGACATTTTCTTTCCGTTCTGCCCAGTGTTGTCCTGAGAGGGCGGCACAGACCTGAGGCTAATCTTGCTTTAGGTTAAAGGAGAAAAATCAGAGGAGGAAAAAGCTGAGCGTCTATGCTCCTGTGCCTGTTCTGTGTGGGTGTGTGAGCCTGTGCTGTGGGTGTGTGTGAGCCTGTGCTGTGGGTGTGTGTGAGCCTGTGCTGTGGGTGTGTGTGAGCCTGTGCTGCTGTGCGTGTGTGAGCCTGTACTGTGTGGGTGTGCAAGCCTGTGCTGCTGTGGGTGTGTGAGCCTGTACTGCTGTGGGTGTGTGAGCCTGTGCTGCTGTGGGTGTGTGAGCCTGTGCTGTGGGTGTGTGTGAGCCTGTGCTGTGTGGGTGTACGACCCTGTGCTGTGTGGGTGTGCAAGCCTGTGCTGCTGTGCGTGTGTGAGCCTGTGCTGCTGTGGGTGTGTGAGCCTGTACTGTGTGGGTGTGCAAGCCTGTGCTGTGTGGGTGTGTGAGCCTGTGCTGTGTGGGTGTGTGAGCCTGTGCTCCTGTGAGCGTGTGCACCACACTTCTTAATAAGCATTTATCGATCGAGCAGGAAATTTTCTCGGATCTGCATCCATGTCTGCAAGTCCCAGGGTGCTGTAGAGATGGGGCGGGGTGTGTTTGAAAGGACTCTCCACCATCCCAGAGCCCATCTGTGCTGTGTGACTCAATTTGCAGCCACTTACATACATCTCTGCAGCAATTGATCAGAAAAAAATTGATTTAGATTCTATTTTAATACCCCATTTTCTACCAGCAGTGAGTGTCTTTTGCAAATGCCAGTGAGGATCTCATAAATACCTGTGTGGATTTTGTCAAAAGTTAGCACATTTTTTTTTCTGGAAGCCTTTGAGCTAATAGTGTACTAAAAGAGTTTTAGGTTGTGAGTTGTTTTTTTCCCCCTCAGTGATCCAATTAAAATGATCCATGAGTGTGTGTACCCAAGAGGGAGTTTGGGGAAAACACCATTTGGATTTTGAATGGTTCGTTTGGGAGAGGCAGAAGTTCTATCAGCCCGTCACCTGACTGACTGTTTATTGCTAAGCCTGGTGGCTGCCGTAGTGACAGTCACTGCTGGACCTACCAGAATATGGCAGGATGCTTTGGTTGAAAGTTAGCACATGTTCCCAATGGTGAGATGAGGCAAGTTAAGGAGGATGTTGGCCCATCCCTGGTCTAACCCTTCACACAAGGTGATAATGGAAAGGTGAGCTTGTGGCAAAGGAAATGAGGAGCTGGAAATACTGAAACCATCTCACCAGCCAGTCAAAATGGAAGGGAGATGCCTTCTAGACCCCATGCTTTCGGTTACCAGACTCTAGACTCACTGAGAGCAAGGCAGAGACAGATCCAGGATCGGTGTCAACACTGGTGCCAGCCCTGGGTCCACATGAGAGCATCCTCTTGGCATCCCAGGGGGATGAGTCACCTCTCCCCAGACAGTGAAGGAGCTCTGCGCAGTTTCCTGCCTTGCATGGGCATCCATGTCAGTAGGGGATGCTCAGGAGACAGAAGGAAAGTGGAGTGTCACAGACTCAGCCCAACACTCCAAAGAGCCGGAGTAAGGCCTGTCGCGCCTTCAGAGACCGACAGCCAAGTCCTCCATTCCTTCAGTGCCCGACATATGGCACGAAGACGGGTGTGAAAGATGAATTTCTCTGGATAGGTGCGGAAAATCTGTGTGGTGTTCTTACTGCTTGACTGCATGGTGAGATGGAAGCGGCCGTTTCTGAGAGCAGAATTTTAATGCCTCAGAGCCCAGCCTCTAGATTGGCCATGATAATGTAGGACTAATACCTGCTTAGTGGTGAGTGCAGGATGTGTGGGAGGCCTCATGGGGAGATGCCTCAGGCAGCTGCGCCTAACTTTTGACACGGCAACATGCCATCATCACCTACAAGGTACCTGCTCAAGAACTACTTGACTAAGTTTTTAAAAATTGTTTTAAGAAAGCTTTTCTGTCGGGCCCCATTCATAGGCATTATGGGTCACATGCATGCCATGGATTGAACACATCTGGACAGAGAAAGCCAACAACAAAGGAGCAATGATTGACCAGGGACCAGCCAGCCTGAATTAGCAGGGCCCTGGAAGCCCATTTCCCTCTAAACATGGCTGGTGACATACAACCAGCCCATAATCTCTCCTTCCTGCAATCCCTCTGCAAGACTAGGCCTGCCCTGGGGAGTCCAGATGTGGGGAAAGGAAAAAGGAGGTGGGCAGTTGCCAGGCAGACTCCCTGCTTGACCTTCTCCATGGCCCCTAACTTGCTAGGGACCACAATATACCACATCTCTCAGCTCCAAAGGGCTCTGTGGGGGCTCTCAGCTCTCCAACCTTCAGCCCCAATCGGGCTGTTTGCCCTCCTTCCTGATCCCAGAGTCAGTGGTGGCCCTGAGCATAGCACAGGATGGATATGAAGAATGAGGCTGAGGACGTATGTAGCTCTGCCCCACACTCACGGGGTCCACTGAGTGCCTTGAAGAAACATAAAGAAAGGAAACAAGAAGCTCCCCCATGCACGCACACACTCAAATAATAAGATCCATTCCCACGTGAGGATGCTCAGAGGCTTGCATGGGGAGAAGCATGAGCACAGAGCCTGGTGTCCACACCACTCCATAGCTTTGGAGCACCCACTGTCCTCGGTACACCTTACAAGGAATGGAAGTGTGAACAGTGCTCCTGCTGAGATGGGTAGAGTACCCATGAGGGTGCCCAGCACAGCTAAGCACCAGCAGTACAGACAGAGCCAAGCTCACTGTTTGCAATGCTATCCCAAAGGGAAGGCCTTTCCAGTCCTCCTTGTAGGAAAATGGCCACTGGATCCTGCTAGGGCTGTCACATCAAATTCTTCCTACATGGCCTTATCTGGAGAAAGGTGATTCCTTATCCCCCTTCTCTCCTGCCATAGTTTGTATAGGAACTTAAGTAAAACTCTGTGGTGGAAGCCAAGCACACTGAATTTCTTAAGTCCCCAAGTTTAATTGAGATGGTCATCTCTCCTTGGTAAAGGTCATGTGATTGAGAGGCATATGGTGGATGAGAAGACACTGTCTGGTGCGCAGTCTGCCAGTGCCGGAGCAAAGGGATACACTGTTACAATGTGAGGTGCCGGAGCAGAGGGGTACACTGTTACAGTCTGGATGGTGCTGGAGCAAAGGATACACTGTTTCAGTCTGAGGCTGGAGCAGAAGTATACACTGTTACAGTCTGAGGTGCCGAGCAGAGGGATACACTGTTACAGTCTGAGGCTGGAGCAGAAGAATACACTGTTACAGTATGACGGTACTGGAGCAGAAGGATACACTGTTACAATCTGACGGTGCTAGAGCAGAAGAATACACTGTTACAGTCTGAGGCTGGAGCAGAGGGATACACTGTTACAATCTGACGATGCTAGAGCAGAAGGATACACTGTTACAGTCCATGCACACACAGGTGTCCCAGGGTCATTGCAAACTCATGGTGCCAGGCAACTGCAGTCTTGTTCCTGCATGACTTGTGGCTGTTGTCACTGTGACCAGGTCAGCCACACAGAGAGAAATGCTATCTCCCTACACGCGGGGGTCCCCACGAGCTCTATTGCCAACGGAGAAATAAACTGAGAAAGGAAGAAAATTGTGTTCAGCACAACTTAGTTAGCCAGGCTGGTTCAAACTCCTGGAGTCTGACCTCAAGTACTAAATTTTCTACACATTTAGACATAGTACAACTTTGGAAAAGGGCTTTCTCATCACAGTTATCATAATAAATAATTATCATAATTAAGGCATGACTTTATCAAAACTCCTTTGCAAAGCAGGTCTCTTCTGCTGAGCACTTGTGACCTCTTTCATAAGAATGGATTCTGTTGACTGGGAAACCATGTGACCTCTCTCATAAGAATGGGTTCTGTTGACTGGGAAACCATGCTCAGGATAAGGGTCTAGGGAGGAAGGGTTTGTGATAAGCCTAATACTAAACTCCTTTGCAAAGTACATGAGACCTCTTTCATAAGAATGGGTTCTACTGACTGAGAAACGGTGCTCAGGAGTCTGGGGTTGGGTGAAGGTGGTTCCACAGACTAGCAAAGATTGCTAGATCATTAAGACATCCACTCCCAGCCTTCTGGATGGAAAAGCTGTGTCCTTCCCTTCTGATGAAGAGAAAAGATTATGTGTGTAACAGTCCTGGTCTCTGTTGGCATCTGTGAGCAGGTGGACTGTAGCACGAATTCTAATTGCTCTTAATAAAAATTCAGGGTCAGATATAGAGGTTAATGCTGAAGATCAGAGAAGCAGAACTCTACCTCAGACCGAAGGGGTGATTCTGTCCCCACAAATCCTCAGACAGAATTCTGTCTCATGAAACCCCAGAGTGAATCCTCAGACTGCATCTGTCTCCACCAAACCTCAGACTGCCTCTGGGCTCCTGTCTCCTCCCGCCTTATATTCCTCTCTCCACCCAGCCACATCACTCCTGTCTCCACTTCCCTAGTGCTGGGATTGAAGGCATGGGATCCCAAGTGCTGGGATCACCTTAGTGTGAGTTCTGCTTTTTCTTTTAGACAGATCCAATCTCATATAGCCCAGGGTAGCCTTGAACTCACAGAGATTCGTCTGCTTCTATTTCCCCTCTGCCTCTGTCTCTGAGCGCTGGGATTAAAGGTGTGTGCCACCAATGCCTGGTTAACTAGTAGCTTAGTTCTTCACTCCGCTCGTCAGGCAAGCTTTATGTGTTACATTACAAACAAAGCTACAATGGACCTTGTGCCCTCTACACTTACATGGGAGACCGCTCTGCCCTGTGGTAGCACTCACCTCTAGAGCAGGAGCACCATGCAGTTAGACAACAAAGCAGCAGGCCTTCCATGCTCCAGGTTCCCAGCAAACCAGGCATCCCCAGCACTGCTTGCTAAGTCTCCTTTGCAGCCTGAGGATGCACAGCCCAACTCGGCCTTGGTGGCAGCAGTGGTTTTCACTGCCTTTGTGATTGTTTTATGAAGGTCAAGGGTCATTAGACATTGAAACAAAAATAGAGCAGAGATGAATTATAGGGAAGAAGGCTGGAGGTGAAGCCTGCAGAGGAGCTGATGCCCAGAGAGGCTGCTGCAGACCACACCCTGTCCCCAGAATGCAGTGGGAACCCTTCCCTCCTGCCTGGCTGCTCTGTAGGGTGCTGATGGCAAGGACTGAAGGCCCTGCTTCTTTGAAATGAAAGGGCAAGGGTGGGAATCTGGTTCAGCCTGGATCAAGGGACTTGTGGGTGTACCTTAGCTGTCTCTGTAGCTGTCTCTTTGAGTCTTGCCCTGGTGGATACCTGGGTTCTCACCAACCACGGGTGAGTTTGGGAGCATGGGTGTGGTTGCCTTCATTCCAAGGGCCAGAAAATATCCCTTCTTGCTAGAGTGACCAGTTCCATGCGTGCAAATCTTGTGAGCAGGGCCCTGGGTACTGAGATGCATATTCTAGCTGTGAGCAGGCCAGTGATAGGCTAGAGACAAAGTGAGAAGGAGAGCCAGCAATGTAAGCCAGGCTTTAGCTGGGCGGCATCAGGTGTTCTAACACATAGAGCTTTGGCCCCGACAGGAGCAGGGATGAGGCCTCAACTATTCACGTGGGTGATGCAGACAGACCAGTGGGATGTGTCTGACTGTGGACCCAGGAGGGAATTTGCTTCTGTCCAAAGAGACCTGATCACAAGACCTAGAGTCTAATCTCACCATGAGCGATGGTGACACACACAAGCCAGCTGCACCAGCTCTCAGATGTTTATGCTCCTCCTCCTCCTGGGTGCCAGGTGACAGGAAGGTCTGGGCAAGTCCCAGAAGCAGTTGGCCACGGGAAGAAAGCACTGGCCTCATCCTGATCCTTATGGTCCCTTTCAACTCATTAGGAGCTCTTTGTGCCGAGATGGTTGTGAAGAATGAAACACCCAGAGCACTTTGCTGCCCTTGCCGGAAGGCACAGGTGGGGTCTTTGGAGGGTCACTCCTGTTTGACTAGTTTTTCTGAGGTACCAGGTGAAGATTGAAAATGCAAGATGAGGCTGGAGAGGTAGCTTCATATTGACTGCCTGCTGTGCAAATGGGAAGACCTCGGTTCTGAGTTCAGATCCCTAGTACCCACATTTAAAAACAAAAACAAGCCAGGTGAAATGGCATAAGCCTGTAATCCCAGCACTGGGAGTCATAGGTGGGAGGATCCTTGGAGCTGCCAATCTAGCCAAGTTGGTCACCAAGAGACCTGTCTCAAAAACAGTGTGATGCAATGGGATTGTCTTTCATTCCAGCTCTTGGGAGGCACAGGCAGATAGATCTCTGTGAGTTCAAAGCCCGCCTGGTCAA
Source organism: Bramus lutescens (assembly GCA_001685075.1). NCBI lineage: Eukaryota > Metazoa > Chordata > Mammalia > Rodentia > Cricetidae > Bramus > Bramus lutescens. The sequence continues at coordinate 912,814 of LOEQ01000688.1, read as the reverse complement.
CGTAGTAAGTTCTAGGATTGCCAGGGATATGTATAGAAACCCTGCCTCAAAAACAAAAATAACAAAGAAGCAAAAAAAAAAAACACACCCACTATTGACCCCTGGCCCCACATACATGTGCACATGCATGCACACACATATGAATAAATATATACATACACCATGAAAAGAAAAGAAAAACAGTGTCTCATGGTCATCCACTCTGTAATCTTCATAGAATAGACCCCAAGGACTCGAACCAGACAAGAATAGGTGTCCAGCTCACACAGTAGAAATGATGGAAAGGGATTGTGGAGCCCCTGATCACTAAGATAAAGCCCTGCCGACTCTTGTTTTGGTGAAGACAGCAAGAGCCATGCTCCCTCTTACAGCCAGCTCCCCTGGATGCAGTACAGATGTGTTCCGATTGTATCACCAGCCCGGTGGCGTGATAGTAGTGCCGTTATTTTGCTTTACGGGGAAGCTGAATGTGCATCCTTGGTTCAGAGCCGCAGACGTGCAAGGGAGGCAAAGTCACAGCTTGCAATTGTACACAATTTTATTTATCGGCACAAATACTACTTGAGCTGCAGCTTCAGGAGTGCTCTGTAAATCCAATTATGAATAGTGCTGTCTTCAGAAAAGATACAGGTTTTTTGTGTCTAGTTTATGGTGTCGTGCTTTTTCTCCTCCGAAGTATTTTGAAGGGTTTTTGCAATTAATCTGCCATTCTATTTGATTGAAACGTGCAGTTTTTGACCTGTGCCACCTTCCTGCAAAGCAGACAGAGACTAGTTTGTCTAACAGTCTGCCTTGGGAAGGTGCATGCCGAGTTCCCAGGGGCCATCAAATGCTGTGAATACAGCGTTCATGCTGCTCCTGAATGGGAGGGATGCTGGCACAAGCTGAGCCCTTCTTTTCCTCCAGCTTTGAGCTGAAGGCCACTCTGTGTGCAGCTAGCGTCCTAGAACTCCTGTGCTAGTGTGGAAACACTGGAAGCAAACAGCGCATGGGTAAAGTGGCAGCAAGCATCCTGAGAAGATGAGTGTGCTGTGGATTTCCACAAAGGAGGGCCTAGGGTGGCTGGAATTAGGGTTCAACTAGGCTTTGCAACATGAAACGGACAGGAGAGGAAAACTGATTCCCAAGGATCGGGAGAAATCTGCAGAGAACCATGTCCAACTGTAAAAGGCCATCTGGTAGACCCCAATAAAGCTTGTGTGCTTTGGCTCGGCCCTTATAGACACTTTAGTACCAGAGCAGAGACTGTGCAGTCACTCACACTACCCCTCCCTGCCTCCTAACCTCACTCCCCAGCTCGTCCTTTTCGTTTTAATTTTAAGCACTTTGGGTTTTAGCAGTATTTACTCAGAGATACTCCACCTTGTAGTTTTCACTTGGAGATATTAATAATGACCTTTCAGAACTCCCAATTAAACTTTGCAATAAACGGAAAGGTGAGTGGGAGGGGAGAGGGCAAACTGAGGGTACCGTAGTCAGTGCCGCTCTTGGGAGATGGGCCAGGACCTGAGGGTCAGAAACTGGTTCCTGTCCTCAAGTGGGCAAACACCTTGGGGAGGAAGGCAGGGTGTGCGCGCCTCCTTTGGGCCTCTTCCCAGGCTAACAGGTGTGACAGGGTGCCTCTCCTCTGTGTCTAGAAAAAGGCCCGTCTCTCTGCAAGCCTTGCCAGTGCACCCCAAAAGTGGGGAGCAGCCTGCTCATCAGTGTTCCAACCAGAATGTTCAATTCAGTGTGGAGGCCACATGGAGGGAGAAAGAGTGCTGTCTGGGAGGTCGTGGTCACCTCCCATCTGCATCTGTTGTCTGGATAAACAACATCTTAAAACTTCAGATGAAATATCAACTGTTGGTTTTCTTTTGCTCTACCCTGCCCTGCCTTGCCTATTGCTTTAGCTCTGGCCTCTGTTATATCTTGACTCTAGCTACACACCACACACACAGACACACACACACACACACACACACACGCGTGAATCAGAGAGAGAGAGAGAGAGAGAGAGAGAGAGAGAGAGAGAGAGAAAGTGAAAGTCCAATGAAAAGCAGACACTGCTGATGTGGGGGGGCTAAGGCCGTACCCCTCCAGCCAATGCGGCAAACAGTGTGTGAGACTCCCCTGAGAGCATCTTCTTTGTAGCATGGCACACAGCCATGGTCCAATGTTTACATTTTGGTTCCTGTATGAAACCAGGCAACTCCAGGGCTGACCCCACCATGCTGCAAGGGCTACAGGTGCTCCAGAAGTCTCCAGGAAGCATTGCTCCCCATCTTACTTTGCTAGCTCAGGGCTGTTTACAGAGCAGCAGCCGCTAAGCTCCCTCCCACCGCTTCAAAGGACCCAATGGGCGGGGTGCTGGATGGGAAAAGCAGACCCCTTGTGGTTTTGCCTGGTGGCTCCCAACCCTGGCTACCGATGCATATAAGCTCCAGCAGGCTGCTTGCTCTGCTGATAAAACCTCTGAGCCGGAACCTGGGGAAGGTTTAAATTAGGAGTTGAGGGAGCTGGGACTAGCCGGAGGCTCTGGTTGCAAGGCACTGGCTGGGCTCTTCTGTGTGCATTGTGTCAACAGTGAAAAATTACATCACTAACAGCCAAGTCAAATACCCCAGTTGTGTCAAGATTCCCTCGATGTGATGTGAGGACTGAAAGCCTCCTGAAAATGCCACACATGATGCCTGCCAGTTTCTCTAGACGGGTCCTAGCTGTGCTCCCCACATTTGCATTCAGCATTAGCATCTCTGCTCCTTCCTTCTGGGCACAGCAACCACCCCTCCACACTGGGCTCATGCTCACAGTATGGCAAACACAGAAGCCAGTAGAAAGGGGCCTGTTGCATCCTCCTGTCTTCTGTCAGATCCTCTCTCTCTCTCTCTCTCTCTCTC
>LOEQ01000688.1:883755-897022 GCA_001685075.1 Bramus lutescens | reverse complement strand
AGGGGCTGTGTTTCACAACTGCTGTGTGCCTATCTATAAAACAGGGAGGGGCTGTGGAGATGGCTCCGTCAGTGAAGTACTTCTGTGGATCTGAGTTCAATCCCCAGAACCAGCATTCCAAAACGAAAGCTGGATATGGCAATATGTGTTTGTGATCCCAGTTCTGGGGAGGGAGAGACAGCCTGGCCTGCTTGCTGAGTTCTAAGTCCATGAGAAATTTTGTCTCAAAAAAAAAGGAGGCTGAATGGAGTCTAAGGAACAATTCCCAAGGATGTTCTCTGACTTCCACATGCATGCACACAAGAGCACATATACACAAACACACATGTGCATCTACATATGCACATATGTACATGTATACAGGAGCACCACTGCAGGTGTGGTGCTGCTGGTATAGGCTCACGTGGAGGTCACAGATCAGAGAGATGTGCCAGCATGTGCCAGCGTGTGCCATCATGTGCCAGCCTGATGTGCCAGCGTGTGCCCTCATGTACCAATGTGTGCCAGTGTGTGCCAGCGTGTGCCAGTATGTGCTAGCCTGATGTGCCGGTGTGTGCCCACATGCACCAATGTGTGCTGGTGTGTGCCAGTGTGTGCCATCATGTGCCAGCGTGTGCCAGCATGTGCTGGTGTGTGCCAGCGTGTGCCAGCATGTGTCTGGGGTGTTCTCACCTGAGAGGTGTCCTCTAGCTTCTGTCCCAGCGTCCCCTGCCTAGCTGATGCTTCCGAAGGCAGAAGCTGCATTTGAAGTTTCGATGGTGCCTATGTAAAAAGAGAATGGTGACTTCCCCCGTGATAGCTGCCACGGGACTGAGTGGGTGCCGGTATACTGTGGTCTACTCTTTAGTCTGGCACATAATTCCAACCGACTGTGCCAGAGCTGCTGATGTCATCATCACGATCACCTCATACCTCTGTCAGCAGCAGCAGCAGCAGCACAGTCAGACATCAGCACCACCCGGCCAATCTTTGCAACAGCTCTGTCAGTCATCATTATCATCATCCTTGTCATCACGCCTGTCAATCATCATCACCATCATCATGACCCCATCAATTGTCATCATCATCAGCTCTGACGTCATCATCGTCATCACACCTGCCTCTCATCATCATCACTGCCATTCCTACATTGTCATTATCCATCACCAGGGCTAAAGAGGGGCATGTTAGTTCACACCTGCCCAGATTAGAAAGGGTACACATTCCCAGCACCACCTGAGGACAACCATAGAAAGATCCAGAACCACAGGGCCATGAAGCAGAGAACACTTGCTCTATCGTGTGAGTGCCACTTGCTCCAGGAGACCCCTGGGCCCCATGCAGCACGCTTACTCCAAACACCATTTTCAAGGAAGGTGGGCAGAGCTCAGCAGAGACGCCCACAAACCCAACCATGACCTTGCAAAACTTCACAAGCATGCTGTCATGCCCTGTTTTCGGTGGGCTGAGGCAGAAGCATGAGCAGACACCTCTGTCTAGTTTCCTTACAAAGCTCCTTCTGGAAGTTTCTAGAACAAAACAGGAAGGCGGGGAGCAAGACCAGACAGACAGAGCCACAATAACTGCAGATGGCGTGAATTTGTTTTGTTTTTTAAATTGTTTTTATTGGGCTATATATTTTTCTCCACTCCCCTCCCCTTCAATCCTCTTCCATGGTCCCCATGCTCCCAATTTATTCAGGAGATCTTGTCTTTTTCCATTTCCCATGTAGATGAGATCCATGTGGGTCTCTCTTAGAGTCCTCTTTGTTGTCTAGGCTCTCTGGGATTATGAATTGTATGCTGGTTTTTCTTTGCTTTATGTCTAAAAGCCACTTATGAGTGAATCTTTCTGGGTCTGTGTTACCTCAATCAATATGATGTTTTCTAGCTCCATCCATTTGCCTGCAAGTTTCAAGATGTCATTATTTTTTTCTGCTGCGTAGTACTCATTTTTCTTATCCATTCTTTGGTCGAGGGCCATTTAGGTTGCTTACAGGTCCTGGCTATGACAAACAATGCTGCTATGAACATAGTTGAGCACATGTCCTTGTGGTACGATTGAGCATCCTTTGATGGCATGAATTCGAATCACCTGAGAAGTCAAGGTTCTGGAGTCAGCAGGGGCTTTGGGGAAGAGGGGGAGAGTCAGGCACCCTGGGAGAGTTCTACCTGGGTGTTCACTAATGTGGGGTGCCAGCTAACAGCTCTGACCCCCATTCTCTCTCCTGAGATGTGCCTGTTTCCATGTAAGTTTGTGATGGTTCACAGGATGATAGTCTTTGGGTGCCCAGCAGAACATGGGGTAGATCCTGAGCTGAGACTGAGTGGATGGCTGTACCGATGAGAGAATATCCAGGAAATGTTAGTTGTATCAGTAAGCCCATGCAATGTTACCTTCAAGGAGGAAAAAAACCCTTCTCTGAAGAATCCTACAATCCATCCTATTTCCCCAAAGAATCCAAGGGACTCCACAGTCTTGATTGTGAGTGGTGGTGGCAGCTGGGCTACCTCTCCAGAGTCCTGGGGAATTCCACCTCCCAAGCTGACATTCATGAGAATGGCTACTCCATTACTGCCCAGGGCCCTCCTACCTTCTGAGGCTTGGGCAACCCCCTGACCGGTATGAAAAGGGCATCGATGTCTAGGCCAGCATGCACGGGAAAGATGAGTATCGATTCTCTAGGTGCTGGGAACAGCAAGGAAGAAGAGGTTGTGGTTTACCCTGGACCTGAAAGCTCTCAGTAAACCAGAGTGTCTGTGGCTAGGTTAGAGAATTCATTAGATTTCTTCAGTTAAGACCAGAGTGTCTGTGGCTAGGTTAGAGAATTCATTACATTTCTTCAGTTAAGAGCCACTGTGTTCCACCCTAAGGAGGAGGCATTGGTGTGATTTATTAATGAGGTGCCCATGGCTCAGTTTCTCTTACCGCTTGGAAAAGCCACTCAGAATGGATAGCCCTAAATGACTACCTCCTGCACCCACTCTGCATTGCCCAGTACAGCAGCACCGTGATTCACATAAGCAAAGGACTGCGATTAATGCTAGAAGCCAGAGTCCCTCTCCTACTGCAGAAGTCCCTCCCCTTCCCAGGGAAGAAGTCTGTCTCCTGCCTGGTGAAACCTCACCCCTACCTAACTCAGGGCAGTTCTAGACAAAGATCAAACTCCTCAGGAAGCCGTGGATAGCTCAGATCTGACCTTACCTAAGCTGCTTTCTTACTCCTGATTTCTGTTGTCACCTGAAGCCATGAATATTAAATAAAGACTCAGGGAGGATAGTGGAGCTGATGCCACACTGAGGGCACGGGCGCTAGGAGAAGGGCACATGCTCCACTTGGGTGACTTCGTGGACAGAAAGAGCATTTTGAAATTTTCCATCAGTGAGAGATGTAAAGTCATCGTGGTGTGAGATTACTGTGACACTGACCGGGTCCATCCCATACAAGTCTACAGCCGACGTGCAGAGTTTCTCATGTCCCGAAAGCCCTGGCTTTTCTGGAAACTGGATGTTGTTTGAGTGAGCAGGGGATGTCTGTCTTTGGTACATTAGACTTTGAAGAGTCAACCAAGTGTGTGGAATGACAGGAGAAAGAGCCCCCTTCCTGCCCTGCCCAGCTGGTCTACTACCCAAGTCTTCTACCATGTTCATTGTGATTGACAGCATAGGTTGACACACTGGTATTAAGTAGTTTGCTGGAGTCACGGTCTTAGAAACATCTGTATGGCATGTGTCCACATTATACTGTTGCTCAGAATTCCTTGGGATTTCTCCATGTTCACTTGCCCATCCTCTCTCCTCACCAGCCCTTTCAAGCCTGATTTCTGGCTGTGCCACACAGTACCCTAAAACGTTGGGCTTGCCGAGTGCGCCATCTTCTCAGCCTCCACTAGTATCCTGCATCCAAACTCCATCCAATAGCCATAGTCAAAGCAAGAGAAATTGGAGTTTGTGCATTTATCCCGTTCTTTCTCAAACACCTAGCAAGGCAGCTACTGCCAACCCTGAGCCTGTCGGAAGCCTGGCCCCTTTCTGAAAGTGCTCCTTACCTGTGTCATCTCTCAGGACTCTGCTCATACCTGCCCCATTAGGGGCCTGAGAGCCACACATCTCCTCCGCCCTCCACAACAGGTCTCCACAAAGCCTCAATTGGTGATTCTAGCCTCCCCAAGGGACGATGAGGTTTTCTGGGGAAGGGATTCTTTTATGCTCATCCTCATCCTGGGCTGGTGATGGGGCCTGTGTGAATGTTCAATAGCATTCATTGTATAAGATTGGTACCCAGGTTACAGATCCAAGTACAGCCAGGACTTGAACTCCGAAGTCATCTTCCCATGTTGCCTTTACTGTGCCATCTAAAAACCTCCACCAACACTATTTTTAAAATAGTGAACAGATGGTGGGGTGGAGCTCAAATGCAGAGAAGACATAAGGGATGCAGGGCTGGAGAACTGGCTCAGCAGTAACCTAAGTTCAGTTCCCAGCGTCCATGGGTAGTTCACAACATCCTATAACTCCAGCTCCATGGAGTCTGACACCATCTGTGGTCTCCATCAGTGTCTTTGCTCATGTGCACTTAACCACACACAGACACATGTACATAATTAAAAGTAAAATAAACTTTAAAAGAAGAGTGATCCATGAGGACCAAACAGTGAACTTGAGCCCTTTAGAACAAGCTAGATCAACCACATCAACATAGGAAATGGTTTACAGCATAGGGCAGATGTGGAGTAGGGCAAATGTGGAGCAGGGCAGATGTGGAGCAGGGCAGATGTGGAGCAGGGCAGAAGTGGAGCAGGGCAGATGTGGTGCAGGGCAGATGTGGAGTGTGGCAGATGTGCAGGACAGATGTGGTGTATGGCAGATGTGGTGCATGGCAGATGGGGAGCAGGGCAGATGTGAGCATGTCAGATGTAGAGCAGGGCAGATGTGGAGCAGGGCAGATGTGTGTATGGCAGATGTGGAGCGGAGCAGATGGGGAGCAGGGCAGATGTGGTGTAGGGCAGATGTGGAGCAGGACAGATGTGGAGCAGGGCAGATGTGGAGCGGGGCAGATTGGTGTAGGGCAGATGTGGTGTATGGCAGATGTGGAGCGGGGCACATGTGGAGCGGGGCAGATGTGGAGTGGGGCAGATGTGGTGTAGGGCAGATGTGGTGTAGGGCAGATGGGGACCAGGGCAGATATGGTATAGGGCAAATGTGGTGTATGGCAGATGTGGAGCAGGGCAGATGTGGAGCAGGGCAGATGTGAGCAGGGCAGATGTGGTGTGGGGCAGATGTGAGCAGGGCAGATGTAGAGCAGGGCAGATGTGGTGTAGGGCAGATGTGTATGGCAGATGTGGTGTATGGCAGATGAGGAGCAGGGCAGATGTAGTGTATGGCAGATGTGGTGTATGGCAGATGGGAGCAGGGCAGATGGGGAGCAGGGCAGATGTGGAGCAGGACAGATGCGGAGCGGGGCAGATACAGCATAGGGCAGAGGGACTTTTGCAGAGGACTGTGTTCTGCTGGGGTTTTTGATGGACTGAGTCCAGTGTGCTGACAGTTCAGATAAGAACAATTCAGGCTAAGAAGGCAGTGACATCCTGACATCATTCACCTAGCCCACATCCTCTCATATGCAGGCCAATGCTCATACCCTCCCAGCAGCACCGAGCATCTAAGCAGCGGAGGACCATGTGACAGCTGAGACATTCCCAAGTCCAAAGTTGAGAGCGGTGTGCACAGTCTGTTTATCCTACTCCCTCATCAGCACAGTGCTGGCTTGGCTCAAGGCATCCCTTGGTGAGGTCGGCAGACCAAACTACACTTTCTAGAAACTGCTTCTCCGTTTCCTCAGCATATGGCCACCTCAGGAACCTGCTGAACAAGATAAAAACAGAATGAATAAAGCTACCCCCAGCCCTGCACTAGGCCTGCAAGCAGGGGTCCACCAGAGTCCAGGGACACATGACTAGCGTGTGCAGAGCCGCAGCAGGCTGACAGCTCCCGAACTGGTGGGAATGACCCCCTGCAGCAAATAGCAAACCGCACCTCCAGACTCTACAGGCCATTTGGGGGAAACCGAGAGAAGCGGGACCTTTGGCCCAGACATTACAATGGAGATGCCACACACTGTCATGGGCCGGAGGGGACGGGTGGCTCCTAAGAGGCATGTGGCATACCTGTGTGTGGTTAAAGTGTACACAGAAGAAAACATCCGGGTGGACTTTGTAGAAAGTAATCCTTCATGCAAACTAGCTGCCAATGTCAACATATCTGCTGTGCTCCGTTGCAGTCCATCGTGAGAGGGATTTGTTGACTGTTGATGCTCCCACAGGAAAGGCAGGGTGGGGAGGTCATGGGACCCCCACATGAGATTCTGGCAGAGTCTTTCTGCCCTGCCCGTCCATCTGTATGCACTTCTACCCTAGTTGCCCATGGCCTTGGGGGTCTCAGGAACTGCTAGAAAAATAGGCTGGGGAAAGTCAACAGGTGGGAGTGGGTTCTCACTACAGATGGCTGTGAGCCACCATGTGGTTGCTGGAAATTGAACTCAGGACCTTTGGAAGAACAAGCAGTGCTCCTAACTGCTAAGCCATCTCTCCAGCCTGGATTCTCTATCTATGCTGGGTAAAAGTTTTCCAGTGTGGATCCTTTGAGGCCACCCACAGTCTACAGAAAAACCATCACTTCTCCAATCTGAGAATGCCCAGTAACTTGGCATTCCAGGGCATCAGTATGCCCCATGCCTCACTGCCCTCAGACATCTCAGCACAGAAGGAGGGAGCCCCATTTCTGCATGGACCTGCACCTGGGAGCCAGGGATGTAGGCTGGAGCAAGCTGCATGGGCAGAGCGCCTGCCAACGGGTGCTGGGCTCTGACTTCAATGCTCTCCAGCTGCACACAGTTCCTCACCTAATGGTGGGTGTTCTGGCCACACATCCCAGCAGGTACAAGACAAAGATGCAGGTGGAAGAAAACCAAGCCGGGGCGGGGACAGCAGTTCATGACCCATGCCGGGCTAACTGTTCAAGTCTCATTAAGGAAGAGCATTGACTGTTCCCAGTGGATGCCTTATCGCCAGTAACAACAGAAGGTCACCCCCACTCATCACACTCGAGGAAGCGCCTTCCATGATCCTCCACAGGTGACTCCATCCCCATCTCAGAGCCTTTGTTCTGCTGTCCCTCCTAAGGACAGTTCCTCTGACACTGAGGAGAGACAAACACCGCCTCTGTGCTTCCCCCTCTGACCTCCTCGTTGTCCTGGCCACTGAGGTTTTGTTTACACTCTGGCTCATCCGTATGTTCTCCTCTGCACACCAAGATCCACCTGGGCAACCTCGGAGTCTGCCTGTTCACACCTAGAACCCTGGCTGGATGGTAGGGAGACCCTGAGCCATCATGGGAGGGCGGGCTGAAGGAACGAGAATGGCTGGCTCTGCGAGCTGAACAGCAGGCGTGAAGCTCATGCATCCCTTGGCAAGGATCCAGCTACACGCTCACCTCCAGCTAGTTTGATCTTTCCCAACTCACCTAACAAGGGAAATAATAAAACAAGGTGTTCGCAGACACAGCACAATTCTGCAGCATTCTGTCTTGGGGAGACGCAATCTGCCACCCCCGTGAATGCCAGGCCACCTCTGCAAACGTGTGCCACCCCAACTCCACCCATAGAGCCAGCAATTAAAAGTGACGAGGGCGAAGGTTAAAGTCAGCCAGCCTCCTGATAAAAGCAGAGCTTCCTTCTGCTGCACAAGGTGACTGGGATGCAAGGTGCACTGTATGCAAGGCGCACTGGATGCATCTGCAGACGTGTCTGCAAGCATGGCTGCACCTGTCTGTGCTGCTGGGTCTGTGGGCACAGGAGAGGTGTAGGATAGCATTTTAAACAAAGGGATCTGAACCTATCTGGAAGAGAAATGGTGCTCAGCTGTTGAGGACCCGTGATGCTGGCTGTGCATTCCTGTTTAGGGAGCACTAGACTGCCGGTTTTCAGAGCTGTTGATTGTGGGGGAGCCACTTCCACACAACAGGGCTTTGAAAGGTGCTCTGATGGGTGAGGCTTGGCCCCTGGTGTAACTTAGGAGTTGCACACATGCCAGCAGCAGTCCAAGGACATCAGCTTTACTGCTTGAGCCTTAGGCAGATAGATTATCAAAGTGTCCTGAAGTCAGGTACAGCACTCAGTAGTGCGTACATATAATGTCAACACTTGGGAGGCTGAAGCAAGTGCATCTCTGTGTGTTTGACACCATGTTGGGCTAAGTAGTGAGACCTTATCACAAAAGATAAAACAATTTAAAAAGTCCTGATATGGGAAGAGAAGAAGGTATTTGTGATGGCTTGGCCCTGAAGCAAGCTGCAGGGATTCAATGCAGTTTGGGCTCTACTGACCAATGACTCCTGTCCACAGGTCCTTTGCGTCAGTGGCACTCACTCTGCACTGCCTTCTAGCCCCGGCCACTCTGGCTGCAGCTGTTCCTTTAACTGTAACTGAACCCTGCAGTTTGTACTTCACACGCAGGGTCTCACACAGCAGGCAGGACTCCAGTGCCTGCTGGAATCCGTGATCTGTGCCCTCCTGCAGTCCAAAGGGCTTTCTTCATCACCCACCCCCACACTCCACAGAGTTCCCTGCCGCCACCCATGGAGGGGTTAAGACGTCAGTTCCCCGTGCTGTCAAGTTTCATTGATTTTACTAGGAATTGGCTTTTAGAACACACAGCGGCTTATGAATATTTTGTACTGATCATACCACAACCCAGCCACTGTCATTTTTATCTCTGTTGGTAACAGTTGGGGATCAGCAATGGGTCCACTCGATCTGTTGCTGATTCTAATTTGTATATGTCTGAGGCAGTTTGCTAATTTCTTTTCATTTGAAAAAAGAAAAGAAAAAACAGTTCGTTCATCAGTGGAAGACTAAACAGTCCCAGGGAGCCACAACCCAACCCTTTGTTCCCCCAGAGAAATGGGGACCTGCAGTCCTTGTCATCTGGAGAGGAAGAAACAGGGGCCTTCAGTCCTTCTTGTCTGGAGAGAAAGGATTCAATTAAGAGATGCAGATAGGCTAAACAGGAGTTCATTTGGTAAAGCATTTAGGAAAGCCCTCCAGAGCAAGCTGCCCCCATGTGGAGAGCAGTCCCCTGGACTCTGCATTCTTAATTTACTATAATTACTCATGAATTTGCTTGTTTGTTTACGGGAGGGGCAGCACAGGCTGCGGTGGCAGTCGGGAAACAGCTTCGGGGAGTCGGTTCTGCCCTTCGGACCTATGGGTGCCAGGGACCAAACTCAGGTCATCGGGCTTCATGGCAGTGCCTTCATCCAGTGAGCAATCTCACCAGTCTACGCTGAGCAATCTCACCAGTCTACGCTGGGCAGTCAAGCCCACAATACAATAGAATTATAATGATATCAAGTTATTTGAGGACCCAGACCCTTTGACAGAGGAAAGTGTGAGAGAATGCCGTGTTGCCTTAGCCTCTGATACAGTGCAAACCACCCAATGCCAGCTTCAAAGATGCTTAGTCACAGGGACACACCCTGATCCTCAGAAGACCCAGCCAGGTTCTCTACTCTGACCACTCTATCACCTGACAGAGCAGAATGCCTGGTCTTGTTATATTTAAAAACATTTTCTAGTCAGGCACAATGGTACACATCTTTAATCCCAGCTCTTGGAAGGCAGAGACAGGCAGATCTCTGAATTCAAAGCCAACCTGGTGTACAAAGAGAGTTCCAGGGTAGCTAGGGCTACGTACAGAAAACCTGTCTTAAAACCCGCAAGCAGGAGGAACTAGCTACTGGAGAGACGTCTCTAGTGAGTGATTTGAGACAAGGGAACCCACATGTTATTTATAATTTCAAGGCAGGCAACAATAAAAGGTGAACATGAAGGAAAAACACTTTATCAAATGTAAGTGCAAGTCCCTTTTTTTAGTTTCTAGAATAAATAGTAATTAAATCATGTAAGCTGTGACAGTGAAATTGCTTATAAAACCAACCCTCCCACCATAATTGCTTAGATACCCACATTTTTATAAATACTGGGTAACTTTATCCATTGCTTTTATCAGCAGAATGTGACACCAGCTGTTGGTGCTTCATAATTTACCACGGAGTTGGGTGACAGTCACAAAAGTACGTGTCTAAAAAAATGCACTAATGTGGGTCAGACAAATATGCAGTCTTGGAGACGTCTCTCTCTGTGGTGGAATTGGAAATGGCTGCAGCACTGGGGCATTGGGAGGGGCTGACAATTTGGTTGCCTAATTAATGTTTTGGAAGCAAAACAATGCGGTACCCAGCAGCGTCAACAGGCTTTGTTAACTGTGTGACTAACCAAGAAAGTCTGTGACTGAGCCAGGCCTGTCATCCTGCCTCTGCCCCCAGCAGGACACAGGTGTCTGACAAGTGTCAGATGTCACTAAGTCACGGAAGGGCCAGCCATGCAGATCCCATTTCCAGAATGTTCCTGTTGTGGGGGGACAGCCCTGACACACCAGCTTTCTCTGGTTTCCTTATTACACTTAGCCTTCTCAGGCACAGGAACAGAGCCAAAGGACTGGGCGTCTACACTGCACAGGCAGAGACTGGTGGGAGCCTTCCAGTGGGTGGAGATTCCTGCTCCCATTCAGCCACACAGGGCATGCAGAAACCGTGGCAGGAGTGGACGGCGTCCACCTGGGTTTGAGGGTGGGATGCTCATCCATCCTTTTTCCTGCTCTCCAGCTACTTCTCCTGGAAGACAAAGGAAAGCCTGGTGAGGTCCTTACTGTCTCAGGGCTACTTGGGGCACACATGTTATACCTGTTGTTGCGGCCTGCTTCCTGGCCATCCTGACCATCTTCTCTCCTCTTACAGTCAAGTTCAGCAGCTGCTTGGGGACCAAAGGGACGCAGTATGAGACCAACAGCTTGGACTTCAAAGTCGGGGCAGATGGGACAGTCTTCGCCACCCGGGAGCTGAAGATCCCCTCAGAGCAGGTGGCCTTCACTGTGACTGCGCGGGAACGCCAGACTGCTGAGCAGTGGGACGCCATGGTGCGGCTGCTGGTAGCCCAGACTTCATCCCCACACTCTGGACACAAGGTAAGAGGAAGCAGCGCAAGCAGGGAAGCCTGGATCCAGAGCCCAGGTGTCCCCTCCCCTGGGGTCCCAAGCAGAGCCTTTCCCTGACTCCTAGATCACGATTGACAGCTCTTTGTCTGTGCCCATCAAAGGCATGGCATCACCCCTGCCTCCACACCATTCTGAGGTACTAGAGTCACCCTCGTGGGTGGAGCATCTGAGAGGTTCACCGGGCCCTGAGCTCAGTCTACTAAACTGCCACCACCATGACCTTCTCCGCTGCCTTTTGAAGGAGTTGCTCACACTTCTCCGTGGCCCTATAAGCTACATGCTGTCTGCAGCCTGTGCTCTCAGAGTGCTGTGCCTACTGGGAGTTTTCAAGGCCAGGGGAGTTGGCAAGCAAAGCAGATCAATCACAAGGCTGGGAAACCAGGGTAGGACTAATTCAGAGCTATGGAGAGATGGAGGGCAAGACAAAAAGGAGAGAGGAAGAAAGTGAGATGGGAGAGAAGGGGAGAAAGGAGAGGGGACAGAGAGAGAAAAAGGAGAGGAGACAGAGAGAAAGGAGAGGAGACAAAAAGGAGAGGAGACAGAAAGGAGAGGAGACAGAGAGAGAAAAAGGAGAGGAGACAGAGAGAGAGAAAGGAGAGGAGACAGAAAGGAGAGGGGACAGAGAGAGAAAGGAGAGGAGACAGAAAGGAAAGGAGACAGAGAGAGAGAACGGAGAGGAAACAGAGACAGAAAGGAGAGGAGGCAGAGAGAAAGGAGAGGAGACAGCTGAGAGGGATGGATAAATGAGAGGGGGAGGGGAAGGGCAGATGAGGAGGAGAGGGGTAAACAAGGAGGGTGGTTAAGATGAAGGGAAGAAGAGACAGAGAGAAAAGAGGTGGAGGTGGGAGGGCTAGAGGGGGGGAAGGAAACAGTGGAGGAGGGAGCGGGTCAGCTGATGGAGGGTCAGGAAGGTAAAGAGATGGTGAGTTCTCCTGTGATGTCTGCAGTCCGTGCACCCTCTCCTTCCCCCGGCTGTATCCCCAGAGGGCATCAGGCGCAAGGGCCCCTCCCCTGTCCTGGTCCTGAGATCACTCTTCTCGCTGCACTGTCCAGCAGTCTGACAAGCAGTTCCCATGACACCTCACATCCTCTCTGTTTCATTCTTGTTTGTGCTGGGAAGCCTAGATGGCTGCATCAGCCTCAAAGCAACTGAGCTGGGACTAGCAGAGAACCTGCAGCCTGGGGTGCCTGCAGCAGGGAGACACTGAAAACCCAAGCAACTAGAGAGGAGAGCAGGACAGGTGGATCCCTCAAACTCCACGTGGTGTCTCGGGCCGCTGCATGGGGGCACTCCCAGGAAATGCCTACAAGGCCTGAAGTTAGTTAAACAAAGGTAACCACATTCTTTTATATGGGTTTGCCCAGAGCCTTACATAACTGAATGTTCCTTTGAAGGCCTCTCAGCGGGAGAAAATCTGCACATTTCCAAAACCCCACCTGACCAAGGAACCCTTTGTGGAACAGCCTGCAGGGCAGATGTGCCAAGGAACCCACTTTGGGTTTTGATCTTTCTTGTATCCAAGTGGGAGCAGAACCTTGGGAGGATATTTTTCCCCACCACAGTGTGGGAAAGTAAGATCACAAGCATCCTCCCGGGTGAGGGAGCCAAGCATCTTAACACATTACTAGTACGTGCACACACACACAGACACACACACAGAGACACACGCACACAGACACACATGCACACAGACACACACAGAGAGACACACGCACACAGACACACACACACGCACACAGACACACACACACAAACACCCTTCCTATGGATGCTGAAGACACCAAGACAGGCAGCTATGGCCACTCCCTCTTCCCTGTGTGTCCTTCATGCACAGCCCCTGAACCAGGACTTGACACTCTCCCTCTGTGTTAGTTACTCTTCTTGCTTTGATATGAAATGTCTGACAAGAAGACGAATCTATGGCTCACAGTTCAGGAGTGGGGGAACCTATGGTAGCAGGAAGGCAAGGTTGCTGGTCACATTGCATCCACACTCAGAAAGCAGAAAGAGGCGGATGGTGGTCCTCAAGCCCCTTTCTCCTTTTTATTTAGCCCAGGACCCCAGCCATGAGGTTGTGCTCCCCACCCATGGGGCGGTGCTCCCCAGCCGTGGGGCAGTGCTCCCCAGCCACGAGGTGGTGCTCCCCACCCATGGGGCGGTGCTCCCCACCCATGGGG
>LOEQ01000688.1:853428-866405 GCA_001685075.1 Bramus lutescens | reverse complement strand
AAGAGACTCCACTGTGTGAGGCAGCCTGGTGGGCTCTGCCTCACCACACACTCTGAGCACTGGGGACAAGTCCCAGAGGCTGTCCTTCGGGAGAGGTCCAGTTGCTCACATCTGGCCACCTCAGCAGATGTGCTGTGGATGAGAACAGTCTAGCAGGTCCGGTGGCCACAGAGTCACCCGTCAGAGGCGTGAAGATCGCAAGCCCAAAGGCTGACTGAGCTATAGAGTGAGCTCCTCTCTTAAGATGAGGAAGAGGAAGGGGAAAGAGAAGGGGAAGGAGAAGAGAGGAAGATGGGTGCAAATCATATGCTGGTCATGGGATGGAGGCTTCCTGTGGGTTATTCCTGCAAATGGTGCGGGAGCCTAGTACCCCACGCATTACCACCCACGACTGTGTGCCAGACCCATGAGGAGGTGCCACAGTGTCTCCCCAGAGGTCTCTGCAGCTTGCCGGCCATGAAGGTTGGCAGCAATCCCTTCCAGTAACTCACTAGTGGCTAGCCATGACTACTACAGGTCAAGCCAGCTCCTTGTCCAGCAACAGCTGCTGTGGAAGTGCCAAGTGCACCCGCCCCCACCCCAGGATGCAGTGCCTCACCCCCAACACCAGGCCTCCTGGGACCGACCCTGGCCACTGGTGGGCCAGCTTCTTTTTCGGGAAGTCCACCCTCCTGTTCATGACCACTGTGTTGGAGTCTCCTGAGCAGTGAGTCCATCTTCCATAAAGTTGCGGGGATGACCCCAGTTAAACTAGCTTCTGACCCACTGACTTATTCTCTCCCTGCAGCCTGGCAGAATCCTCCCAGGCCTCTAGAAACCCAATCACCCATGGCCTGGCTCCTGAAACCATGAAGCAGCAGCCAGTCGTCCATCCCGGCCAGGCCAACACGAGGGCCCCATCCTTACCTGGCAGAACCACAGCAAACCCAACTTCAGTGGTGCTAGGCCAGAGCCCCACCCCCCCACCTCTACCCTGTAAGCTAGAAAGGCTGCAGTTAGAGCCCTTACTTAGCCTGCGTTCATCAAGTAAGCCCTGCAGCTGGGACTTGTGAACCTTGCCATGAACACATGTGTCTGAGAACCAACAATGTCCTTCACCCAAGGACTCAATAGACAGAAGCATGGCCTGGAGCTGGCCAGGCCTGGTACTGAGGAACAGGTGTTTCTAACAAGCCCCTCCGTGTACAGCTGCAGGTGTGAGACCAGCCTGAAATGCAAGCCCTGCCCCCCTCTAGCTCCCAGCAGACTTAAAAGACAACCGGGAGCAGGGAGACTGAGGTTCCCTCTTCCATGGGAATATGTATCTCCTCAACCCCACTGCACACCCCAGTGAATGCCACTCCACAGGACTCAGGGCTCCAGAAGTGAGAGATGGCACTCAGGAGGCTGAAGCAGGAGCATGGCTGTAAGTTCAAATGAGTTCCAAATCAGCTAGGACTACAACATGTAAAGGTGTCCGTCCACAGGATGGATGCTCAGGCTGTCTGTTCATGGGGCTGACAGTGAGACTGCCTGTCTTCAACTGACTCTGAGGCTGTCTGTCAGTCCATAAGGGGGTGCTAATCCACGGAGTAAGTGCACAGGTTCATCCACTTTGGAGATGAACTTTACCTTGTCGGTTTGGCAGGGGGGAGGGTGTGTGTCACTTTAATTTGCGTTCTTGATTCATAGAAGATGTCTACATGTTTATCGATGTTCCGTGCCTATTGTGGCATGTTTGGCACATATCGATGTGTGTTCTTTTCTTATTGTGAGAGAAATTGTTGGTTTACAAAAGCTGTTTATATAGGGGATAGCAACCCTTTGTGAGATTTCTTTTGGATTTGGTTGCTTAGCACAAAGCTCTGGATTCCATCCCCAGCACCAAAAGAATTTAAAAACAAAAGAAACCCCTTTGCTATGGTCCATTAAGGTGCTATGTGGAGTCCTTTTTGTGGTTTCCACTTCTAATTCCACAAAAAAAGACCATCACCCTTTTCCCAGTGTCCCCCACTCTTCCATACCAATAGGGTGGACACAGACGCTCCTAACAGGGGCCTTTGTGTAAAAGCCTGACCTGATATCTCCCACTCTTCTCCCTCAGAAAGGAGAGACAGTGGCCCTGTACCCCTCTCAGTCCCCGAAAGACACACTGCTGCCGTGGCCCCAGCACCAGAGCTCCGGAGGACTGAGGAGACAGAAGCGTGACTGGGTCATCCCACCCATCAATGTGCCGGAGAACTCCCGTGGACCCTTCCCTCAGCAGCTTGTCCGGGTAAGTGGACCTGGCTGTTCTTAAGGCTGGTCTGGACCCTCCAGAACCAGGGCAGGTTCTGAGGTGTGGGAGGCATTATGTAGTAAAGAAACTGTGGCGAAATGTGGAGCCCAGGCCACTCTGAGGGGATGTTCTGCCGACCGGCCTCTCAGGTTGCAGCGACTACTCTTCAGAATTATTTGCAGCGCCCTGTCCCATCTGCGGAAGCTGGTGTGGTTCAGGTTATGTCCTTTGGCCTCTGACGCCTGTGATCTGATTGTGTTTTCCCCTGTGGGGCACTTACACGTCTGTGATGATGATCACATGATGAAATGCAGGGATATGATCAAGGAGAAGCCCCATGAAAATGAGGGTTCTGGGGCTTTGCAAGAGTCGCAGGAGGCCAGAGTATGTGGAAAGAGGTGTCTGTTCTCAGGCCTGCTCTATTGTTTGTTTCTTTACATGTAGACCAGAGTTGTGTATTTAGTGTGCAGATATCATCAGAGCTCCCCGTCAGCTCTTCGTCACTACTGTCAGCCCCAGGGGGTTTCCTAGTCTATCCAAGAGGGGCAGGGGATTTATAGTAGAAACACTGACATTGGTGCATGCGACACACACCCAGGGACACTTGGTGGCAATGTCCCCTGCTTCTGCGCACACTCTCACCACAGGGGGCATGAGGCTTTCCTGGAGCTGCCTGAGTCAGAGCCAGGGCCTTGGGCTGGGAGAGGGGGCTGTCCAGGAGGTGTCTCCCTGGGGAGCCTCTGCTCCAGGCTGCTGACTCACCCACTGTCCACAATGGCTCCCAAGATGATGCTGAGGGTAGCCCTGTGGTCCTCACTCTGTGCACAAGTCTCAACCCTCTCCAGATGGTGGCTGCTTCTTGCGATCACTGCGATGTCACCTGCTGAGGGGTTTTCCCCAAGTCTTTTATTTTTATTAAAAATCAATTTGTTCTGAAAGGGGTTTCATCCAGCCATGCCTGCAACACTGTATTGCATGCCACAAGGAAGGTGGCTATGAACATGGTGGCTGCCAACACAGTGAAATCGCCTCCATGTGAGCCTAGGTCATGGGGACAGCAGTGTGTCTTAGATATGCACCAAGGCCCTGCAGAGCCTCCTGAGCCTCATGAGGTGCAGAGAAAGATGCAAGGGGGGAGAAAGAGATGCCCAAGCCACCCAGCCCAGCCTCTCTCTCTTTCTCAGAGCTGGCTCGCCCAGTCTGCAAATCTCAAAGTGTCTCTGGGACACAGGTGTGAACTGAGCAGGACCCAGGCAGCATATGAACAGGGGTTGTGGCTATGTGCCCATCAGACCAAATTCTTGAAAATAAGCAGCAAGCAGAAGCTCAATTGAAAACTCCCAATCAGTCATCCCCAGCCTCCAGGAAGCTCTGCTCTAAGCTGTTCCCATGGGCAGTGAGTGACAGGTGAGCTGAGGGCTCTGCTCTGCTCACATCCAACAGGAATGTCCGGGAACAGGCAGTGGGGAAGGATCAGGAGCACTGTAGCATCCCCAAATCCTTGGCTCCACTCCTATTCTACAGACAGACGAGGAAAACATAACAAGACCACAGGATGCCCTTGTGGGCAGAGCCATGCCACAGAAATTGCTACCTGTATACCACCATGGGGGCAGGGGGCAGCTGTCCTCTGCTGGGCCTGAGACCCGAGCGGATGTGTCAGTGGTCAGGGATGGCCAGGCAGGGTTAGAACTGAGGGAGTGGCCACTTACTCCCACCACCAGAGACCTGGGTCCACTGTCAGCTGCAGACCTTTCTTCTCAAGGCATGGCCATTAGAGTTGAGCTCACCACATGTCTGAAGGTTCTGTGTGTGTGGCTTTCCATAGGGATGGCTGCATAGCAGGGGCATTTTCCTCTCCTGGTCACACAGACATGGGGAAGTGTGGCTGGATGCAACAGCAGGCAGCAGAAGCTGCCAGGTGGGCAGTGCCAGCTGGTGAGGCTTGGAAGTTGAGTTCCTAACTGGCAAGGAGAACAAAGAAACTGTGGTTCGACTGTACACACAGCAGCCTGCTTCATATACACAGCACGCAAGCCTACACACACAGGAACACATGGCAACCCAGTTCATATATACACACATGCACACATACAGAAACCTAATTCATACATACCATCCCACTACCTACAAATATATGTAAATATATACACAACCCACTTTATACATACATGTATGACCCACTCACACAAACCTATTTCAAACATTTACACATGTACACACAAGCCCACTTTGTACTCACATGTGTGCACACAAGCCCACTACATGGATCCATGCACTCACGCACACGTCACTCCATCTACACAACCGCATCTGCACCGTGTTCTCTTTTTCTGTTCCTGACTCTCACAGGGTGCAGACAGCGACTGTGGGTCTACTCTGCAGGAAGCCTGTGAGTTTTCTGTCAGTGCTCCAGGGCAGTGCTCCAAAAGCCCACATTGGAGCGTGAATGCAGCTTGATGGGCGGGCAGCAGAGCTGGCACATTCCGAGGTTCAGCTGGGATTAGCTAGTTCCGTGCTCATTAAGGCATTTCATTCTGATAAAATATGTTAAATGAAATGTGGTGGAAGAAGAGGCAGAATGTTCTTCCCAAACCCCAGTTAATTGCAGGTGTTTTCCTTGGAAGGAATAGTGTCTCTTCATAAGTGCTCACTCTAGCATACAGGGGACAGATCACTTGTGTGTCCAGGAAAGCCTGGTGAGAACAGTGGAGCTAGGAGACTAAGTCATGCAGGTTCACAGTAGGAGCTGAGCCGTGGGGGTCCACATGAACTGAGTCACACCAGTCCATGGTGGAGCGTGGGCTGAGCCACACGGGTCCATGGCAAAACATGTGGGGCCATGGTGGAGCGTGACTCCCATCAACGGGGCTGCTGTGCCATGTAGGCTTCTAGCAATGTGTGGCATGATCTTACTGGTTCCACCACAAGGAGCTAGCCCGCAGCCTCAGTTCAGGGTACGTGAGGAGTGGCAGTGACCTTGGGGAGACGTTACCCGTAAGTCCCAGCCATCTTTTATCCTCAGATGGAGGATGTGTGGTTTAGAACAGAGTGTACTCAGAACCTCTTGTTTAAGCGACAGGGTTCCCAGTTTGGCTCTGTTGAGAGAGAGTGGGCCTGTTAGGAGGTGGCAGGCAGGGAGAGGTATTCAAGAGGTGGCCTTGGAAGGGCACAGTGTCTCAGGTGACTCTAGCATCCTCCATACCACACTGGGCTATGAGTAAACAGTCTCCAATATCACACACTTTGTGCCACCAAGACCTAAAGTCATAGAGTCCACTGGTCACAGACAGAAACCTCCAAAACCAGGAGCCAAAGTAAACCTTGCATCTTTATGGGTCAGTTATCAGGTGTTTGTTACAGCAACAGGAGACTGACTAGAATAGAGGAGGGAACCATTAACAGCCCCTGAGCCACCCTGATAGCTCCCAGAGGAACTGTGGGACAGGGCATGGTCCCTAATCCCAGTGCTGGCCTGGACAGCATGGGGCATCCCTTTTCATTTTTTGGAGATTTGAAGGGAAGAATAGAGAATTCTCCCTTCCATGGCAATCCAGAAGCACCAGCCATCAGCTTTCTGCTTGTCCTTCCCGATTGGGTTCCATGTCTCCAGCCGTGCTGATGGCGCCTAACGGGATGTCAGCACAGGCTTTGAAAGCTGCTAGCTGCTCTAATGTGCTCATGAAGTTTGACTGCTGGCAAGATCCAGGGGAGGATAAAACAGGACTTGTAGAAAGAGGTCTATTCCACAGCTGAATCTAATAAAAAGTCAGAATTCGTTAACTGGGGAGGTTGTCCACGGCGGTAGCACAAATTGACTGAAGACGAGGAGGAGGAAAGCGGTGTTCTTGGGGACAAGTAGTTTAATTTTGGAAACTGATATTTGAGGAGACAAGAAACCCTGAAAAGCTGTCCGTGGGGCCCCTGCTAGAAAGGGGGCCCCAGAAATAGCTGCAGAAGAGACTGGAGGAAGCTGCCACAAATGCATTGTGCACAGGGACTGTGCCCAGCAGGTGACAAAGGCACCGTCTGCAGCAGAGAGCTCACAAGCAGCAGTGATGGAATTTTGCAGACGTCATCTGACCCCAATGATGACAGCCATGGGTAGCTTAACCGGTTGGAGGCTGAGTGTTTCTTCTCCCGTTTCATGTGTGTAATATGCATGTGTGTGGGCATACTTGGGTGGATGCATATGCACATGTGACCAATTAAAGATTAAAAAGGCAGGAGGGAAACTAGAAAGAGTGCTCAGCGGTCAACACCAGCTGCTCTTGCAGAGGACCCAGATTTTGTTCCCAGCACCCACATGGAGGATCCCATAATCATCTATAGCTCCTGTCCCATGGGATCTGATGCTCTCTTCTGGACTCTCACATGGGAAAACACAGAGGGGGGGGGAGATAGATAGATAGATAGATAGATAGATAGATAGATAGATAGATGATGGACGGACGGACGGACAGATGGACGGAAAGACAGATAGACAGACAGACAGATAGATAGGTGGGTGGACAGATAGATTTTTTTTTAAAGGCAGAAAAGCATGGAAGGCATGGTAGAGGCCAGGGAGAGACAGAGAAGGGGAGACTGATTGGTTCTCCTCACAAGAAACCCCTCCATAATAGGTTTGAAAGCCCCAATGAACAGTTCCCTCCAGCAGGAAAGAATCTACCAGGTCTTTGTCTTGAACGAGCAGGAGGTCAGCCATCTTGAATATGTCAGGCTACCTACAGCCTCTTCTTTCTATCTGTTTTGACTCCTCCTCCCTCTGTTCTGCTTCCAATTTCACTTCCTCAGGGAGCTCATCTCAGAAGTCATCCTGGGTGTCAAGTGGCCTCTAGCGTATTTCCTTGGTTACCAACAAGCCTGAGAGTTGGCTCTTCATTTAGCCTGGGGAGGCTCCCACTGAGGAGATGCCACCCTGCTGGCCACTCCCTATTCCCTGAGATACTGCACTTCTCACCCAGCAGTTCCCAAAAGGATAGGACACCCCCAGACCCAACACTGCAGACAGAGCAGATGTCTCTGAGGGCTTATGGGGTGACCATGTGGTTATAGGACCCCAGGCCTGCCCATTTTCATGGCCAGTTCATAGTCATCAGGAAGAGTGTCAACTTGATGGCCATCACCTTGGGGGTTCTCTGGGTCCTGGTCAAATCATCTCTATCTTACTAGCTGTTGTGGCTTAAAGTGTGTCCAGTTGACAAGGGATGGACTTGTGTTAATTAACCTCCACTGTTAACTCAATTAGTCTGAAGAACACCCAGGGCCCTAGTGAGGTTGTCTGTGAGGGAGTTTCCAGAGAGGCTCAGCTCCCCTGAATTTGGGCAGAACCACCCACAAGCTGGGATACTGACCTGAATAAAAAGGAGAACAAGATCTGACATCAACATTCCCCTTCTCTTGACCTTAGTCTGCTAAGATGTGCACAGGCAGGCCAAGCTCCCGTCACCACGCCTTCCCCGCCATGATGAACTGTCCCTCTCACACCCAGAACCAAAACAAATCCTTCTCTAAATCGCATTTGTCATACATTTGGTCACAAAGAGAAAAGTAACTAACATGCTAACACTCCTACAGATGATAAACTAGGAAAATTCCCTTGAAAGGGTCCCGTAGAGATAAACTGGAGACCCTAGAAGAGAGAAAACAGTCCTAGGGAAGAGTGTGTTCACGTGGCCTCTCTGGTTCTGCAGCAAAGACTGGACACAGCCTTCCTCATTGCAGAGTCTCTAGAGCAGTGTTTCTCAACCTGTGGATTGCGACCCCACAGGGGTCACATATCAGATATTTACATTATGATTATAACAGTAGCAAAATTACAGTTATGTAATTTTGTAAATAATTTTATGGTTGGGGTCACCACAGCATGAGGAGCTGTCCTAAAGAGTGGCAGCTCTTAGGAAGGCTGAGAACCACTGCCCTAGAGGAAGTCAGGCAGGCAGCAAGGATGGAGCATGACACCACACAGCTGGGTGGACCTGCAGTCCAGGTGGGAATGCACGATGCACCTCTCCCCCAAACAGAGCCTGCAGACTGGACCTCTGGGAGGGATGAATAGGGAGCCAGAGTCGAACACATGCTGTCACTGTCACTCAGCAGGAAGGACCCACTGCAAGGATGGCTGAAACTGCAATCCCCAGAGACACAGCCCAGTCCCGAAGGAAGCTGACATTCTCACAATGTGTCCCCTTTCACACCGTGTCCCCTGCTCCAGGTAGGCGTTCCTTCTGAGCCTCATGATGATGAGGAGGAAGGAATTCTGAAAGAGCACCCCAGCGGACAGGACAGGACGTCCCCCACGAACATCCCTGTAATTACACACTGTGCAGGTTCTGCTGTCCTCACCGAAGCCCCAGGGACACAAAGAAAGCAGGGTCTCCCACCTCGGCTGCCCTGTGTTCTGTGATTGAATCTTGGCTGTCTGAAAGGACTGAGCGGGCCTTTGTATGCATGGTCCCATCTGAGCAGAAAATGTTCCCTCTCCTGCCTGCCTTAGTGGCTATATTGATACAACAGAAACCTCCTTAGGAAACGACAGCCAAGTGCTCAGATAATTTATTGGAGAATATTCAATTAGAATGCATTAATATTTTATATTTCCATCATCAATCTACTATCAGCGATTTAAAGCCATTACTGAGCTGCTGGCTGGAGAGGGTGTGTTTAGGTGCGGGTAGAGGTACCTACCCAAGTGGGCTCCGTCGTGGCTGGCAGCAGCATGAGAGGTTCACAGCGCTGGACCAGCTCTAGGGTGGAGGCCAGATGTGGTCAGGATGCCAGGCAGTAGGGTTCGTGCCACTCTGGGTGGGTCACTCAGAGGGAAGGAGAGTAGTGGGACTCTACGAGATGTGGTCAGTTCCAGGTGACCTCAGATCTTAGTGGATCTCCCGAGACAGCAGGGCCACTGGAGGCTTCTTTCATGGTGTTAAGGAGTTTCAGGTCTCAGACTCTGGGAGGGTTTGAGGGAGGTGATCACCTACCATCACTGCTTAACATTGCTGGACATGACCACTTAGTCACAGGCCTGCGAAGTTCACGTGGTGGAGCCGGCTTCAGAGTCATCGTGGCTTCCTTCACATTTGGGAGGACAAGGGGCCACTGATGACAGACTGTGACTTGAAAAGATATCCCCAACCAGAGGGGACAGGTAACAGCCACCCTGCCTCTAGGTGGCCAGGAAGGAGCCCAGCAAGTCCTGTGAGGGCAGAGGATGTAGACTGTCCTCTACAGTTAGTGTAGACTGTCCTCTACAGTTAGTGACAGGGGGAGGCCCAGCCACACTAGTTCTGTGTCCACAGAGGAACGCTGCAGCAGGGCAGATGGTCTCACTAGCAAGAGTGGAGGGCAAGCAGTGAAACAGCAAAGTTTCCTTCTCCCATGTCCTTCTATCCGGGCTGCCCCCAGAGATGCCACCCATGCTTAGGGTGGGTCTTCCCACATTCAAATACTGTCATCAAGAAAATCCCTCACAGCTGTGCCCAGCATTCAGTTGGAGTTGAGTGGATGACTGGGATCACAAACCCTCCCTCACAACCTGGCCTGGGATACAGGTGACCAAGCGTCTCGTGCTATGGATCTGAGGTCAAGTAGCCTTGTTCTAAGCCAGCAGCCTAGCTGCATGACTGTAGATGTTGGCCATCTCATTGTGGCTGAGCTATGCCTTGGCACCTCCATGTCAGGCATCTGGGGTGCCCTGCCATGACCAGGGGGAAGCTAGGAGCAGTTGTGGGGGGCATGGGCTCTGCTCCTGCTGCACATTCACCCTGCATTGCTTGATGTGTGCCATACCGTCTCTTATTGTTGTGATCAAATACCTGGCAGTAAGCCGCTGGAGGGTAGGGGAGCTCATTCTGGCTCGCAGTTTTGAGGGTTACGTGGTCGTGGTGGCTGGGGCTCAAAGCAGCTGGTCACACCGCGTCCACAGTCAGGATGTAAAGAGTACAGCATCCTGATGCTCCGCCCACTTCTCATTCCTCTTTGGTCTGGGACCTCAGCCCATGGATAGGTGCCACCCACAATCAGCAGTGTAGATCGTCCCTCCTCAGCCAGTCCTCTCTGAAAATTCCCTCACAGATACTCCCAGAGATGTGTCTCCTGAGCGATTCCAAGCCCAGGTTGGCAGTGAAGGTTGAGCGTTACACTGTTCCTGTGCCTCTGTTTCTCCCCTGGTCCCACGGGTTCTCAACACCTCTCACCTCACAACGGCTGCTCACTGGGCCGTGTGTGGATCTCTGGCTTGTGCAAACCTACCTGCTCCTTTGCCAGCTACTTCCACACGATTCCACAGCCACGTGAGAGCCCACAGACCAGTGTGTGTGGACTCCTTGGGAGGAAGATCCTGGCACGGAGCTCAGCACAGATGCCACAGAACAAATGCTACCTTGCTGAGGCACCTCCCTGGAGGGCTGGTTCCTCCCTGGAGGGCTGGTACTCATGGGCAGAGGCTGTGAGTATTGCAGGGGCTGGGGGCTGTGGATAACCTGTTTCCTCCTCCTTTGGAAGAGGAGGACAGGCTTGGCAGTGGTCCTTTTTGTGGTCGCATACACGGGCAGAGACTGTCCAGCTAGTCCACAATGCTCTCTGTATCTTGCCCATCTTCTCTCCCTCTCTCTCTTTCTCATTAACTTGCTCAATGCTTCTTTTCAAAGCTGTAGTCAATAAAAATTAGCCTCTGCTGAACTGGCTTCATTCCGCAGCAGAGGGGCAGGGGTGACAGCTACTTTATGGCAGTCAATGTCCCTAAGGATCTCACTAAGCTCTGGACTCTCTTAATGCAAATTTAAAAAGCTTCTAATATATGTTAAATAAATATCAGCCACTTGTCAGAGCTGTGGTTATTAATGATTAATTTTATAGCTGTTACATTTCTGATCAACTTATAATTAGCCCCTATAAATGTTTCTAAATAATCAGATAATATTTGAATAGCTTAAATACACTATCTTGTTCCATTTATCAGGAACTTACATTTAAACAGCTGGAAATGTGGAGTGTTGGTGTGGAGGGGTCTCATAGCTGGCTGGTGTGTGTGTGTGTGTGTGTGTGTGTGTGTGTGTGTGTTCGCGCGTGCATGCGCGTACGCACTCCAGAAATGAAAAAGAAACTACATTTGTTTCATAGGATAGATGGTGATTTTATGTGTCCGTGTACATGTATGCATTCATGTTTATGCATGTGTGAGCATGTGAGAGTGGGGGTTCCTTCATTCATTCCCCACTGAACCAGGAGCTCCCCAGTTTGGCTAGGATATCTGGCCAGTGAGGCCCAGGGCTGCTCCTGTCTCTACCCTACCCCTGACACACACCTAGCACTGGAGTTATGGGCAGCTGCTGTCACACCCAGATTTTTCAAGGGTACTGGGCACTGACCCTTGGTCTTCCTGTTTGCATGGCAATGATGCTGCCAGCTGAGTATCTACCCAGCCCTAGAGGCTGGTTCTTAACCCCACAGACAGCTGAGAATGCAGCCAAGTCATCAACAACCCTAGCAGGAATCTCTTATTACTGTGTGTATGCGTGCATCCGTGCACACAGGTACTGCAGCATGTCTGGGGAGGTCAGCAGACAGCTTTATGAAGTCAGTTCTCCACTTTTGTCATGGACTCTGGGTGTCCAACTCTGTCTTCAGACCCATATGATAAACCCCTCTAGGACCTCTGTCCACGAAGACGTCGACCAGCCTTCTGGAAGGCTGTAAAGGCTCACACTCAGGAGTTTCTTTTTCCCCGAAGAAGCATGTTGTGAGAGGAGCTTGCTTGTTTGTTCCCGGCTGCTCAGCCCTAAATAACCACACAGAAACTGTATTAATTAAGTTACCACTTGGCCTATTAGCTCTAGCTTCTTATTGGCTAGGTCTTACATCTGAATTTAACCCATTTCTATTAATCTGTGTATTGCCATGTGGCTGTGGCTTACTGGGTAAAGTTCTGTCAGGCATCCTGTGTCTGTCTCCAGTGGGGCTCCATGGCTTCTCTGACTCTACCTTCTTTCTCCCAGCATTCAATTTAGTTTTCCCCACCTAGCTCTGTTATGCCTTGCTATAGGCTCAAAGCAGTTTCTTTATTCATTAACCAATAAAAGCAACACGTANACTCTACCTTC
The DNA here is from genome assembly GCA_001685075.1 of Bramus lutescens. Taxonomy (NCBI): domain Eukaryota; kingdom Metazoa; phylum Chordata; class Mammalia; order Rodentia; family Cricetidae; genus Bramus; species Bramus lutescens. The sequence continues at coordinate 854,045 of LOEQ01000688.1, read as the reverse complement.
TTTCTCCCAGCATTCAATTTAGTTTTCCCCACCTAGCTCTGTTATGCCTTGCTATAGGCTCAAAGCAGTTTCTTTATTCATTAACCAATAAAAGCAACACGTATACAGAAGGACTTCCCACATAAGAAGCATTTGCTGTTTTTGACACAAGCTGTCATGTAGCCAAGGCTGGCTTCCACCTCACCTTGGAGCAAAGGTGACCTTTAACTCCTGATCTGCCTGCCTCCACCTCCAGCGTGCTCTAGGATTACAGGCGTGTGCCACCATATCCAGCTTATGCACGGCTGGACACAGATCCCAGGGCATCATGCATGCTAATCAGACACACTCCGTCAACTGAGCTGCATCCCCAGTCCTCAGAACCTTCTTCATGTACAGCTTTAACCTAGAATCTCACCTGACAACTACGGTTAGCTGAGCGGCCCTGTGTGGGTTCAGGAGTACAAGGGCCACACATACTCCCTTAGGGTTGAAATCCAAAATGTCTTCCAAAATGTCTTCCATGGAATCATGATTGTAGCACTTAGTTCACTGTCTTATAGCACTGTCTGGGACCGTGGAGCCGTTAGGAGGTGTTGCTGGGGGTGCTGCCTCTGGAGCCATTGTTTCTGTGTCCT
>LOEQ01000688.1:804743-826322 GCA_001685075.1 Bramus lutescens | reverse complement strand
TAAATACAATTTGTGTGTTGTTATTTCGGGGTATAAGCTAGCCGTGCGGGAGCCTGGCGGGACGAAAAGCAGGCCCGCTCCCATTTTACTACACCACTAATTATCTAAGAAGCAGGATGGCCTCTACCTATGTGTCTTCAAATAGACAGACAGACAGACGCTACTTGTGGGAGGACACACCCAGCACTGGGGAGCCAGAGTAAATATGCTAAATATGCTTGCTGAGTTCGGCTTTAATGTTTTGTTTTTTGTTTACCAAGTTGTTTTTAAAATTGCATCTTTAGAAGACACTTTTGAAAACTAAGGGCAAAGGACCAGAAAGTCCTGACCCTGCCACACAGCAGGCAATATTTGAGTGATTCAAGTCATGATCATTTGAGTGTATGCCTGTGTATACCCTAAGACTAAAGGAAAACCTTGCAAACATAAACACATGAGTTTGATCCCCAGAGCCCACACAGCCAGTATAGTATAATGTGCTTGTAATCCCAGTGCTGTCGAGGCAGAAACAATGGATCCCTGGAGCTAACTTTGGCCAGGCAAACTTAGCCAGCTCAGTCAGCTCCAAGCCAGTGAGAAACCATGTCTCAAAATAACAAGATGGGTGATGGCTGAGGAATGATACAAGGAGCCATCCTGTGTTCCTGCTGTCCTGCCCAGTCCCACAGCCATTCAGTCCCAAAGAAGCACACAGAGGTCTACATTAATTATAAACTGGTTGGCCTATTAGCTCAGGCTTATTATTAGCTAGCTTTTACATCTTAAATTAACCCATTATTCTTATCTGTGTTAGTCACATAGCTTGGTACCTTTTATCAGCGAGGCATTCTCATCTTGCTTCCTCTGTGTCTGGGCGATGACTGCAGACTGAGCCTTTCCTCTTCCCAGAATTCTCCTATTCTGGTCGCCACTCCTATACTTCCTGCCTGGCTACTGACCAATCAGTATTAAACCAATACAAGTGACAAATCTTTATAGGGTACAAGGCTGTTGTCTCACAGTACTACTGGCTAGGGAGGGCAGGGCACTTTGTCTCCCAATAGGAGAATGACAATAACCCAAAGATAACTGGGCCTCTGTGTACCAGCAGACCAGGCACACACATGACCACACTACCATCTCACTGTCATCAATAAAGCCTGCCCAGTCCCCCACTAGAAATTAAGAGAGCCTGGCCTTATTAATTTGGTACAAACTAAAGGGCATCTCTGGGAGCATCTCATTCCCTCTTCCCCACCAGGCAAATTCTGTGAGAACATATTTATGGCTTTCATTAGTATTCATGTGATTTATGAAACTCCAAGTAACTGTGAACAGCATGCACAATAGCCGCTGTGTTCTACCCGGAATGCCCTTCCCTCCTGTTCCTGTCACATGCTGGGGTTTCTGCTACAAAAGCCTAAGTGAAAATAAGTGAAGGCTCAATTTCATGGCGCATGGGGAAGACTTCATGAAATGCAAGAAACACTTCAAATCTCTTCAGTAATGTTCAAAACTCAAGGAAGAGTGGGGGCAGGGTGGGACCCATGGTCTGTGCCACTGGTTGCTAAGAGCAGTTCTAACAGCCAACTGAGTCCAGCCGCTTGCAAAATTTCTCCTTTGTTGATTTCATACATGTCTGTGATGTGTTTTGGTCATTTTCACCTTCCCCATTACTCTCTCATCCCCCTCCCACCAAGCATCTTCTCCACAAGTCCTCATCTTACTTGCATTTCTTTTTGTTTATTTGGCTGGTTAGTTGGCTGGTTAGTTGGCTGGTTAGTTGAATGGTTAGTTGGCTGGTTAGTTGGCTGGTTAGCTGGCTAGTTGGTTGGTTAGTTGGCTGGTTAGTTGGCTGGTTAGTTGAATGGTTAGTTGGCTGGTTGGTTGGTTAGTTGGCTGGTTAGTCGGTTAAATAGTTGGTTTTTCTGTGATCCTTTTTGTAACTCAGTAGGGTTGCTTGCATGAGTGTGGGTGGAGCAATGTAGTGGTTTAAATAAAAATGGCTCCCACAGGTTCAGAAGAAAAGGCACTATTAGGAGGTATGTGGCCTTGTTGGAGTAGGTGTGGCCTTGCTGGGAGAAGTGTGTCACTGTGGAGGTGAGCGTTGAGGTCTCAGATGTTCAAGCTACACCCACTGTGGCCGTCTCATCCTGCTGCCAGGGGATTCAGATGTAGAACTCTCAGCTCCTTCTCCAGCACCATGTCTGCCTGCATTCTGCCATGCTTCTCACCATGATGATAGTGGACTGAACATCTGAACTGTAAGCCAGCCCCAATTAAATGTCTTCCTTTTAAGAGTTACCATGGTCATGGTGTCTCATCGCAGCAGCAGAAACCCTAACTAAGTAGTCTCTGGAGCATAGGCAATTAACATCGACTTCTGAAGAAAATGACCCCTTTTCCCCCAGCAACCATCAAGTGCTAATGGCCCCTCAAGGAGGGGTGGCCTCATTCGCTCCTCCCCATCCCTGAAGAGATATTGAAGTCTGGACGTCGAGCAGGTAACCGCAGTAGCTAACAGCAACTCACAGCATCCTCCCCATCCTCCAGCTCCTATGTTCCTTCTGTCCCCTCTCCCACAGGGTTCCCTGAGCCCTGAAGTAGGTGACGCAGACGACCTGTTTAGGGCTGAGCACTCCACAACCAGCAGAGAGCTCTTCGGTGAGCCTGCTGCAGCAAGCTCTGGAAATCTCACAGAAATAGGGCTGCGATTTCACAATCACTCCCAAAAACAATTCAAATTAAACCCTGCTTCATTTTAATGAAGCAAAGACAAAAATCGGGCTTTGACAGACAATTACCTGAATGTCTAGGACCCACATCTGTGGAACTGGCTAGAGCGAGTGATGCCTAATGCTTGAGTCCCTGGTGGAGAGTAGTAACCCTGTGAGATGAAGAGCTAGCTCAGTCTTCTCGTCTATGTGTAGCGTTCTGGGTCCCGGCAAGGAGCAGGCTCTGCCTCCTTTCTGCTATAGAGGTTTGTGTGCCTGGGCTACGGGTTTCTACCTTGCCTTCCACACCCAGTGCCTTGGGATCTGTCCCTAGCACCATAAATAAACAAAGTTAATGTGACTGCTAAGCAGGACCTGGGAACTCTGCCCTAGGTCCTTGTCACACATGAAGTCTTTGCCCTCAGTGGCCACATATGCCGTGCAGGTTGGATGGTGACCTGAAAGCCTGGCATTCTGGAATATTCTAATGGCCTTTTGAGGACTTTTTAAAATATTTATTTTACAGTCCAACCATAATTTCCCCTCCCTCCTTGCCTCCCAGTCCCTCCCACCACCTCCCCTCTGCCTCCCCTCCACCCCAATCCACTCCTCCTCCATTTCTATTCAGAAAAGGGCAGGCCTCCCATGGATATCAACAAAACATGGCATATCAAATGGAAGTAAGAGTAAGTACTTCCCTTGTGTTAAAGCTGGACAAGACAACCCAGTATGAGGAATAGGATACCCAAAGCCAGCAAAAGAGTCAGAGACAGTCCCGGCTCCCAGTGTTAGGAGGTCCATAGGAAGACCAAGCTACACAGCTGTAACATATGTAGAAGTCCCATGCAGGCTCCCTGATTGTCGGTTCAGCCTCTGTGAGCTCCCGTGAGCCCAAGTTAGGTGACTCCATGGGTTTTCTTGTGATGTCCTTGACCCCTCTGGCTCCTACAATCCTCACCCCTCTCTTCAGCAGGATTCCCTAGCTTGGCCTGTTTGGCTGTGGGTCTCTTTTGAGGACTTCTGAGGCGAGGAAGGAGAAAATAGGGGTGGGGGCATCTGGGAAAGGCAGAAGTGAGTGGATGCAGAAGACCAAGAAAACCTGACTCTCTGTCAGCTGTGGGATCAAGATCAGGCACCAAGAACATTTGAGTTTTATGTGCACACGGCTGAGACCACAGGAAGCTGCAAGTGTGTTTAGATGCAAACATCTTCTTAGCTCTGGGCTTCAGTAAGAGAGTAGTTTTAAAAGAAAATTGCCTTTCTTGGCCAGCTACCATCTTACTGGCTGCAGTCACAGCCAAGAGTAAATCCACCCGTCTCCATCCTGGCGCGTGGGCAGAGGGACAGGGGAGGCACGGCTGTCACAACTCGGAGCCCTTCGCTCAAAGAAGAAGAAGCAGGAGCTTCTTGCTGCAGGCCATGCAGACTCCCAGCAGGGAACAAAAATGAGAAATTGCAACCTGTCCTCCTGGGAAAAATCTCTGGATTTAATATGGTGCAAGGAGAAAGCACAGAAACACTTCACCAGAGATCCTTGGCCTGCTGGACAGGCTTGATCCTGAGGATTATCTGAGCATCTTTTGAAATGCCAGGGCAGGGACCAGGAAGGCCTGTGAGTGACAGAACCATTGGCCATGGAATATCCAACTCCTTCAGAGGCCGGTGCCCATAGAAGAGGCCAGTGTGTGGGTATGGATGCCCGTATGAACTTCTGTGTTTTGATGTGTTTGCACGGATCTTCTTACTGTGTGTGTGTTTGAGCATGTGTGTTTGTATATGTGTGGTTCTATGTGTGTATTGTGTGACGTGTATGCATATTATGTTTCTGCATCTATGTGTGGTGTGTCTGTATCCATAACTAGCTGTGGATGAGAATAAATGAGCCCAGTTTGGGTGTGATGTTCTCTGAGCTACTCTTGTCCCTTGCTCCCCATATCCTCGCTGACAGCCTTTGTCCAGATTTGTAACTATGGGGTGTCACCTTGTGGAACATCTCCTGTCCCCTGACAGGTGACTGTGTCCTCCTGCTGTTGCCTTAGGGCCTAGCACACCATGTATTTTTTACCCTAGGCTGAGAGCCTTTTCTGAATGGACCTTTCTCTGCCCCTTCTTCCCTCCCTCTCCCCCACCCTCTTATACACACATCTGGAATCCAGATGTGATTCTGCCCCCCATTGCTTCCTCACTTGAATACACTGAGAATAACCCCAGGTGTCAGCAACTGGAAGCCACATGGTGAATCTTTCCAGCTTCAAGTTCATTTGAGCAAGGCAAATACTCGATGTGGGAGGATCTGGAGCCTCCCCGCTTCCATCCTTTCCTGAGGACAGAGCCGCCGGCTACAACCATCCCCAGGTGAACACAGACTCTGGCGTGGCATCGTACATTATTTTAATGCAGACATCACTTTAAACTAGTCTTTTGCCATCTGTTCTGTCCTCTAATCACAAACACAAAGAAGCCCATGGCTCCTCAGCAGGGAGCGGGTGGAAGGGCTGTCTAAGCTCCCACTCCCCACTCCGCAGCTACGTCTGCAATGCCTTCCTCATTCTCCAGACACAAATCACGGGGAAGTGCTCTACCCTGGCCTGCTGGCTGCCTTCCCACAGTATTTCTTCTCCACAAGGTAAACTATGAAAGAATCAGAGCGTCCAAGGTCTGTGCAAAGAGCCCCTGGCCACGGGGCTCAGTGGCTCACGGCTGCTGTGTTTCAGAAAGTGCTTTTGAGTGGCCCAGAAGATGAACAAAACACAATAAATTTCCTTAAAAACAAAAACAAACAAAGAAGCAGAAAAACCTTAACTGTGTGCTGGGTTCTTTTCAGCACAGCTGTAGTTAAATGTTCTTGTGGCCAGAAGGATGGAGCAGCAGCCACACGTGAAGCAGCAGCATCTGTCCTAGGACGACAAGAGACACACGCCACTCACTGGCACCAGAGGGCTCCCCTTCACCCAGTGCTACTAGGCCAGTGTCATTCAAGACATGACTATTTAAAATCCCTGGTTAATGGGAGGGAATTCCACCGCCACTGATGTAATAAGCCAGTCAAACCAAATCAATAAATCCAGGTTTAATCTGAGCAAAGCATTCTCAGGACTGTTCTGAACCCCACCCTCAGGGTGCCAAACAGTGGGTCCCTCCACTGGAGTTGCCTCAGTCTAGACTCCACCCCTGAAAAAGCTTGCTTTTGAAACCTCAAAGCCCGCCCCCAGTGACACACTTCCTCTAACAAGGCCACACCTCCTAATCCTTCTAATCCTATCAGACAGTTCCACTTCCTGGTAACCAAGTGTTCAAATATATATGCCTATGGGAGCCATTCTTATTCAAAACACCACATTCTACTCCGTGGTCCCCATAGGCTTCTAGCCATATCAAACTACAGTGTGCATTCAGTCCAACTTCAAAGGTCCCCATAGTCTATCACAGTCTCAACACTGTTTAAAAGTCCACAGTTCAAAGTCTGTGAGACCCAAGGCAATCTCTTAACTGTTCTTATACACAGATCTATGGAGTCCCCCATACACCAACAAAGAAACCGAGTCCCATATGTAAAAGCAAAGAGCCTTTATTCTTACACAAGTCCACAAACTCGGACTCTCAGTATGTTCAATATATTGTCGCCATTGGAGAACCCCAAACTCAATTGGGGTGGGGTTTTTATAATAGCAGAGGTGCGGGTGAGGGATTTCTAAGGTTCAGGACCCCTAATTGGCTGACATTTGTCTAGGGGGTCCTGGTGAAAAGCGATGGGTGTGTGCTGGCAGGTGATTCTATCTACAATGGTTGGAACATTAGGAATTTCCTTTGGATGGTCTGTTTCTGGGTAGACCATGGGTAGTCTCAGTTTGTGGTCTTTCTTGGAACCAGGTATTGTCTTAGAGTAAACTGAAATTCAGGCCTTCCTGTCTTTAGGGCCTGTCTTGGCAGGTGTGTACCAAGCTGCCCTGGGTCCTACAACTGTAATCCCAATAAAAGCAAAAGCAAAAAGCAGATCACACTTTCAATGGCACAGAACATACATTACCATTCCAAAAGGGAGGAAACGGAGCATTGTAAGGAAACACTGAACCAAAGCAAAAAAACGAAAACCAGCTGGGCAAACTCCAAACTGCATCTCCAAGCCTGATGTCAAAGCACTCTTCACATCTCTAACTCCTACCAGCTTTGTTCTCTCTCTTGGGCTGGCTCCACATATGGTGTGCAATTCTCTTTGGCAGGTATCACACCACCCTGGCATCTCCAACAATACAGGCTTCACCTTCTCAGCGTCACACAATAGCCTCTCTGAGCTCCCATGCAGGGCCACCCCCAACGCATGCTTGGCCTTAGGGAGTCTCTTGAGCCTTGGTGGGAGATCCCACAACCCCTCTCTTGTGTTCACAACTCTAAAGCCAGAACCACTGGGCAGAAGGTGTCAAGTTCTGTCACCTTCTGGGGCTGGAACTTGTCCCCTAGTTCAATTACATTCCAATCAGCTTTCTGTTGTTGATGGCTCCTTTCACTGTCCTTTAAATCCTTTGAACAAGTTGGAAGCTTAGCTGTGCGGGGTTGTTCCCTGAGGTCATCACTCCCTTTTCTCCATTTAGCATCGATCAGTCTTTCCTTTAAACATTTTATCTCCTTGAGCACTGGAACTTCCTGGTGCTTTTTTCTCTTCTTTTTTTTCTTTACTCTGTTGCTCCTTTGCATTGCAGATCTACCTAAGAGTGATCACTAACAGCCACATAACACAGGCAATACTAGGCAGTTGTGAAATCTCTTCCAAGGCCATTAATCCAAAACTCTTCCATTTATCCTCTTGCAAATTTTTAGGACAAAGGCAGAAATCAGCCATGTTCTTTGCCAAAATATCACAAGAACAGTCGATTTCTAAGCCACTTACTAACTTCTTGAGCTGGCCCTACATTGCTGACAGCGTCTCTGTCCTTATTCCCACTAGGATGGTACATTAAACCCCACTTAACATTCTCGACTGCTTCCTTAATCCAAAGCCCACATTCCACCAACAAGCAACATGACTAGGCCCTGTCACAGCAACACCCCACTCCTGGTACCAGTGTCTGTCTTAATCACTGTTCTGCTGCTGTGAAGAGACGCCGTGACCAAGGCAACTCTTATGAATGAAAGCATTTAATTGGGGACTTGTTTACAGTTTCAGAGGTTTAGTCCATTATCATCGTGGTGGGGAGCACAGCGGTAGGCAGAAAGGCAGGTACTGGAGCAATTGTTGAGACAAAAGCCACATCCTGATCCATAGGCAGAAAGAAAGGGGAAAACAGAGTCTGGAATGGGCCTTTGACTCCAAAGCCCACTCCTAGTGACACACTTCTTTCAACAAGGCCACACCTCCTAATCCTTCTAATCCTGTCAATCAGTTTCACTCTCTGGTGACTAAAAATTCAAATATATGAGCCTATGGGAGTCTTTCTTTCTTCTTTCTTTCTTTTTTTTTTGAGGCAGGGTTTCTCTGTATTGCTTTGGAGCCTGTCCTGGAACTCATTCTGCAGACCAGGCTGACCTCAAACTCACAGAGATTCACCTGCCTCAGCCTCCCAAGTACTGGGATTAAAGGTGTGCACCACCACTGCCTGGCTAGAAGATCATTCTTTTTTTGAGCCACCACAATATGTAACAATAAGTAAAGACTAGGGGCCCACAAATTTGAAAGGGGGGATAAAAGGGGTAATGATGTAATTATATTTTAATTAAAATTTTAAAATCAAATTATCCCTAAAATATGAAGAAAGGTGAATTTTCTGGGAATTGGGGGTTTTCTGGAGCAGCATATAGTTTGGTGTTGAGACGAAGCTGGAAAAAAACCTGTTCTCAGGCTTCTCTCATACCTCCATTGGGAGTCTTGTCTTATTTAACACAAAGAAGTGACCCACCCAGCAAGATCCCTGCTATTGGTGTGGATGGAGACTTCAGTCTGCCACTTTTTAATGGCTCAGCAGTTAAGAGCACTACCTGCTCTTCCAAAGGTCCTGAGTTCAATTCCCAGCAACCACAGGGTGGCTCACAACCATCGGTAATGAGATCTGGTGCCCTCCTGAGGAAGAGACCTGGTCAGTCATCCTCATCAACTTAGATCATGAAACCCAATATGGACAAGTGCAACAGAACCATCATATACGGATTGCCCATGCGTGCTTCAGCATTGCCAGGGCATAAGTTGCTGTGGGAACTCCTTTAGCTAATAGCCTTTGTGCATGATCTCATGTACTATAAATGCAAATGAAAAGCATGTGTGGTTCTCTTGGCTGCTGGATTTGAGCACACACAGAGGACTGCAGGTCCCTCTTCTTTTGTAAGTTTATCCCCAGATAAATAAGCCTTTGCTATACTCCATTTCGGGCTATTGGGGAACTTTTTTGTATGCCAACAAAATGGTGCCAGGGTGGGGCAAATATATCAACATAAAACCTGAGAGAGCTTAGGAAAGAATTCTAGACCCAAAAGAACAGAGTTCTTCTTAGCTTCTTAGCATAGCTTCTTAGTAGCAGCATTTTTCTCGGGTGGACTCTGTTTGCAATGATATGGGATTCCCCTCTGTATGCTGTGAATATGTTTTATTACCATTGATTAATAATAAATCTATTTCGGCCAATGGCTTAGCAGAATATAGTCAAGCTGGAAGAGAGAGAGAGAGAGAGAGAGAGAGAAAGAAGTCAGAAACACGCCATGTAGCTGCCAAAGGAGAAAGACGTCAGAACAGAACCTTACCCAGTAAGCCACAGCCTTGTGACAATACACAGATTAATAGAAATGGGTTAATTTAAGATCTAAGAGTTAGTTAATAAGAAACCTGAGCTACTAGGCTAAACAGTGTTGTAATTAATACAGTTTCTGTGTGATTATTCAGGTCTGGCCAGCCGGGAAACAAAAGAGCAGTCTTATTCTAAAATAAATTTCAGTCAGTTTCATGCTACATCACAGCTTGGCATAGCACTTAAAATACTGAGGACCGGGGATGTAGCTCAGTTTGTGGACTGTTTACCTAACATGCATGAAGCCATGGGTTCAGTTCTCAGCATTGTATAAACTAGACTTAATGGATCATGCCTGTCATTCCAGGACCTAAGAGGTGGAGGAGGATCTAGAATTCAAAATCATTCTCAGTTACATAGCAGATTTGAACTAACTCGAGCTACCTGAACTCCTGTCTCAATAATAATAATAATAATAATAACAATCTTGAAATGTACCTTGTACCTCCCTGTTACCTGATGTGCCACTGGACATGAGGTTGGTTGTAACCAGAGACTGCTCATTCATTTTCCAGCCGCCCAGATGCAAATGATTATATAGCAACTATATTAATTATAACACTGTTTGGCCAATAGCTTATGCATATTTCTAACTCTTACATCTTAAATTAACCCATTTCTATTAATCTGTGAATCACTATGAGGTTGTAGCCTACTGGTAAGATTCTGGCTGGCAGCTAGCGTCTTTCTCCTTCGGCAGCTACATGGCATCTCTCTGACTCCACCTACTTTCTCTTGATATTTCTGTTCAGATTTCCTACCTGGATTTACTTTACTAAGCCATTGGCCGAAACAGCTTCTTTAATAACCAATGATTAAAAAAAAATATTCATAGCATACAAAGGGGAATCCCATATCAGTTAAGGGCACTCGGTAACCCCCTGCCCACTGATTGCCCTTCTTCTACCAGTGGTTGCTGTCTGAGCCCATTGTATCTCCAGTTCTTGGCATCTTCAAAGGATTGAGGAACCATACATAAATAACAAAGTAGCAAGGACGTTTATTCAGAAGAGAAAGTGCAAGGTAGACAGAGGCAGGGAGTGGCAGGTGTGAGCCAGCACACTCAGGAGTCCATGTATTCCTGGAGACTCTTTGGGTCCTTGAGGAAGAGACATTGGTTGGTTGTAGAGTGGGGTATGAGTGTGTTTCTGCTCTGATAAACTTTTGACTGACGTATGGAAACTTGAGCCTTTTGTGCAAACATGGAATATTTTCATCATATGCATAGGCATTAGATGGTAAACAGGAATTTTTCTCTAAAAGATCACACTAGCACACGAGTTACCTTATTGTACATACACCTAAAACCTGTTCAGACTGGATCAGCTCTTTTCCTCTGGGCTATGGTTGACCACCATAGGGGAAGTGACATTCTTAGGGCAGAGTGACTGTTTGCTTTGTTGGGGAAGAGATAAGTGTGTTCTATATGACAGAGATGTCGCCAAGCCGTTCCAGCTGGATCCATGCTGCTCTATGAGTGTGGCCAGTGTCAGGCCCGCAAGGCATCAGGATGAGTGTGTCAGCCCCACCCCTGCAGGCTCACATCTCTGTCCTTGTGTCTTTCAGATCAGATCTGACAAGGACAATGACATTCCCATCCGGTACAGCATCACAGGTGTGGGAGCCGACCAGCCCCCTATGGAGGTCTTCAGCATTGACTCCATGTCTGGCCGGATGTATGTCACCAGGCCCATGGACCGGGAGGAAAGAGCCTCTTACCATGTAAGTATCCATATATGGACCATAGCAATAGTGGGTAGTCGATAGACTGTCCACCCTTCCTTCCACCCTGGTAGGTGTCAGCAGCAAGGCTCTCTTCCGCCTGGCCACAGGGTCCTAAGCACAGGAGGACCCTGGCACCTACCAGATCAGAGAGATTTGCTCAACAGAATCATCAATCTGGCCCAGCACTTGCAGGCCAGACTGAGCTTTAACTCTGCACGCTGTCTCTCTGAAAGCCTGTAAGACAAGAGCTGTACAGAAAGGAGGAATGGTCAGAAAAGAGAGGCTGTGGGGTCTCAGCCGCCTCCTTGCCCCACCAGCACTGGATATGAGGGGACAGCCAGGTCCCACCTCTCTCTGATGTGATGGCCAAGTGACACCGCCTGATTCCCAGGCTTTGCTCCAGCACCTGCGAGGGCCAAGTCCAGCACTTGACCCCTGGGAGCCTAGGGTGAGCCACTGAGGCCACCCTGGACTCAGGTCTCTCCCCAGCATGAAGAGATCTCAGCTGTGACATGGTTATAATGATATCCTCCCTATCAGGTGGATAGAACAGAGGTGTAGTCAGGGTGTTGTGTGTGCCTGTGGCTAAATGCCAAGATGTTGAATGCCCAACGCTTTGACTATCATCTGAGAACAAAGGTGGAATTCTCAGTTTCTGCCCCCTGCTGGCATATTAATTGTCAGGCATCTTGCTTCAGCTCTGTGCTGATTGCAGGCTGACCGTGCTGTTCCTCGGTCTGATGGCCGTTTGTTCAGGACTGGTCATCCATCTCTCCTCTCCAGAAGGAGGTTCCCTGTGTGTATCCATACTCTATCCTCAGACAAAGACAGAGCCTGCTCCTGAAGCTACTTACTGCCCATCTGCATAGAGGCGGGGATTACAGGAAGTTGAGTCTGTCACTGACAATGGTTACCAACCCCCAACCAACCCCCAAAGAGTCTTGAGGAGCAGGGTGGTGTGCCCAAAGGACTGGCAAAGCAACCTCGGGAGAGCCACAAAAGTCTCCTGCCCCAAGATGGCTACCTGAGCCTATAGCTTCAATTTATAGTCCCGAGAGCAGGAGCTTCCGCCCATCCCGTGGCTCTTGTGGAAGAGCTGAGACACAAGAGTGACCCCAGTCAGACTCAGAGCACCAGCCCTTCAGATGCCCCTCTTCAGAGACACTTCATGGTCCTTCCAGACACCCTTATCTATTCTCTTCACTTCTCATCTGTGTGTTCATCCGCTCACGCTTACACACACCTTACCATTCGGTCACCATCCGGTCACCCACCTATCCATCTACCCATGCAGGTAAATATCTAACTGCTTACTCATGCCCTCTGCCCATCCAGCCATCCACCCATGCTCCTTTCACCAATCCTTCCACCCACCTGCCCATCTATTTACCTCTGCACCAACCCACCATCTACTCACCCATCCACCCACTTGTCCATCCTAATCACACATCCATCCTTCCATACTGTGTTAGGTGCTGGGAAAACATGAATGACTGGAGTGAACATGGGCCAAGTTTGGGGGAATGTGCACTGTTCTAAGCTGAGGAACAACTGAATTTCTCATGGCCCAACACCCCTGAGGAAGATTGGGTTCCAGGTTTTCACACCCAAACACAGGCTGTGGGAAGAAGCAGTGGTGATGCTGGTACCAAGAGCATCTCCCTCTCCGTGCCTGGAGATGCTATCTGAGCATCCTCACTTTGCTTCTCCTGTGGTGGAGGTCAAGGTGGGAGCCAGAGTTGGAAAGTCATCGTGTCCTTTTTGAGCAGGAAGATGACTTTGTTCCCAGGCTGAAGAACTGAGGAAGGAAAGTTGGAACGGGTCTCTGCCCCGGACTTCATGTTTGAGGCTGAGGTTTGGCTCAGGTGCAGATTCGAGCAGGTGATAGTAAGTGCCCAGCTTGGCTGCTGGTTTCTACACAAGAAGGGGTCAGTGCCTCCCCCAGGGGCCTCGAGGGGCCTTGCCTTACTCTGTGAAGTCCAGGTAACACTTGGCAAAGCTATGGCAAGGACCACTCTGGCAGGCCTCTCCCCACCTGTCCTTCTGCCCGTCTCATGCACACACGGCTTCTGGAATATGTCCTTTAAAGATGTCTGTGCCAAGTCTGGAGGGGAGGTGTCAATAAGATGTGGGATTGAAGGTTGGGAGAGAGACAGAGCAGGCATAGCCCATCCTGCTCGCTGTCACCTTCCCTGAGGGGCAGGTCACTTGAAGTCGGCTCTGTATCAGAGCACATTGCTTCCTCACGGACAGCGAAAGGAAGCCATTCACTGATTAAACTTACTTCTTCCAAGATTAGACAGATTCATTTTTAATTATTGTGGTCTCTAAGAGAAAGCCCCTGGCCTGAGGAGTTTCTGCTCTCTGCTTCCTCCTCTCCTTAAGGCCTTGACTTGAGGGCCCTATCACTTCGCCTGATTTCCCACTAGAATGTTCTATCTATCCTGTGCTTCAGGACATCTCCAAAATTGTTTTCATGCTTCTGGGACATAGCAGCTGTTGACAGGGCTGTCCTGGGCAGGAAATGGCAATAGCTGGGCCTTCTTGGGCTCCCTTCCTCCGCATCTTCCAATAATCTTCCTACTGGAACTTTTCAGGCCTGCCACCTTCAGCCAGTGGTGATCAGTGTGCCACCTACTCTGCTGTCCCTGCCCCTTCTTGTCATGTGTACAGCACAGGCATGAAGCGGAGGGTGGGCCTCTGGTCCAAAATGTAACAAGGATTTCAAAATAATGAAACAAATCATACACGTTAAATGGCACACCACGAGCACAGAGCATCCATAACAGACAGGTCCTATGTGTCCACCTTTGACAAGGTGTGAGGATGATATCACTTCTGCAGAAACCAGGCACGAAAGCCCACAGGTCTCGCCTCTCACTCTCACCCAAGCCGGAGCTCCCAACACAGCTACTTCAGTTACCTAGGGAAGAACCCTCCATGGTGTCGAGAGCAGTCTGGAGCCAACAGGATGCTTTGCGCTCGCCCTCTACCCTATGTGAAAGCTCAGGATTGAAGACAGATCTGCAGTAGAGGCAACCTACCAGAGGATGGGCAGGCATCTGGGCCCAAAGACAGTGCAGCAGGTCCCCAGGGTCCTGGTCAGCTTGGCCCTCCATCCACCCGTCCCTGTCAACCTCCTCCTGCATGAACCCCTCCAGCCTACCAAGACCCTGGCTCAGTGCTGCAGAACTCCTGGCTGCAGGGACAGGGCCTTCCACACACTTCTCACCGTCTCAGCCCACCACACGCTGCCACTGTACACACACAGAACCAAGGACAATCTGCCAAAGCTACTGGTTCCCGAGATGGGCTTCAGTCCACATTCAACACGCCTCTCCAACGGGCTCAGGATGTGCCCCCTCCACCAATGGAGACATGGGCGGAGAGACTTAGGGAGAGACAGGCAGGGAATGAGATGGAAATAGGAAGCAAAAAGAGACAGCAAGACAGGGAGGTAGGCACAAAGAGACAGACTACAGGGGAGACACACAGAGAGAAACAGACACTTAGACAACAGAGAGATGAGGAACAGAGAAAGGCGCAGAGAAAAAGACAGAAACAGAAAGAGAGATCATGGGAGAGAGAAAGAAACAGACAATTTTACAGCAGACAGAACTCACCCCAGGTCTGCATCTGGGGCAAAAGGGGAACAACCTCTCCCTGACTTGAGAACTCCTATCATGCCTTTCTATTTTTAACCGAGCTTGGGCCTAGGCATCTCCAGTGCTGCAGTGGCGTGAGGAGCAGGATAGGCTCTCAAGAACTCCTGGACACCAGGGCACGCAAACCAGCCTGCCACGGAGCCCTGCTGTGTGCAGAGTGCCCAGGGCTCTCACACAATGGAACCCCTCAGCCCTGCTGAGTGCCGCGTGCCCAGCCCTCACCCAATAGGACTCCTTTCCTCGCCATCTCCCTGACTCTAGTTCTCCCGAGTTCGGCCTCAGAGCCGTCCCACTGTGGATCCCAGCCAGCTATTCTCTATACCTCTGGAAAGGGCCTTTCCTGAGTTGTCAATTGTCAGGACTCCCACAAGGCAGTGCACTCTGAAGCCTGAGAAATGTCTGGAATGGAGCCTGATAGCTCCTTCGAGGCTGGTCCAGGTGTAGGACCTGGAGGCCAAAGCGGCAGGCTGCCCCGGGGGGTGTCATTCCCTGGGATTAATGGTCCCCAAGGCCTTTCTGATGCTGCCATACTTTAGTCAGCCTTGTACATGGACTCTAGACCCTGCTCCCCAGGGACTTAAGGAGCATTTTTCTTGGCTGACATATTCCAACACCCCGCTCAGTTCTAGGCTCCACCCTTGAAACTGGACAATCTTGAAATGGGATCTGTAGAAAGGGGATACAGGCTGTAGGGGTCCCCAAGGATCCAGGACCTTCACCCTAAAGGGGAAGCTGAGGTTCCTCTGGAGTCCCTGAACCTCTCCAAAGATGTGTGTAGAACCCCAAATTCATCTCCCCATCAGCAGAAGGAAGCCCCGAGGACTGGGGATAGCGTCAAGATGGACTTCCACCATGGTCCTGGTGTCTAAGCTGCTCAGCCAAGCACTATCACACATGTCCCTTCTGCCTCTCACCGCGGTTCTGAAGTTCCAAGGGTTTATCCCAGCTCTGAAAATAAAACAACGCCACCGTCCGACCTCACTAGCTGGTGCTAGTGCCTCGTGCGCGTGTCTTCCCGGTACAAGCATCAGGGGCACATTGTGTTCTCCTCCTCACTCCCCGTCTTCTGAACGAGGAGCAGCAAGCCCTGTCCTGGGTCTCAGGGTCCCTCCATACTTCATGACAGCAGGTCAACAGAAAAACTGACAGTGGAAACCTCGTGTTCCCTTTCTCCCTAAATACTCCATCCCATGAGGTGGCGCCTCAAGGCCTCCTGTGACTGAGTTGTCCTTTCCCCAAGAGACAGATTGCTTCTTCCTTTCTCTGTGTCTCTACCCACCTCTGATGAGAACCGTCAAAGGTACCCATGTCTGCATTATCTCCAGGCTAAGGGCCAGCACAGCACCTAATGCTTGTAGATCCTTTGCAGGCAGATTCAGAGGGTAACTCCTATCACAGCTCCCTGGAGCCCCTTCTCAGTCCGACTCTCCCTCATTCTCTCTCTCTCTCTCTCTCTCTCTCTCTCCCTCTCTCCCTCCCCATCCTTTGCCCCACTGTACATAGCCCTACAATGCAGCAAGCAGAAGAGGTGTGCCAGAGCTTATGCCTGCAGACATCCAAATCAGCATCCTCTCCCACGGCTTGTTCAGGCCTCTCAATGTACCCCATGAAGATCCCTCCCCAGGCCCTTCCCAGAGTCAGCCTCTCAGGAGCAGGCATCTAAGCCCCACTGCTCTGCTGGGCACAAGCGGCCTAGCTGCAACCCCTGTGAGAAGACAGAATACCTGTTTGCAGGGTACCTGTCCAGCCCAGGCATGTGAAAACCTGGGGAATTCAGGTGACCTTGGCAGCACGGACCCAGGGGATCCAGGTATCCACCCGGTTTCTGTTGCCATGACCCCATCTGCATAGAGGGGAAAGCCAAGGCTCACAGAAGTTTCTGGACCTGTCAGTCTCGCCTGGCCCCCACCCAGGTGGCCTCTGCCCCTTTCTCCAGTGAGCTGGGAGCTATTGTGCCACCCAGTGCTGTGAGTCCTCAGGGAACCACCCACACCAGAGACAATCATTGTAGCACAAATCTAATTGGTCTTCATAATAAAAACACAAAGTCAGATATTAGGGGGTGGAAACTGAACGATCAGAAAAGCAGAGCAGCCAGCCACTAGTTCTTACCTCTACTAAACCCTCAGACCAAATGGGGTGTCCTGTCTCTAATGTCCTCAGACTGAATGTTGTCTCTGCGAAACCTCAGACTGAATCCTGAGCTCCTGTCTCCTCCTGCCCAGCCACGTCACTTCCCTAGTGCCGGGATTAAAGGTGTGAGTCACTGCTTGACTCTGTTTCTCTTTTTGACTAATTCAGGTAGCCCAGGGTGACCTTGAACTCACAGAGACCTTTCAGTCTGCCTCTGTCCCGAGTGCTGGGATTAAAGGTGTGTGGCCACCACTGTCTGGCCTCTATGACTGACCAGTGATCTTCAGGCAAGCTTTATTCATTAAAGCACAAGCAAGCATCACCACAAATCATTCCCCTGATGTGGCTGCCTGCTCTGACATGTCTGTTGCTCCGTAGCTCCGAGCCCACGCGGTGGACATGAACGGCAACAAGGTGGAGAATCCTATTGATCTGTATATCTATGTCATCGACATGAACGACAACCGTCCCGACTTCATCAACCAGGTCTACAACG
Organism: Bramus lutescens; assembly: GCA_001685075.1. NCBI lineage: Eukaryota > Metazoa > Chordata > Mammalia > Rodentia > Cricetidae > Bramus > Bramus lutescens. The sequence goes on along the minus strand of LOEQ01000688.1, from coordinate 808,840 downwards.
GCTCTGTGGATGAGGGCTCCAAGCCAGGTAAGGCTTGGCAGATGTGGTGGCTTTGTTTCTTGGGAGACTGCGCAAGTCTTTACAACCCCCATGCTCGCATGCCTTGGGGTATCCAGACACTGCAGACTGTGGACGCTGTAGCAACAGGGAATACCCTGGTGGACCTCACGCCTTGGGTGCAGAAGGAGACGGGAAGAGGGGACTATTGAGAAAAGAAACAATGGATCCTAGCCAAGGGAGCAAACTTTTTACCAGACTAGAGTTGATATGAAAGTTTTAAGAAAGAATGGACATGGAGGATGGAAAGACAGCAGAAGAGTGGACAGACTGAGGAGTGGGAACATTTTATAGCAATTAAGAGAAGCTACCTGGCCGCTGTTCGTCTGCATGGGGTCACATCTGAATAGGCAGGAGGAGATGTTCACTATCTTGTAGTTAATGTTTGGGGGGCAAGTGTGAACGTGGGTGTCCCTACGGGTGTGTATGTGGAGGGCAGAAGCTAACCTTGGGTATTGTTCTTCACATTATCACCCACCCTGTTTCTAAGACAGGGTCTCACTCATCCAGAAATCTCTGCACCAGCTAGACTGGCTGGCACGAGCCTCAGGGGAGCATCTGTCTACGCCTCTCGAGCTCTGAGATTTTTATCATGTGCCTCTGTGCCTGGTTATTTTACATGAGTTCTAGAGCCGGACACAGGTCCTCATGCCTGCAAGGCAAACACGTCACCAGCTGAGCATCTAAGGCAGCAAATGGTGCAACACCACTTGTCCTCCAGAAAATTCGCCATCTGGGCTGAGACCCAGCAGTCATTAGGAGTGAGACTCTAATTGTTTGTATCTTGGGTCAGGCTCCAAGAAGTTAGGCTTAGATTGTTAGAGCAGGAGATTTTGCCTTGGCCTTTGGTCTTTTTGTCTCTGTGGTAACATGTAGACTAGGCGCTGAAGTGCAGAAGGGACCATGTGTGGGAGGAAAACCTAGGAAAGGAAGAAGCTGTGCCAACCTGAGTCAGGAAACCAGGCCAGAGACCCAGGCCCATCAAACAAGCCAGACCCTTCTCCTAGCCCAGAAGGTGAGCCCCTGTGTCAAGATCCCCTGTCCCCCTGAGAACTGACCAGAGAGCCTATCTTCCCACAGACCTGTAGGACACATGGCTTTGCCTCACTATGAGTCCGGTCTCAATATCTCTGCATTCCACAGTTATTGACGAGAAGCTTGCCACTCACCAGTTAGCAGTGAGGTCACTTTAGGCCCAGGCAGCCGTGTATGGGGTCACAACACAGGCACCCACATTCCAAACCCTGCTGGAGGCCTATGTAGAGGTGCAGGTGCTAGCCAGCCCCACACCTATAAACCACTAGCTGGGTCTCTTCAGGAGATTTAAGCCTAAGGATTAACAAATTCCTATGTGATCCCACTGAGCTGTCTCCTGTGTTGAGGACTGGGAGGACCTCATTGGACGAGCTTTCTCCTGGGAAGGGTAGAAGGAATGAGGGCCATGGAAGCCTCTGCTGAAGATGCCAGGCATAGCCATTTAAAACCCGTGACACCCAGGTAAGCTTTAAGTTCAAACAGACAGCAAGCCACTCCACGTGGGCTATCTCAGACACGTACATTAAAACATTTCCGTCATTATTCTCCCTTACCCTAGTGCCTTGCACTTTCCCCACCAGTCCCAGCCCTGGCACTCTGCAGAGTATCGGGTAAAATGGGCAGTTTCTTCTCAGAAATCCAGTGTAAGCAGAGCCAGGGCATGCTGTCCTCCACGAGGACACCTGCTCCCCAGGCTCCGTGGGCCCCATGAGGGGTCAGCATCGTCTGGCTAGGGCAGAAGGGCGAACATTTATCACACTCTCCTCCACGGGTGGAGGTTGTCATTGCTCTGTCTCTGGGGACTGCTCTTTCAACACAGCGATTGCATTTTCGAGTGATTGTCTTTCAGGACCGTGAAACACTGGCGAGTCCAGTGTCACTGGAGGGAACAGGATGTAACATTATTTCTGCGGAACCTTAGGCAGCTCATCCCAAGGCAGTCCCTTGAGGGACAGGGGTAGGCAGTGGGCGGGCAAATTAGCTACAAGCAACTTGAAGAAAACGAATGAGGGCTGCCAAGGGCACCTCTTGAAGGGGCTGGAGGGAGGCACAGGCTCAGCTGGTTGTGTTTTTGTTAGCTCAGAGGCAGGCGGCCTATCATCCAAAACCTAGGACTTATCTAAAGAGCCTGAGGGTCTCCTCATCTTTCTCTCACAAATCGGGCTAACTAAACCTTCTTTTAAAGCAAACAGAAAAATAATAATAATAATAATAATAATAATAATAATAATAATAATAACCAACATGTGTAGCTGGCATTGACTCTTGGGGCAACAAAACCAGTGTGTCGCCACACTGCCTCTCAGAAAGCCCCATAGGCCATGGTACCAGCAGATCGACAGTGGGTCCTTCCCAGAGCTGGTCAGGTAAGGGAAGCCCTCACAGCTCTGAACCCTGCTCCAGGGACACTCACAGCAAGCTTTCAAGGACTGTGTATGTCCTGAGTAACCTTCAGGGCTCCTGGGACTTCAGAATCTGTCTCTGGTCCCTGGCGTTGTCACATGTTCAGACCAGCTGTGGGATGTGGCCTGATGATGTCACTTTAACCCAGCATCTCCCTCCTCCCTGGACCCCAACCAAGGGCGAGGGTGAGGATATGACATCCCTTCCTGTAGCACAGTTCCTGGACCCTGGAAATTGTCTGCAATTTCTCCTCCTCCGTCAGTAAATTACAATAATGGAAGGGTCTTTGTAGAGAAAGGGAAGCTGTTGCCGGAAATTAGTCATTATTCTCTGGAAAGATGGGCTAATGAGAGGTTTCGAATGTGTGTCCTAATGGGAAACAAATGGGTGAGGATTAAATATTGACTAAGCTGTCGGAGAACACTAAAGGGCGGGGTTCGTTCAGGGCCACTTGTGAGCAGCCTGGGGTCCCACATGCAGCCTGTATACCTCCCTTTCCTCCATACCCCAGTCTTCTCTCAATTGCAGGAGTTTACTAGAAATGCCTTCTCATCTAAATTATGAGCTTGTTTAGAAAATACATATTCATACGTAGCTGTGAGAAGAAACATAGCCAGCCACCCCGCCCCTTTTCACCTGACTCCCACAGTAGAACGGGCCAGACCTAGGAGGTGGCAACAGTGCCACCACTGCCATGTTCAGGGCTGGTCAGTGTCCCCAAAACTCCCGATGTTTTTGGTATCTTGATGTCTGTGTGTATGTCTGAGTCTGTGTGTAACTACGTGTCTGCGTGCATACATCTGTCTGTGTCTAGGTGTCTGTGTGTGTATATCTGTGTGTCTGTGTTTGTATGTAAGGCTATGCATGTGTGTGTATACATGAGTGTCTGTGCGACTAAGTGTTTGTGTCTGTGTATGTATATCTGTGTGTCTGTATTTGTATGTGAGGCTGTGCATGTGTGTGCATGCATGAGTGTCTGTGCCTCTAGGTGTCTGTGTCTAGGCATCTGATCCTATGCAGTTTTGCCACACACGTGTGGCTCTGTGACCCCTGCCATCAAGACACAAAAGGCCTATGACGATGTAAGTGTGCACTGCCCTCCATGGTCTCATGGAACCTCTGGGATAAGGAACCTGTGGCTCATTGAGGACAGGCCTCAAAGCCTGATAGTCCAATCCAAGTTCCTGCCCGCTCCCTGTTTCACCGAGATGTGAGGAAGCCAGGAGTCCTGGCAGCATTCCTTCCTCCCGCTGCCTTGCCTGCCCTTCTCAAGTGATACTCCCAACTATGAGCTGAATTAAGTCATCCTCTAAGCTGCTTCCTGACAGGCCGCTCAGGAGGGCTCCTCCCAGTGCCCCTTCGTAGACACATCCCTTGCCCTGTCCCACAACCACCCCGGTACCTCACCCTGGCAAGCACTGTCCTGTTCTCTCTGGGGTCAACACTTTCACCCAGCATGAGGCTGTGGAGGTTTGTCGGGCCATTACATGGGTCCCAGGGCAGAGGTCTGATGTAGGAGGGTCATCTGTCCATGTGTTACTTTCAGTGGTTAATAAAGAAACTGCCTTGGCCTTTTGATAGGCCAGCCCTTAGGTGGGTGG